>CM060952.1:3230504-3453004 GCA_030765055.1 Mantis religiosa
TCACTCCTCTTTAGTTTCGGCTGGTCACTGGGTGGAATGGACGAAGACTTAATCAGCTGAGTGGTTTTCCGAAGAACGCGTGCTGTTGGATCTCTGGAGAGCTTCTTGTAGGTGGTCGGATCTAGGAGCTCGGTCACCTTATGCTCGTAGTCACGTTGGTTCATCACCACCGTGGCGTTTCCTTTGTCCGCCTGCAGTACTATAATCTCCTTGTTTGAGTTAAGATTTTTAAGAGCTTTTCGTTCTTGAAGAGAAAGATTGCTCTTAGGTGGCTTAGCTCGTTGAAGAATTCTTGAAGATTCGAGGCGTATTTGGTCTGCTGTAGTTGACGGTAATTCACATATGCCGGCTTCAATGCTGGAGATGATCTCCTCTATAGGTAGTACATGAGGTGTGATAGCGTAGTTCCCACCTTTTGAGAGGACGGAAGTTTCTGCGGGTGACAGTTGATGGTCTGACAAATTGACGACCGTTCGGCTTGTCTGTGCGAAGGCTGAACCTTCGTTGTTGATGTTCGAAGTGTGCCGATACTGCTTTTCTGTGCTGGAGTTCAGGCAGTCTTCATATTTCTTTTTGTGTCTTTCTGTAGTCCTGTAGTTGTGAGTGACCATTGAAGCAAACGTGATTCTGTCCACGTGATCCCAATGCTCCTTTTTCAACTTATGGCTGAGATGAAGATGTAACGACAGAAGTTCCTTGTTGTTGTGGGCTAGTTCTCGGCGGGTTTGCTGGATACGTTCCCGAAGAAGGGCTCGTTCTGTGCGGTTGTATATTCGGTGAGATGCAGCTGTAGTTAAGACGCGTTTTTGTCGTATGCACCGAGGAATTATGCCAGTATCACGGCAACGTAAAAGAAAACAAAGTTGTGATTTTCTTACCCGTAGCACCTCTAGGCGCCGAATCCGTGGATGTGTTTCCTCCCCGTAGAGGCGATTCATCAAAGTTCTAAGGCTTTCACGGCCGGTGTCAATACTAGATACAATATTTTCCGGGCTTGTGGGCCGTGGTCTATTGGGTTCCTTCTTCCCAAACGCATCTACATGTGGCATCTACATCCCACTACTATTCTCGCTTATTCCGTGAAGCCATTGAAATACACAAGCACAAAAATAATATCAATCGCAAAGAGGAAGGACTGAAACTCAACAGAATATGGCAAACAGCGTTAACAAAAACAAAAATCCAGAACCCCTCTCCAGCCAATCAGACGCCAGCTCCTTGTAATACTCCGCTGATACAAGTACAGCCCACTGGCCACCCGGACCAATCACAACACACCTCCCCTCCGGCCGCTGACATAAATACCGCACCTCTGGTGGTGACCAGCGCAGTCGGTGCTGAAATCTCCACTAGGAAACTTCGACCTCGCCGCCACTGAAGATGTCTGCCGCAGTCGCAGACAAAACGTTTGGGAAGAAGAAGGAACCCAATAGACCACGGCCCACAAGCCCGGAAAATATTGTATCTAGTACTAGCTTCTTCGTCTATAAATTTGTCAGTATACCGCACTAGCGAATCACCGATCACAATTGCCGTCTGTTTATCATACATTGTTTCATCTGAGCTAAATACCGGCGCACTTCCATCATAGAATTCCCTTTTTTTGGATTCTGGATTTCCTTCCAGATAAAACTACTACATTGAGTATAGGAAATGTATTTAAAAAGAAGAAAGGGAGATTAAAATGGTTGAGGTGTGGTGTGCGAGAGAGAGAGAGAGAGAGGAGAAAACGTTATTAAAATGATAGATAAATACAAGGTTGACAGTAGAGAGTTATATAAAACCACCTACGTTTCATGTGGCAAAATTGTTTTTGTTTCCCATTGAGGCTTAAATACCTGTGCGCCGAACTCGCTGGTCAGGTATACAGAAACTGAACTGCCCTGGCGCGACTAATTGATAAGAAACCCACCTCCCTCACGTAGACCAGTCTTGTGCCAATCGGAAAACATGTGCTGGCTTCTGTACTACTAGGATTTCTATAAATACATATAACTATTACTTTATATTTAATTAATTCAATCATGCACATTTAAAAAAACTCATCACAAGCTAATTCCTCAAAATTATAAGAAATTTTAAATTTTACATTTTCCCTAACAAATATACAGGAACCCCCACCTAATTTTTGTTTCCTACAGTAATGGCTGCCTATTGAGAAACCTGGTAATCTATAAAATTCAATTTTGTCTTCCTTTAACCAATGCTCTGTTAAACCTATAATATCTGCATCTCTTAATTTACTATCAATAAATACCTCTAAATTCAGTTTCTTATTTCTGGCACTTCTACTATTTTGGTGGAAAATCACAAGACAGTGTTTCATACCTGAGATTTTGACATTGCTTTTTTGTAACATGTATTGTTCAGGATTTACCTCACTTTCACTAAACTCCTTCATTCACAATTTCTTCATACTGGATCCCTTCAAGAAAACTGACCATTTCATCCACCTTGTCTGTTATTAGTTTCCTCTGTGAGATGAGAACTCTACACAATAGTTCTGCAAACTTATATGACCCACGGCGATTTAGATGCACTCCGTCTCTTGAATAATCACTTTGTTGTAACCAACAGTTACCATCTAACATCATACAGTTTCTTACTTCACACATCCAGTTTAGTTCACTGTTTATTCTTTCTATTTTGCTGGCACTGACGTTGCTCCTTCGTAGCAGCCCACTTACTATTATTTTCGCATCCGGTGCACTTTTCCTCATGGTGGCCACCACATCCATTGCATCACGCATAATTTCATCGGTGAGAACTCCATGGTTTATATAATTTGTTTACAAATGTGCTTACAAACTGTTTTAATAAAACAATATGTAAATTTTGTCACCATTTTTCAGAATCATTCAGTAGAAGCAGATGTATAAGAAAACACATTTTGAATAATAAAGTAAAATAAATTACTATTGCAATAGAAAATAAATGCCTATTCTTCAATTGTTCAACTTAATACAGTGTATAACAGCATACATTTTATACTTTTTGGAAGTGAATCTCCTTCTGTCACTCAAGCAATATTTGTAGTTTGAAAAAGTTCTCTCGACATCAAATGATGTAACAGGTGCTGACATAAAATACTGCAGATCATATTGTCTTGTAAGTGCTGTTTCCTTGTGCGCTTGCAAATAATTTATAATGTTAACCATTTTAAAATTTATTTATTTATTTATTTATTTATTTATTTATTTATTTATTTATTTATTTATTTATTTATTTATTTTGTTAATCGTCCAACTGACCAAATACATGTTATGGGACACGTCAGAAATATACATATTTTACAAATCAGAAAAGAACAGACATTCTAATAATACTTATGTATAATATTAAGGAGACAGATTTACGTGCGCTAAAATAACCAGAAAAGAACACACATTCTAATACTGTCACCCAATTAGTGGTAGGCATGAGGGCAACAGCTGTGAGGAAACCAGAGGCAGCCGAGCCACGCCTCCCCTAAACAGTGACATTCCTATAAAAAGGGTTTCAGAGAGACAGTCAGTCAGTGCTTGACGTGCTAGTGAAGTAGCGCCGTGTTAGTGAAAGAGAAGACTGTGCGACGGAAGAATTTACGTAATTGTGTACGTGCATCGGAGTATTGTCCGTAATTACTAGTGCAAGTGAAATTGTAACGGACGAACTGGTGAATCGTAATTGTGTGCATTACGTAATTCTGTGTAATTGGCAAGTATCAAACTGTAAGTCGGCGGAAATAAAGAACATTGTTGAGTTTGTGTAATTGGACTTTTCATTTCACGAACCCACAAAGTCACAATACATATGTATAATATTTACAGTGATTCTATATGAACTACAGATTTACATATGTTAAAATACTCTTGTTTGTTATAAAAACAATGAGTGTACATGAAATCCTTGTCTACTTTTAAATTTATTGTTGTTGGTTACATTTTTAATGTTATGTGGTAAGTGATTATATAGAGTAATTCCGTTGAATGTGACACTTCCTTCAAACAAAACAGTGTTGTGTGGTATTACCGAGAGGTGACTATTGCTTCGAGTGTAGTAATTATGTACCTATGAATTTAGTTGAAACTCCTCTAAATTATACTTAACATACACCAAGACTTCATATATGTATAATGAGGGTAAAGGTAAAATACGTAATTCTTTAAATAGCTCCCTACAACTACTTTTTGTTGATCTTGTAATGATTCTAATGACTCGTTTTTTTTCATTTTGAATACTGCAGTATGTCTTACCGAGTTTCCCCAAAACAAGATCCCGTAAGACATGAGTGAGTTGAAATATGAATAATAAAGAACCCTGAGAGAATCCACGCTTAATGTCTCTTGTGACAAAAATCGTGACAAAATATCATCAACTACACCAATGAAGATTTCATTTCAAATATTTCACAAAATAGGAACAAAGTATTCAATTTTGACATCCCCCAGAAAGATTTGTTCAGCAAGTTCCTTGAACCGCCACCAGAGGAGACCTGTGACAAAATATCGTCAACTCCACCAATTAGAACCAGTCGATGGCCGGCTGAGGATAGAGGCAAAGTCTCTGAAACATGTTCCGGAAAAATTTAAAAGTGTTGTTTAGTGTCATTAATCGACTCCCTTTAAATTTAATTAAACTTAGTTGTGTTTGTACATTTGATAACATTGTCACCGAGATGAATAATTTGGTTACTTAAATTCTTATTTTGGATGTGATGAAAGAGAATAGCTGCTGTCTTATCTTCATTAACTATTAGCCTGTTCATTTCGAACCATTCTCTTAATTGTTTAAATACATAATTTACTTTGTTGCACAACAGTAATATTTTCCCCTCTAATAAAAACACTTGTATCATCTGCATAAAGTACTGTGTCTGCTTTATTTATGTTGTCTTCCAGATCATTGATGTAAACCGAGAAAAGGAAAGGTCCCAGAATAGAACCCTGTGGAACCCCAGTTTTTATAGTCCTTTTTTGTGAGCATATAGCTTTTTCATCTATAGAAGTTATTTGTACAATCTGTTCCCTATTTTCCAGATAAGATCTAACCCATTTTAATGCTATTCCACGAATCCCCAATGCTTCTAGTTTTTTGCATAGAATATTGTGTTCCACTAGATCAGATGCTTTTGATAAATCTACGAATAAACCTAATCCAACCTCTCTTTTATCTGCTTTATTATAAGCCTGCTTAAGGAAGTCCATTGCAGCTGTCATTGTTGATTTGCCTTGCCGAAATCCATGCTGATTTTTAGATAGTAGATTGTATTTTTCTAGAAATTTTGATAATCTTATATACATAACCTTTTCTAAAATCTTTGAGAAGACAGAGTAGTGAGAGTAGTCTAAAATTCCCTAGCTCTTCCTTTGAACCTATTTTAAAACAGTGGTTTAACTATTGCCAATTTAAGCTGATCAGGAAATTGTCCTGTGGTTAATGACAGGTTTATCAGGTAACAGAGAGGCTATAGGATGTGCTCATAGCATTGTTTAAGTATATAGTCTGGTATTTCATCGTATCCTTTGGATTTCTTATTTTTAAAGCCTTAAATGATTTCTGTGATTTCTTCTAAACTGACAGGCATAACAAAGATTGTGTTGCAACATTTCTGTTTAGTAATCAGCTCTGCTGATGGTGTATTACGCTTGTGATTTTGATAAAGCTTATCCCCTATGCTGGTATAGTAGTCATTAAACACATTAGTAATTTTGTAAGAGTCTGTAAGGAGTTCCTCATTTGTTTTGATTTTTATATTTTCACACAGTTTTCCTTCGACATCCATTTCCCTTTTTGCAATTTCCCAAAGTGTCCTTGATTTATTACAAGCCTTATTTGTATAGTTATCATTTTGTCTTTTCTTAGCTAGCCTAATTATTTTATTATACATCTGTTTATATTTTGCATAGTATGCCCTAAAGTTCTCAGTGACGTTCCCTTCCTTGATAAGCCTATTAAGAAATCTAATTCTCATGCTAGATATTCTGATTCCCATTGTTATCCAATTACACCTAGTTCTGACTGGAATTCTTTGCCTTGGCATTGCAATATCAAAATAATAATTAAAAGTGCTGAGGAATTCTGCAAAGGCAAGGTTTACTGAATCATGCATGAGTACCGTTGCCCATGTTTCTTTGCCTAATAAATAGTTCAGATGATCTACATTTTCTTTACTATAGTTTCTCTTAATTGTATACATAGGGGTTTGTTTTGGTCTTACTCCGGGTAAATTAAATATTCTCATTATTTGAGCATAATGATCAGAAAAGCCTGTGTCATAAATATCAGTTTTGAAATCCCAAAATGTTTTGTTTATAAACACCTGATTATGATTGTTAACAATACGGGTACGGCCCTCTACCATTGGATATAGGCCATATGAGATCAGCATGTTTTTTAGCGTAGAGATACTATCCTGTCGACCTGTGGCATCATTGAAGTTTATATTAAAATCTCCTACTATGATAACATGTTCCCCTTATTATCCAAGTAATTTAAGACATACTCCAATTTTTCAATTTATGTTAACATGACTACTAGGATTTCTGTATATGCACACAATGACTTCCGTTTGAAGGAAGCTCCACCATGCACATTTCAAAATGCTCCTCTATGCTTAAACTTTCCAGAACTGGCAAGTTCTTTGCCTCTAGACTAGATTTAATAAAAATACAAGTCCCTCCACATTTCTTATTTACCCTACAGTACTTAGAACTCAATGAGAAATTAGGAAATTTTACACAGTCTATTTCATTGGCCTTCAACCAGTGTTCCGAGAAGCACATCACATCTACTTCCTTTAATTCTGTTGATAATAGCACTTCCATATTAACACGTTTGTTTGACAAACATTGCATATTTTGGTGAGAGATTGTTAGAGTCTTTGGTTTATAGCCTACATTATGAACAGTTTCACTATGCACTTTTGCATTCATGTTTTGACACTCACCTGAAATTAACACATCCACCTGCTTCTCTAATGGTTTCCCTGGCAGCTACTTATTACATTGCAGATGAGTCTGCCCAGCTTCGCTGAGCCCCTATGGTTCAGATGAACTCCATGTCTTGCGAGGTCTTCACAATTAATCCAGCAGTTGGCATCCACAAATATACAGTTTATTGTTGCTCACAGCCAATCTAGTTCTTCGTTTATCCGTCTAATTTTATTTATACTCACATCTCTTCTCCATAAGATGCCACTGATGATGATTTTCGTTTTTTGACTGTTACATTTAATTCGGTCCACCAAATCAATCTTGTAACCCATTATTTGCTCCACACTTACTCTTCTTATAACATTGGTGCCTACGTGTATCACAACTGTCTCTGGTTTAAACTGTTACCAGTTTAGACCTTCCACCTGATGTCTAGCTCTTTAATTCGAATCCCAGGAAAACAACACACACCATAAATCCTTTCATGGAAGTGTTGAAAACAGTGTTGTATAAATTAATTGGGAGTCATTAATCGACTCCCAATTAATTTAATTAATACACACCATGTCTGGCGTCTCTGCACATATCCCCAGCAAACTTCAGCATGGAGTCCTCTAAAACCATCTGGTTCGTCTTTTTTTCGCGTTTGTGCTTCTTTGTGTGATTGACTCCTTTGTTCTGTGATCACGGTTGATGTCTTCTTTACTGTTTAAAATTTCGAACCTGTTAGCGGTTAAACACTCACCTTCGTTTTTCTTTATTCTGCCTACCGATGTTTTAATGGCCGCTCGTTTTACTACGACCGAGTACTGATGATTTTCCCTCACTTGAGCCGTCAGATCTTCATTTTCTGCCTTTAAGGAGTTGATCTCGTCTCGGGCACACTTTAAATCCTTGTTTAAGATGTCAGTAACTCTCTGAAGCGACGCTATCACCTACGATTCCCGCTTAGCGTCTCGTTCTACAGCACGTGGACCCGTTGTTATTTCAGCTTCGTTTTCCGTGGATGTTCTATCGAGGCGAACATTGCCTACATCTGCACGGCTTTTAGTTGAGTTGATAATTGACTCATCACTATTGTTTCCAATTTTTCCTTGCGTATTCCCATTTTCATATCGAAATAGTTGTAGCTTACTACACGTGATCACTCCACAAGCCGCCATCACAGGAACTGTTAATTAGAACACAGGTTCCTCGTCGAACTAACTTTTGAGACAAAGACAATAGCCTGGGTTTTTCTCAGGTGCGGTTTTCATTTTGTTTTTTATTTTATCCATGACAGGTCCAGCAGCTGATGAATCTATCTGATGAGCTAGTTCTTCTATGAGCCCTATGGTATGAGCCATTTTATTACCTCTTTTCTAGCTGAACAATGGCTTTGGACAGGTCTGAAAAACTGTTTCTGATGAAGAGCAAACCTTCATGTAATTTGCGACTCGTAATGTTCCGCATTTAGCCAGATGCCCAAGCACTTTGTAACTGGCTGAGGATGTAAGTTGCCATTTCTTGGTAGGGCTCCACATTAACCTTAGGTGTCATTTCTTTATATTTACGTTTTCTGCTTGGAGCTTTCAAAAATATATTTTTTTATGTTTGCAATGAAACTGTCTGCATCACTGTAACTACTGCAAATTTCCTTGGCTACACAATCTTACACAAATCATGAAAAAATTGGACTGAGGCAGTGAAGTTACACTTGGCCCTCATTGTTCCTCTTGCTAAAATCCTTGCTTGATGTTTCTTACTGTTACAGTGCTGTATCAGCCATTTGGGTTTAGTGCCCTTATTTTTTCTACATAAGATACCTTATATTGGATATTTTCTTCCTTCCGTGTGAAAATATCACCTCTTGCTAACTCTTCCTCCATCGTGCATTTACGTGCTTTTGACATTTATGTTCTTCACTCTTAGCAAACAAATCACTGTCTCCAAACACAGCCACTCTGCCATTAACGGCAGGGGGTGCATGTTTGTACATCCCTGAGCGTTTTGACGCATGACATTGTAGGATGTATTATTTCGCGTAGCATTTAAGTGTGTTCTCCCGCGGGGTCCTTAAAGTCCTAACTCTGCTAATATATAAGCACATTCCAAAGTATGCCAAGCTTTCTGAATAGTGGCTTACAAGGGTGTAACATTTTTTTCAGCACACAAAATATGAATGGCTTCTTTTTGTCAAAATCCATGTTATGAGTTACTAATTTATTCTTTTCAATAAATGATAGAAATCTCCTATACGTTATTTTTCCCGGTATCTTTGAAAATATAGGTGTTAAAATGGATGGTAGTTAGCCACCTCAGTCTTCTTTCCTTTTTTATGCAGGTGTATAATCTAAAGTATTTCTAATATGACCAGAAATATGCCACTATAGCAGATGCATTACACAGATGGACAAGTGGTCACTCACCGCATGTCATCAATGCCTGCTGAATATGTATTATTCAATCCACTTATTATGTTCAGTTATTTCCTTGGGTGTAACTTCATAAAGGTATGTAGAATTTACGTTGTTAATAGTATTAGTCTTTTTTTGGAGTGTGAAGATGTCCATTGCTATTTTGATTCATCTCATCAGTTGTGTAAAGTAACTGTTAAAATATGTAGTAACTTAAGTTGCTTCTGTAATCTTTCTGTTATGTTAAAGTTCTATTTTACCTTGCCTATGATGCATTTTGTTTGTCATTTGGTTAATATTTACCATAGAGCTTTTGTCTTATTTTTAGAATTTCTAATATGATTGTCATTAATTTTAGCCTGTCTTATAACCTTATTTAGTATGCATTTACAATCAGAGACTTGAAGCTTTCCCGATGTTGATTATGAATGATTTCTTCTCGGGAGATAAGCCAGGTTGTCCAAGCTTTCGATGACACACTCTGTTGCCATCATCAGGGAACTGGATGTAAGCTTGCTGAGTACAGTATTTATAGCTGTGCGAAAGGACCTAGAGACCTAGCATGCTGCTATTGGTTGCCACTGACCAGTGAGTGTCGAGGAGTTAAGCAGTTTCTGATGAGCAGTAACCAGGTTTTGCTTAATTGAAGTCCTTCGTCCTTGTAGTTATTTTTATTGGTTTTAATATACAATTCCTTTAAGATTCTGTCGTAGTAATTGCTGCACTTTAGGATTTCTGTAGAGTGGAAATTGATCTTTTGGCCGGTATCATAAGCGTGCTGTGCTACCACAGACTTTTCCGGGTAATACAGCCTGATGTGATGTTAGTGTTCCTTAATCTGCTCTTCCACAGTCCTCCCTGTCTGGCCAATATATATTTTACCACATTCACACAGTATTTTGTAGATGCCGGCAGCCCGGAGACCTATAATCTGTTTCATATAACCTTGCCCTGCTGATATGTATCACTCAGCATACAATTACCTTCCCCCTCAATCTAATTGGCTAATGCTTTTGCGCCATAGGCCATAGGCGGTGCCTTCCCGTCACATTTAAACCTGCAGTAAACGTAATAATTGCCAGGAGGATAGATAAAATGATACAAATAAGGATACGAAGGCATGCAAAAATACAAGTTTATAATGAAACTGAACTCAGCCTTCAGCCTTTTCCATTGGGATATTTTAAACCAGCACACATACCTTGCAAAAATGCTTGTCTTTCAGTCTTAAAAGTCGTGTCATGCCATACTTTACTTGTTGTGTGTCCTTCATTCACCCAAGTCTCGTCAAGGTAGTATATTTTGCAATTTGTATCTCGGTACTGTCTGATTGTCCACTTTAGTTTATTTCTGCTTTTGCCTGGAGTAAAAGTTTTTACAAAAGTAAAAACTTACCCTTTACATGATAAAAACTGGAACATTTTAATTAAAAATCCAGAAATTATTCCAGAAATCCCACGTAAAGCTGTAGTAGCAAATTTTAGATTACTTACGGAACATTAGTAGTAGTAGTAGTGGTAGTAGTAGTAGTTTTTTTTTTTTTATAGTAAGGGAAAAATCCTCTTGGACACCACTATGCGTGGTGAGTTGGATTTCTACCTACTAAAAAACCCTTACTGTCACAGCACACCATACTGGAACTGCAATGCTTGCATCTCATCAGTATGGCAGCTATAAGTCAGGTCACTGTCTTAGTTGGACAATATGGTGGAGATCAATCTGCGAAGGGGAAGTAGAAGTACTTAGGGCAGCATCCTTTCAGCTCGCTCCTTAGTTGACATGATAGCCCTGGCCAGTTGTTGCACTATGTCCCAAGAGTGTTTGCTCTGCAGCATGGTGATCCCTAGGTTCTCAGGTGTGAGCGTTGCATTTAGTTTACTACACGCCTCTCGGCGCAGGCCATCCCATCGCGGGCAGATAAAGAAGGTGTGTTCCGCAGAATCCTCAGAGGTACAATAGTTGCAGGTGGTAGAATCGCTTTTTCCCATGCGAAAGGCGTAATTCTTAAATCGCCCATGGCCTGTCAGAATCTGCGTGAGGAAATAATCCAGGTTCCTATGTTTGCAGCGCAACCATGGGCGCACATCGGGTATCAGCCGTTTAGTCCATTGGCCTACGATGGTGGTTGCTGTCCATCGCGCTTGCCATTGCGCAATCATGTGGTCTCTGATCAGGTGTTTAACGTCAAAAGATTGGCAGGTGTTCGGGTCACTGAGTAGCTGACGTTCTTTAACCAGCAGGTCAATTGGGAGGGCCCCACTCACAACCTGTAATGCCCTATTGGAAACAGTTCGGTAGGCACAAATTGAGCGCAGAAGTACTTTTCTTTGCACACGTTCCATCATTGTGGCGTATTTCTTCCTGTTTAGGGCAGTGTACCAGATTGGTGCAGCATAGAGCAGAATAGAATATACTACACCGCACAACATTTGGCGCTTCAGGGACCGCGGACCACCAATATTAGGCATGAGTCGGGCAAGTTGGGAGGCCTTTTCTTCCGCTTTCTTGGTCACAGTTTTAATGTGCTCGCCAAAGGTGAGGTGTTCATCCAGCATGACTCCCAGGTATCGGATAGCCTTTTGTGGTACTATCAGTGTATGCCTTAGCATAAAAGAAATGTGTGCGCGCTGCCGAGGACCCTTCAAAATTACTGCCTCAGTTTTCTGTGGTGCTAATTCGAGCCGGTGGTAGGTCATCCACCTATCAATACGTCGCAATGATTCATTCGTGCGATATATTAGATCTTGGTCGTCCTCCGCACCAACAAGTAGTGCCAAGTCGTCCGCAAACGCAACTTGGTGTACACCTTCAGGAAGCTGCAACCGGAGAACTCCATCATACAGGATGTTCCACAAAGTAGGCCCAAGAATGGAACCCTGAGGCACACCGGCCGTAATAGGAAGCTTATGCTTATCAATGAGTATCGTCCTTGCATGAAAATAAGATGTCAATATATTTAACAGGTATGGCGAGATGTTTCTTTGTCTAAGACACTGAAGGATAAGGCTCCACGAGGCGGTGTTAAACGCGTTGCGTACATCTAAGGTCAGTAAGGCAGCCCATTTACCACGCAAGTCGTCTCGAATCCGAAGCACAGCCGCAATAGCCTGTATAGTAGAGCGGCCTTTCCTGAACCCGTATTGCTTATCGGAGAAGCCGCCGCTGGCCAAGATCTCCCTTTCCAATCGGAGTTTAAGCAGTCCTTCAAACAGCTTACTGAGTGTGTTCAACAGACAAAGTGGCCTATATGCAGACGACTCTAATGGTGATTTCCCTCCCTTCAGGAGGAAGACGACCTTAGCACACTTCCAGATATCCGGGAAATCTTGTTGCACTAAGAGCGTGTTCAGCACCTCCAAAATCCAACCGGGCCTTAATTTAACTGCAGCTTTGACTATTGCTGGGGTTATACCATCAATGCCAGGTGCCTTGCCTGTCTGCATTTTATTGACCACCGTGGCGAGTTCGTCCATAGTGAAGGGTTCTACAGCCATACTCCGGCCTCCTGCGTCCAAGGTATCCTTTCGGAAAGGGAATAAGGCAGCTGCTATCTCTTTTTTACGGGTGGTGCTCAGATTCACAGGCAGGTGATTTATCAATCTCCCACTAACAATCTTGTAGCCAGCACCCCAAATGTCATTGTTCAACTCATCACAGAGATTTCTCCAGCTATTACATTTAGATTGGAATATGAGGCGAGTAAGCTGCCGTCTGCACCGCTTATAGACCTCCCTCGCTGTCTCCAGCTCTGCGGAACCCGGATGTTGTCGACGGAGGCGAGTCAGGATTCTCCGCTTCTGAATACAAGTAGCTCGTTGCACTTCAATCTCACTATTCCACCAATATGGTACTCGATGGTTGCGTGCTTTAGACCGCTTTATCTGGCTTAGCTCACAGGCATTCTTTAAGACTCGAGTCAAGGATGCGGCACTGTCAGCTGCAGCACGGCCAGCATTGGCCGGGGACTGCCATTCAATGAGGGTTCGGAATACATCCCAGTCATATTCAACTTTCCGCTTCTCCATATGGATCTGTTTGCGATAGGGAGTCCCCGTAAGTTCAAAATAGATGAACCGGTGATCACTAAGTGATTCATCTTCCAGAACCTGCCAGTCCACAATTCGAGCTGCTATGGTCTGCGTCGAGCAGGTGACATCAATGAAGGACTCAGAAGTATCTCTGACAAAAGTGGGAACTGTGCCTGTATTATGGGCTACAAGATCCAGGGTGGCCATCCAATCTGTCCAGTAGGCGCCTCGACGATCAGTAATTGGTGATCCCCACTGTGGCGATTTGCTATTAATGTCACCCAGAAGAATGCATTCCCCTCCGGTGCTTCTACAATCCCTCATGAGATGATCGACAGTGCTCCTAAAATCATCCAAGGAAATGTTCGGAGAAATATAACAACAGAAGAGATGGCAGTGCCGGAAATACACACAGAGGTAACCTGCCTCCGCTCGGAACTTCAGCATCTCCACTTGTTTATTCAGAAAATACACGGCGACATCACACCGTGTATCTGTGAGCCAACCACCAGCAGACACCCGCTTTTTGTTTGGTTCGCAAGCAACTATTACATCCACTTCTCGGCTTACTGCCGTAGCTTGCGCCATATCATGACAGGCATTTGACCGCCTTAAATTAACCTGAAGTAGACGAATGCGGTGTGGATGCATCACGTGGATCACAACTTTCTGACTCGAGCAGCTAACACCAACTTGCGAAACATAGGGCATTTCATTTGGTCAAATTTGTGGCCCTCTTTCTTGCACTTAAGGCAGAACGGAGAGTTCGTGCAGTCCTTCGCATGATGGCCTTTCTCGCCACACTTCAAGCAATCGTCTTGCCGGTTAACTGCTGCCTTGCATTGGTACGATCGGTGACCTAACTCAAAGCACCTATAGCATCTGGGTATCATAACCCGTTCCCTCACGTGACAGTCTGTCCAACCTATCTGTATTCTTCGTTTCTGTAGCAGCTGTCGAGAGTACTCCATAGGTACATCAATAGAAGCATTGAGATTCCCAAAGCGGCAAGGCCGCAGAGAACTAACAAGTATTTCAGAGGCCTGGATGCCTAGTTCCGTAGCAATGGTGGCTTGCAAAGTTGCCTCGTTGACTGCCGGGTCGATTCCATAGAGCAGAATAGAGGCACCTTTCCGTCTCAGACTCACGTCCAGCTCTTTAAGGTTACGCTCTATTTCCTGTTTTAAGGCGGTAGCTTTACCTTCTCCCTCCACTGTAAGCACGAGGTCTTCCTTATCAGTTTTCTTAATAGTCTTTATTTTCACCCCAAGTTTGTCGATATCAACACCTTGTTTAACAGTCTTTAGAATATCGGCAAAGGATTTACCTTGGCATTTGATGCTCAATGTTCCCTGGGGTACTGCCATTTTAGGTGGAAGTAACTTCGGCCGATCTGGAGCAGCAACAATGGCGTCTTCTGCTCATAAAGAGGGAACATATAGTCGATTTTCAATGCACTGCTGCGGAACAACCACTCCAGGAGTTTCCTGGTATACAATCTGTCCAGGCCATTAACAGTTGCAAACTTAATAGCTGTTCTGTCATGGTCCTCGACGAGCTGTTTCCATTGCCGCAATATGACAGATAGCTGCTCCATGTCATTGACCCCATTGGGATCTACACAACAGGGTATTAAGTAGATGTACCTAGAACGCTCCTTGTGACCGCCTCTACTGGTAGATATATTGGTACTGGTCCTAATATACTCCACCTTACCCGCTTCCAGCTTGCCCGTTAAGAAGTCTGCTATCTCGGGCTGAACATCACCCAACTGCTTCAGCAGCCCTTGTTGCCCACTATCATCAGTATTCACCACAATGGCTACGTCGCCTTCATGTAAGGTACTGGGGTTACCATAGAGAATGTTAGTAGCTTCATAAACGCTTTCTGGCCATGCCATGTCCAGCAAAGGTGCAAATACCTCGAAGCTGCTAGAAGTCGAAAGAGCCTCTTTCAGCTCCATTTCTCCCTTCAGATCGACCTGTAACCCTATATCCTTCCGAGATCCAACGCGGGAGAGATCTGCCTCGCGGACCTGTACAGCAATATTCTGCGTCGCAATCTTTTGGGGGCAGAGAACGCGTTCGTTCAGGCGGCTCAACATGGTTTCGGTTAATTTCTCCATGTCTCTGACCCCTCGTTTGATGTCCACCTTCGTATTAGGGGTACTTTTTATCATTGACATAAGCTCCCTACTACATTTGCTCATTTCTTCGAGCAACCGACGAATGGTACGGAGATCCGCGTTCTCTCCAAAAAGTGGGTCATCTGTTCCACTCTGAGATTCACCAACTGCAGAGGCATGTTCCACCTGCTCAACAAAATCCAGAGCATCTTTGCTTTTCTTAGCCTTCTCAGGGGGATCTTCACATTTCCTTTTGTGGTCCCTACTGATATCCTCAGCACCTGGTCCAGAAGCCCGAAGTGACGCAGGAGCGCAAGGCTCCATCAATACATCCGGAGCATTAGCAGAAACAAGGCCCTGTTGAGGGTGCACTTGCGATGACACATGGCTCCTTCCCTCCAACAATTCTACATCACCATCTGTACCAGTAGCATGGTCCAGCATTTCGGCCTGGCGTTCCACCGAAAATGCCGAGCAGTCGCTGGCTGACGATCGGGTTGGGCCTGCTCGCTCACCCAAAACCCCGACCGGAACTGGAGTACCGACCTCCTGCTCCGTAACTGATTCCATGGAAAAACAACACCTATCCATTGTGTCATGGGTATGGTTACCCGCCATACTCGGGGGGCTGATTGCAGTGATAAACACTGGGCGATGGGGGACGAGTAGTAGTAGTAGTAGTTTTTTTTTTTTTTTTTTACAGGGGAAAAATCTTACGAAAGACGCCTCTGGCGAGTTGGATTCCTACCAACTAAAAAACCCCTGTAAGAATCATATGTGTGCTTCTTCTTGGAACTGCCCAGCGGCATTACTTCAAGAAGAGGACATTCAAGATGGTAGTGACTGTCTCAAATTGTCATTGAAGGTCTTAAAAGTCCTCCATTTCCCGGCACTTGCGGGATAGAATTCGTCGGGCCAGCTCCGAAATTGTGTTCCAGTTCGTAGGAGATGTCAGCATACTGGCGACTACTTCAGAAGGCGTAAACTGTCCTAGTTTTAACTCCGCCACTTGGCGCTGATGTTGCCATCGAACACATTCGAAGAACGTGTGCTCCACGGTGTCGATTTTGCCGCAGTAGATACATTCGTCAGTAGTGCTTAACCCAAAACGGTGCAGATAGGCCCTAAAACAGCCATGTCCTGTGAGGAGCTGGGTGAGGTAGAAGTTGACGCCTCCCCTTCTGCGCGTATACCAAGGTGTAATATTGCGGATTAAACGTCGTGTCCAGAGGGCTGTTCCGTCATCCATGTCCCATAACTCCTGCCACTCTTCCAACAGCTGTTGCCGGGCCTCGGCTCTGCCTATCTCAGTCCGTTCCCGTAAGAGGCGCTCTTTGGCCAACAAAGTAATAGGGGGCGTTCTGGCCAACACCAGTAATGCCTTGGTTGAAGTGGTCCGATACGCGCTGGTGATTCGTATCGCAACCTTGCGCTGCACGCTGAGAAGCTGTGTAGTATACAATTTGCGGTCAAGTGCTTTTTGCCAGATCCTCACCATAGAGCAGGATTGAGGAGACAACTGAGAAGAGAATTCTGCGACTGGTTTCCTTAGGGCCTCCTATATTCGGCATTATTCTACTTAAATGCGCAACGGCTACGCTGGCCTTCGTAACAATAGCGCGTACGTGAGTACCCATGTACATATTGCGGGCTAGATGTATGCCTAAGTATTTCAGGGAGTCCTGGCTCCGGATGACCAAGGTACCAAGCTGGAGGTTGATAGCTGGGACCTTCCTGCCACCCACCAGCAGTACCACTTCTGTCTTGTGCGGCGCCAATCCTAATTTCTTGGCTGTCAGGGAACGATCTAATTCTGCCAGAGCTTCATTGCCAGCTAGTTCCAGAGAGACTGCATCAGGGGCAATTATAGTGAGGGCCAGGTCGTCTGCGTAGGCTGTAAGCGTGACCCCTGGGGGCATAGGTGATCTCAGAATTCCATCAAAGTAGATGTTCCACAGGGTGGGGCTCAGTACTGAGCCCTGTGGGACTCCGCAGGTCATGTACATTTGACTGTGACTGCCTACGAGTAGCAACCGATCGTCTAAGTAGCTGGCCAGCAGATTATAGTGATATGGTGCTATCTGCCGTGAACTGAGCTCCGATAAAATGCCTCCCCATGGTGCAGAGTTGAAGGCATTTCTGACATCCAGGGTGACAAGAGCACACTTGGGACGTCGGCCGCGGGGCTGTGATTGGACGCCCTCCGCTAGTTCCTGCACCTTCCTCAGGGCGGTAAGGGTGGACCGTCCCATGCGAAAGCCGTGTTGTGCTTCAGCTAATCCACCGGTGCGTTCGATTTCACTAATGAGGCGTCCCAGTACCAGACGTTCAAAGAGTTTACCCAGTACATTCAGGAGACAGATGGGTCGATAGGTGGTAGTCCCCTGTTCCCGCTGCGGTTTCTCGAGCAACAGAAGTCGCGCCTGCTTCCATTCAGCCGGGAAATTGCCAGTTTTCAATAGGCGGTTGAATAGTTCCAAACACCGGTCTGGGTAATTCTGGACGATCGTCTTCACGACCATAGGGGGCACACCGTCCGGTCCTGGGGCTCTGTTGACTCGAATTTTGGCCATAGCTTCTGTCAGGTCTTCGGCAGTGAATGGAGGTATCTCATCGGGAGACACGGGGTGCTTAGCCCAGGAGATGGAGGCATGTGCCGGGAAGAGGGTCCGAGCTACCTCTAACTGGCGATCATCAGGCAGCTGGGCCGGCGGTGATGTCCGGAGCTTCTTCGTAGCAAGCTTATAGCCCTGGCCCCAGATGTCATCGTCTATTTCATCCAGGAGGGCCTGCCAAGCAGCACGTTTGGCAACCAGTATGGCTTCCTTGAGCAGTGCCCGGCTTGTCCTGTATTGTTCCGAGCAGAGACGTTTGTGGGCCTCGTCGCCTCTTCTGTTCGCGCGAACCATCGCTCGTCTGGACCATATGGTTTGTCTACGTTGGGCATCAGACCACCAGTAGGCGGGCTTACGAAAATGCCTGGTTGGCTTTCGAGGAAAGGCAGTATCACAGGCTTGCTGTAGAATCCTAGAGAATGTTGTAACAGTGAGGGTCCGTTCATCATGCGCATTCAATAGGCGGCCCACTTTCGTCACCAAAGCGGGGAGCCCATGTGGTGAAACCCGCCATACCAGACGTGAAGAGCGGTCCGATGGATGGGATCCAGCATCAGCGACATCATACAAAAGGTATTGATGATAGCTCAGGGTCTCTGTATCCAAAACTTTCCAATTCAGAACCTTCTGGGAGAGGGTGTTGGTGCTAAAAGTGATAATGATGTAAGACTGACTGTCACGTCGTACAAAGGTGGGTGCTGTTCCTCGGTTGTTTACCACTAAATTGTCTTCAGCAAGCCATTCTGCCAAGGCACGGCCTCTGAAGTCCTCAACTGGTGAGCCCCATAAAGGCGATTTGGCGTTAAAGTCTCCACCCACGATAATGCCTTTAGCGCGACGACGCATGTCAGTTCGTAGGTCGTGAAGGAAGCTAAGAAACCGGGCAAGGTCAACGTTCGGCGAAATATAGCAGCCGTAGATCAGAAAGGAAGGCAGTTCCAGCCAAACAAATCCTGCTCCTGCTCCCCTGTCCACTAAGGGTAGAGAGTTGTTATAGAGCAACATCCACTGCGTTGTCAGTGGTCCATATAGTGGGATCGGTTTTAGCTTTGTTTGGTTCAGCCATGATCAGTATGTCCGTACTGGTTTCGGATGCCATGTGGCACAATAAATCCATGGCCTCTCGGCCGCGGTCGATGTTGGCTTGCAGTATCCGTATAGCCCCTTGTGGTTTAGCAGCGACAGAAAACGTGACTGGTGCCGGTTCTGTCGTCTCTGGGACAGTTAACATTTGCGAAGTTGTCAGGTCGTTGTGCGAAGACGTTGGGCCCTAGCAGCGTTGACTAACTTGCGGTACTTAGGACAGCGATGGGTGCCCACTCTATGTCCCGGAACGGCGCACATCAGGCAGTATGGCTCGGAAGTGCAATTGACAGCCAAGTGACCATCCTTCCCACAATTAAGACAAGCTTTTCCTCTATCAGGGCCACTGCAGTTATTTGCTCGATGTCCAAACGCTTGACAGTGGAAACAGCGGGGTATGAAAACCCGTTCCTGAACCTTGCAGGAACACCAACCGATGCGGACCGACCCTAATTGGGTAAGGCGGCGCCCCAGCTCTGAAGGTAAGACAACTGTGGCTATTTGTCCCTCCGTCATAGTGGGTCGAAGAGACGTGACCCGCAGATCTGCAGCGCTCACTCCCAAAGCGCGGGAAATGGATTCTTGGACTTCTGCCTCTGTGGTGATGGCGTCAATATCGTGTATGTGCAGTACCGTGTCCATTCTACGTGTGCAGCGCACAGCCGTGTCTTTGAGGTTTTGTGCCAGGGCCTTCCTCAACGGTTCAGCCTTGTCAGCTCCCCCATTAACGGTCAGAAGCAATTCTCCTCCACGGGTCTTGCGGATGTGTTGCACATCCACGCCTACTTCCTCCAATTTGACACTGCTCTTGACCTCCTTTAGCAGTTCCGCGTATGTTCGGGTTCCAGGATGAACAATAACTGCTCCAATGTCTGTGCTTTTGGCTGCCGAGGGTGATCCAGGATGGGGTCCTCCTTTCCCAGCATCGGATGCCATCCTCCGGGATCGAGGGACGTGCAGGTAGACTGTGATGTTGCTGTCTACAAACACATATTCCAAAAGTTTCCTTGTAAGAATTTCACACCCGGCCGGTAGGGGAAGACGGATCTTTCGCCTACCATGTTTGTGGGCCAAGGCACGCAGGCAGCTGAAGCGCTCCCTCAAAAGCTGCAGGGTGTCTCCCTTTTCCACAGGTGTCGTCATGGACAGCTTGAAAATAAAGCGTTCCTTGGTCCGGAAACCTCCTTCCTTCGGCACTTTCGAAATGGAAGAAAAGTACGCTGCATTGGGATACTCCTCATCCAGGCCAACTAGGTCTACCAGTTCCGGGTATCGTTCGCGGAACAGCCGGTTGATGCCTTGGCGCATCGAGGGATCATCGGTGATGAGGGCCAAATCCTCTTCGGTATCTGCCGGAAGTGGATTCCCTTCTGCAATCTCCACAGTCCGGAATGTGCAAGGGGGCCAGGATTGTTCCACTAGGTCTTTCAGTTTTACAGGGCTATCGACGTCGGAGAAAGACGCTCAGATTCCTGAGGCGATTTGTTGCTACACCTCGGAGCGGTACGCTGGATCCAGGTTATTTAGATCAGCCAGTAATAATTCAGGGGCAGTTTGAACGCCAATGGACTGCAATTCGATAGGGTTACATTTTACCTTAGCTTTGCTTGGTGGTTCACTACCCGCGTCCGCATGAGCTTTAAGCAGGTCAGAAATGACCTTCACTCTCCTAATTTTCACCTTTATGTCCATTTTTGTATTGACATTTGTGCTGATAAGGTCTACCAGTCCAGAAGCCGCTTCGGAGAGCTGAGATATCAAGTCGGCAAAGCTAATTTCATCCGAATTTTCGGCAAGTGCGGCACTAGAACGTTTAGCGCGACTTCCAGGTTGTCGTAAACACGGCGGAGCACACACAGACACCTCCGATGATTGAGACTCTGAGGTGGACACTCAAGAGGGGGCCACTGCTCTTTGGCCACCTGAAGTATTGGGTATTGTTCCACTTGTTGCCAAGGAAGCCGTGAAGTTAGTCCCTTGAAGATCATTAGCAACAACTCCAGAGGAGTCGGTTGTCTCCATGGCCTGAAGTGGCAATTGAGCAATATTTTGGCAGTCGCTTGCTGACGGTCGGGTGGAGCCTGCCTGCCCACTACCAACACCGACCGGTTCTGGGGTTCCGAAGCCCCTGTCCCGTAACTGTTTATCTGTATTGTAACTTTCCATAATTGTTAAGATAATAAGTCCATACATAGCCGCTCGCCAACAAATGATCCAACCAGATAGGAGGAGGAAAGAAGAAAAGAAGGGAAAGAGAAGAAGAGAAAGGAAAGAGGAGCTCTCTCGGGAGTAGAAGGAAGGTGAGGGAGCACCAGCTCGGGGACCCCGGGTGCGCCACGCCCGTGCTTATTAGACATAAGCCCCCTGGGAGTAGTAGTAGTAGTAGTAGTAGTGGTAGTAGTAGGAGTAGTCGTCGTCGTCGTATGCCCGTTAGCTTGGATATATTCCATTTGCTTTCTTGCTTCCCAGTATACTTCAGTTATTGTTCTTGTGGGTGATGTTTTGAGAGCCGGACAGACAGAAAGGTGGTCTTTATTCATTATGGAATCGATATCTTGACACAGGATACAATTTGGAGATTTAAAGATTTTAATTTTATGAAGATGTGCAGCCAGACAGTCATGACCTGTTATCAATCTGAATTTTGCTACTGCTTCATGTCTTGGGTGTTCAGGTATCAAGTTTTTCTTGTGTAGAATAGCTGCCCATGGTTTCTCATTGCTTTCTGTTGTGAGGTGTTCCATCAGTTCTTTCTGAAACTTTCTTTGGATTATAATTTTTGCCGAATGATAGGACAGAGTTTTGTTAGGTTTCTGTAAGATTTTGGTGCCCTTTTTTGCCAGAAGGTCTGCCATTTCATTTCCTTGAATTCCACAATGAGAGGGGATCCATTGGAGCTGGATAGTTTTATTTTGGTTATTTAAAATTCTTATGATCTTATTAATTTCCAATATTTTACTGGATATTGGTAAGTTATTTGTTGTTATAGCTTGTATAGCTGAACTTGAGTCACTTAGTATAACTGCTCTCTGAAATGCATTTGTTCTGTATACTAGGTGTGTTAGTGCTAGTTCTATTGCCTGAATTTCTCCATCAAAATGGGTGGAATTTCTCCCTACTGCAACGTAAAAACTAAAAAGTTTTGAATAAACCCCAGCTCCAGCTCCATCTTCTATTTTCATTCTAGATCCATCTGTATATATATGTATCCATTGTGGTTCAGGGTATAGATTGTGGATAGTTTCTAGTGTGATTTGTTTTAATTCATCTGGGGTCATTTCTTTTTTTAGGACAGGTTTTATTAAGTTTATGTTATGGGCAATATCTGTGTCTTCCATGGGTGATGTTGGTAAAATAAGTTTTTCTGGCATTTGGTTTGGGTTATATATTTTCTGAAGTTTAGTTGCTTTTTGTATGAAGCCATTTTGTGTTTTCAGGTTTCTCTCTCTGTCTTTATAATTCAGCCAGTAATTATCATGGGGAAGTCTTATCAATTTTTCGTATTGCAATACGGTCTGTTTGTTGATCTGATGGGCTATGGGGTTATTTTCAGTAAGGACCTGCATTGCTGTTATGGGAGTGGATTTGGCTGCACCTGTTATTAGTCGTAAAGCATTATTCTGTGTTACTTCCAGTTTGTTTAGATTAGTATCGTTACAGGTGACCATAGTTTCACTTCCGTACATTAGCACAGGCTTTATGTACGTCTTGTAAGTATTATTTAGTACAGATCTTGAGCATCCCCATTTTGTTTTTGATAATCTCTTTAAGATATTGCATCTTCTGTTTACTTTCTCAGTAGTAATTTTAACATGATGGTCCCAGGTTAATTTCCTATCAAAGTGTATACCTAGGTACTTGACATTGTTTTGTTGACATGATTATTTGGCCAAACACTTACATAGAATAAGAATTTATACAAGTCCAAATTGTCTGTGCAACAAAGAAGAGGAAATAACTGAAGAATATCTTTTAACCTGTGAAGCCCACTACACAGAAATATTGGAGAGCAAGAGAGCTAATGGCTTCATTGCCAAAGCCTAGCATTTGAAAACGACAACAACAGCTTTTGCCTGGAGTGGTAAGTTTTCTCGTCTCAATTTCACATCGCAATGTTCCTACGGACCTAACACTCATACCTGTAAGTTCAGAGCACAGCTGTTTGACTTCTCTCACTGACAAAGATGGATTCTTCTCTGTGAGTGCATTAAACACATGTATCACAATTCTTTTTCGTCGCTTTGTAAAGGGTTACCCTTGCAATGCTTCAGCAAAAAACTGGTGGTAGACTCTGCCATTATACATATAAGTACATGTGCAGTGAACAATCAATAAAATAATTAAGCTCTCGTACTGGGCACAGCTTACCTTCGAATGGCAATATGTGAGAAATCCAGTTCAAAACAAGGTCAGTAATAAAAGTAATATAAACAAATATGTCATCACTACCGCTAAAGCACGTGCTATTGTGCCATATGCTTGAGAGCAAAGGAACCTCCTCTTTTCTTCGTTCATGAATTAACATGCATTTCAGATAAATTAACTGTTATGTAATATATTTAATTCAGTTATGAAAATATAAATTTGACAATTCTCTTCCAACATATAAAAATATATCACCATGTTAAATAACAAACTAATTTTTACTGCACAACAGTCCACAATAGCAGCCAATAAGAGGTGATTAGGTCACGTGACCATTAAGAGATATGGGGCAAGCTTATGTGAAACAAGGATTAGGTTGTGTTTGACAGAACCGAGGTGTTGTCCGACTTTGGGTGGTGACTTTAAAAACTGCTCTAATGTTATGTTTCAGTAATATTCTTGAAATTTTGCATGAGGCAACAGCAATGTAGGGAATAATGGCTGTGCTAGAAATCTCTATTGAAGTACAGATTCTGTATGAAGGTTTTCCATAAATGTTAGAATTCCTCAGGAAGAGTTTGTGCATCGGAAACAGCTATTGCTCTATTCAATTCAATTTATTTTGTCCTGTTGATCATACATTGATATCAGACACATCATAGTATATCAGTTACATATTTGCATTATTTACAATCACTTAAAACTAATTAACATTTAAAAATTCATTTACAGAATAAAATGAATGTTGCAGTAAAAAGAGTTTTACTCCCTTTTTAAAATGTATAACACTCTTCACTTGTTTAATATTTTCTGGTAGTCTGTTGTATAATCTTATACCTTTATTGAAAGCATTAGACCTGAAGATTTCTGTTCTACAACTTTGAATGTGAAAGTCATCTTTTTGACGTGTATTATATTTGTGAATATCTGCATTTTTGTGATTTTGTATTTGTAGATTATTTTGTTTTACATGGACCACTAATTCCAAAATAAACATACATGCTAGAGGTAATATTTGATGTTTTCTGAATAATGGCCTGCAAGATGTCCTGTTATCTACTCCACTTAGTATCCTTATTGCTCTTTTTTGAAGTTTAAAGACTCTATCTGCCTTTTCCCCCCAGAACACTATCCCATATTGTAGTTGGCTGTGAAAATAACCATAATATATATTTCTCAATGCAGCTAAATTAATTAAGCTTTTTAAATGTTTAAGCAAATAACAAATGGAACTCAGTTTATTTATTAAATGTTGAATATGCGTGGTCCATTTCATGTTCTCATTTATATGTAATCCCAGAAATTTTGTTTCATTATTGTAGTTAATGGTTGTTTTATCAATTACTACTGGAGGTTTCACCACATTTCTATTTTGACAAGTATGGAATGAAATGGCAATAGTCTTATCCTTATTTATGATTAGTTCATTTGTCTGAAACCATGTGTGCAGTTTACCTAGAGCTTCCTTGAGCTTGGTCTGTACACTTACTTGATTGTCTCCTTTTATTAAATGTTAGTGTCATCTGCAAATAAAATAACATCTGTGGAATTAATGGCAATTGGCAAATCATTTATGTACAACAAAAATAACAAGGGGCCCAGGACTGATCCTTGGGGAACTCCTCGCCTAACTTCTCTCACTTTGGACCGAACTGTATTTAATTTTCCTTTATCTTCAAACTGAAGTTCTACAAACTGTTTTCTATTGCTTAAATAGGATTTAACCCAATTATTCATAATACCCCTAAAACCATATTTATCTAATTTCCTGAGTAGTATTTCATGCTCTAAAACGTCGTATGCTTTCGTTAAGTCTAAAAATAAACCCACAACTGCTAATTTTTTATCAATAGCTTCTTGAATTTTATTTATTAAACTGCCCATGGCTGATATGGTAGATCTGTTTTTTCTAAACCCATTTTGGGCCTCTGAAAGAATATTGTATTTTGAGATGAATGATATCATTCTATTATGAACCAGTTTTTCAAATATTTTAGAAAATGATGATACGACCGATATTGGTCTGTAATTTTCTCTTTTATTCTTCTCCCCTTTTTTATGAAGTGGCTTAATTTTTGATACTTTTAATTTATCTGGAAATACACCCGATTGTAATGATGCATTATAGAGACTGACTAGAGGCTTAGCTATTGGATGTACAACTTTTTTAATGATTACATCTGGTACTCCATCAACTCCAGATGAATATCTGGCCTTCATACCCTGGACTATACCTTCCAATTCCAATTCCGTAACAGGTAAAATAAAAATTGATTGACTGCATTGCCTTATATTGTCACCATTCTCTTGACACCCTATATGGTTAATATTGTGAGCTACTAAGTTTTCTGCAATGTCTGTGAAGTAAGCATTAAAGGACTCCACAATATCCTCTGGATTTGTGATAGTATTATTATTGATATTTAGTTGATTAATATTGTTTTTTGGGGCAGGTTTCCCAGTTTCTTGGTTAACTAATGTCCAAAGAGCCCTTGTTTTATTGTTAGTGTTCAGTATGAATCTTTCATTTTCCCTTCTTTTGGCTTCAGTTATAATGGCTTTATAGATCTTTCGATACCTATTGATATACTCTTTGGTCTCATTAGTTGCTTGTCCGTGTTTTTCTAGCCTGGACAAAAACCGCAGCCTATTGCTGGATGTAATTATTCCCTTCGTAATCCACCCTTTCTTTTTTTGTGATTTAAAGCATTTCTTTTCTAAAGGAAAAGCTATATCAAACCAATACAAAAATGTGTTTATGAAGTTCTCGCATTTTAAGTTAACGTCAATTTCATCAAAGACATTATCCCATGTTTCCTTTTCCAATAAAGAATTAAACAGTACAATACTATTTTTACTAAAGTTTCTTTTATAAATGGTGATGGGTTTATCCATTCTTTTAGATACTAGAGTCTTAATGTGTAGTATTTGTGCCCAGTGATCAGAAAAACCTAGATCTGTGACCATAGCTTGCTGTACAAATTTTGTTTTGTTAATAATTATTACATCCAATAACGAGGTTGATCTAGTGGTCGAGTTTACTGTGTTAGTCAATTTATAAATATCGAGCAATTCTTTAAGCTTAGTTAGTTTAGTAGTTTCGCGCATGAAATTTATATTCCAGTCACCACATAAAATTACAGTTCTGGTTTTCTGTATTAAACTATGAAGCATTGTGTCCAACTTCGATAAAAATGTTTCAAGATGACTATCAGGGGATCTATAAATGCAAACAATAACTATATTATGATCACTGATTTCTACTATAGACATCTCAAATTCTTTGTCTTCTTTTAAGTTATCAAATTTAGTTATATTTTTAGTTTTCAAATGTGATTTAACATATATACATGACCCCCCATGCCCCAGCTTTTCCCTACAATATACATCTGTTAATATGAAGTCATTGATTTTACTTATTGCCAACTGGGATGACATCCAATGTTCAGTAAAGCACAATATATCAACATCTTTAAAATCCCTATCCAATAGTACCTCTAACTGTATCAATTTATTATTTAAACTCTGTACGTTTTGATGCAAAAGATACAAAAAATTTTCTTTACTAACCTTTTTACTGCAACCTTCAAATGAATTGTGTCTTTTAATTAATATATTACTTGATTTTTCGTTATAGTCCACCTGACCCTCGTCCTCTGAGGTATCTACTACAGTCACATCCACCACATTGTTCCCTAGTTTCCCTTCAAAACTGAGAAGATTGCATTGTTCATAAGCTGGCCAAATTTAAACGATCCCCTACGATTTAAATGAATTCCATCTCTACCAAAGTCATTATCATGCAACCAGTAGTTTCCATCCACCATTAAACAGTTTTCCTCGCGACACAACTTGTCCAGTTCTTGATTGATTCTAACTTTTCTGTTGGTCACATCCTGCCTGCGAAGAATACCACTAATTATTACTTTGCATCATTCGTTTGCGATCGAATTGCATGTACCAAATTTCTTGCTTCTTCTGCTATGTGTTCTGCTCTGACTCCTATTCGAATATTATTTGTGCCCGCGTGTACAAGCACAACTTTTGGCTGTTCTTTCTTGAGGTTTATTATTCCCACTTTGTTTTGTAACTCGCTAAGCGTTATGCCCGGAAAGCAATGCACTCCGTATCCTTTTCCTTTGCACTCTTCCCCGGAAAACTTCAAGAGGGAATCGCCCATCACCAAAACCCGAGATTTCTTTTTATTTGCACACTCTTCCAGTTCGTTGTGCACCACATTTCCACTACTGCAGCGATCACTTATTATACCGCCATCACATAAGGGATCGAACCTGTTTTTGTCGACGATAGATTCCATTGAACTTTCCGCCATCTTGTTTTCGTCGGTCTTTTCCTGTTCATTACTGTTGCAAGTGACTCTTTTTCACTTTCTTGAAGTGCAGCTTTCAGGCTTTCATTTTCTGATTTTAATTTGCTAATTTCTTTCTGTGCTGCCGTAAGATCCCTTGTTAGTAAGTTTAGCACCATATGAAGTGACGCTATCGTTTCCGCATCCCGCGTTGCTGAATTCTCCGTCAGTGTTCCACCAGGATTTGACTGTTCAGACTTTCCGACATGTATTGCTTCCCCGGAGTTATCTTTATTTACACTTCTTCCTTCGTCGTTTTTATTTCCCTGTGCCATATCTTGAGGCTCACTGGCAGCTTCTTTTCCGTCAATTACGCTCGAAACTTGCTTGCCTGAGCGCGTAGTTATACCCACCGGCGCCATTTTATTGTCTATGTATCAGCATGGACAGTACAGGTTGTTTCTGTGCCAGGTGTTGGCAGATTGTCTGTTAAAATATAGATCAGTGTGAGTTGGTTTTAGCACCATATGAAGCGACGCTATCGTTTCCGCATCCCGCGTTGCTGAATTCTCCATCGGCGTTCCACCAGGATTTGACTGTTCAGACTTTCCGACATGTATTGCTTCCCCGTAGTTATCTTTATTTACACTTCTTCCTTCGTCGTTTTTATTTCCCTGTGCCATATCTTGAGGCTCACTGGCAGCTTCTTTTCCGTCAATTACGCTCGAAACTTGCTTGCCTGAGCGCGTAGTTATACCCACCGGCGCCATTTTATTGTCTATGTATCAGCATGGACAGTACAGGTTGTTTCTGTTCCAGGTGTTGGCAGCTTGTCTGTTAAAATATAGATCAGTGTGAGTTGGTTTCCTGTACACTTTGTGTCCAAGATGGCCATTATCTTTTCTGTAGATTAGAAGGTCTAGGAAGGGTAGGCAATTGCTCTGTTCCATTTCCCTAGTGAATTATTCGGATGGATATTACTCAGGAAGCTCAAGAAGGCTGTAGTGGCCATACAAAAAAAGTGTTGTCTACATAACGAAAGAAATGGGTGGGAGCCAGTGGTGAGTTTTTGAGGGCCATGTGTTCAAATTCCTGCATGTAGAAGTTGGCTATTGCTGATGATAGTGGGCAACCCATGTCTACACCATCTGTTCATAATATTGTAATAAGTTTTTCTTTAAAGATTTGTGGTGTGTGGCGAGATGTAACTTCAATCCACGCGATGCACCCACATGTTGCTATCCCTCGGTGAGGCGACTTACCTTCCTCAAGATGCAGAATCGATGATCTCTCCATCTTCCTTGTCACTGCGATGATGTAGACTTAATGATCTGCCGGCAGCCTCATCGATCAGTGATGAACTCTGTAATCTAGGGTAGTGGTATGGCGCCAGCAATGGAATGGTGGATGGTGGCAGCAAAATTGAATTAAAACACTGCTTCACTTTTTGAGAATTTATTTTCTCGCTAAATTATTTCACAGCCGATGTTTTAAGACATGAAGTTAGTGTGTGCCTGAATAAGTGGATGTTTTCATCAAAATCTTCCTGAGGAGTTCTAAAGTTTTGTTAAGTGGTACTCCAGTGAAAAGGGACTCCACATCGAAACTTACCAGAATGTCTGCTGGATTGACAAAAATCTGTTGCAAAACTTTCGTGAATTGAAATGCATTTCTGACATGATGGTTGCATGTGCCCATCAGTGGCTGTATTAGTCCAGTCAGGTACTTGGCAAGCAGATAAGTTGGTGAACCTATGGCATCAACAATAGGCCTGAGTGTCACCCCTTGTTTGTGTATTTTTGGTAATCCATACATCCTTGTTGGTACTGAAGAGTGATGAATTACTTTCTTTGCTGTTTTCGGAGGTAGACCGCTAGACTTTAGTAATTAGACTTTACTAATTAAAATGCTTACACATCTAAGCATAATTTTTTTGACAGTCCATAATTCCTTATCTGTTCACTGGAATGAAACAAGTGCATTATATATGTGCGGCTATATCTGCTTTTCAAAATTATATGGCTTTGCATCATTGCATGAAATGATGGCTCATATATTGGGTTAAGCACCTTTTTCCTATGCCGAAGATTAAGGGTTTCATCCCAACTTAGAACAATGACAAAATGCTTAAAGTGTCAGTTTCATTTCAGTACATTAGCATGTAAAACTCCAGTGGGTCATTCCAATGAAAGTATTGTAACGTTCACGGTTGCACCAACTGGCAGGTAAATTACACTTTCCCATTGAATGTTACTAGAGGGCGGGGGTAGCTTAGGAGGGAGACGTTCCTACCAAGGTCTGGGTTGCCAGGCAGGGTTGGCTTAAGTTAAAATTCGACATGTAGTTCTGGTTAAATAGTGTTTATTCTACAATCTACCCAAAACCAAAAGAAATTATCTATACGAGGACAACTGTGGATTTTACCTGGCCTAAGGTTCCAAAACCCTGGGGTTTAAATGCTGAAACTCTGCCAAAGCAGCAACTGACTCACTGCTTCATCAGCTATGTCAGCAGGGCTTTCGACCTCTGCCTAACAGCCCAGCATGACTTGCAAACTTATGCGACCGGATGTCGCGTGTACCGATATTATTCCATCTTCCAAGTATACAATTTTTACCAATTTTGTCTTTTTCAAAAGTGTATCAAAATATTAACGTCACAGTATATCATCCTTAAAACTGTTAGTATTACAGAAATTGTGTACTAATATAACTCATGAACGGTGGCAAGTACATGATGAAAACAGATGGACCACAGAATAATACATGAATGCAGTGCAAATGTCACCAACATATTATTACATTTGTCCCAACTGTGTTGCAATATGAGGTGCTCAGATAAGATGCTTTATTGTCACATACGCTTACAAATAGTGAGTAAAAACTCAGTAAACATGTGACTCGTCAACAGTAGAAAATTTAAAATAATAATAATTACACAAAATAACAATAACACTAATAATATAAATACTAATAATATAATTACTAATATCAATACAACTATATACAAATATTGTTATAATTATGACATGCCCTTGGGATAATATTGTCAGAATATTTGAATTACAAAATGACAAAAAATTTCATTATAATTCAATTTTATCATCCATATATTCAATAATCGAGTAGTAGGCTTTGTCCATTCGTAGGTTTTTTGTTGGTTTATTAAAGCATTTGAGGTTTTTCATTTCACGGATTCTTACAGGTAATTTATTATATATTTTTATTCCTGCATATTGTAGGCTTTTTTCATACAGTGCTAATCTGTGCATGGGTGGTTTTAGATTATTTTTATTTCTGGTTCCATGATTATGTTGCATTTGTGAATTATAAATTGTATCAAAATTTGAATGGATGTATTTATTTATTTCATACAGCTATTGGGATGGTAAGGTTAATATCTTCAGGTTTTTGAACAGGTTTCTGCATGAAACTTTTGGTCTTGATTGAGTCATTATGCGAATTATCTTTTTTTTACTTTTAAAGATCGTTTCCCATCCTGTAGAGTTCCCCCATAGTATTATTCTGTATGTCATCAAAGAGTGGAAGTAACTGAAGTACACTATTTTTCTTGTTTCGAGGTTTGTTAATTTAGTTATGCAGCTCATATTGTCACATGAGTGACTGGTTTGAGATTGATTTGAATGGTGTGGTGGCGATGTTGTATAAAAGACTGGTCTGAGTCAAGTAGTACTGTCACGTGACGTGTGACGTCACCTCTCCCATCATATAAGATCTTGTTACGCTCTATAGAGCACGTTCCATGGCTTGCGTATTGCCAAACAGTGCTTCCTAGTCCATACAGGACTTGCTAGAGTATTTACATTGCACACCGCTACGGAGATGTATGAGATCATCATCTAGAGTGACAGTAGCTGAGTATTTCGTAAGTAAGATGGTGATTGTAGCCTGTACCACTACACCATTCCATGACCCAAATTTATCAGAATAAGAACTTCACACCATCCCTTCTCATCAGCCCATCCGGCTAGAAACAAAGAACGGATTTCAGCCTTGCCAACTTCTAAGTGGCTGAGCAATTTATTACCTGGTACATAGATTGATTGGGCTTTAAGGCTTTAAGGCTTTTTATTTGTAACTTATTTGCCTGGTGCCGGTACATTGCACCCGGCTTACAGGCTCTAAATTTACATGGGTTTATAATTCTGGGAATGGCCTCTTTATTGTCTTTGGGGTTCTTCTAAAACCCATACGGCGACCTGTTCTGAGGCCGCCGAGAACGAGTTTTATCACGTTATTTGTCTCTGTCTTTCTTTTTCTTGTTTTTATATTTACATATTTACACTGTGCTTATCTTGCGCACACACACACACACACACACCTGGGCATACCACGTACGTCCCAATATCATACGCACTACACTTTACAGACTTGGCTATGTACAATATTTACAATGTTCGCAGTTAGGCTGTGCGGCAGCGGGTAGCTGACTCCTGGGCTGCCGATGATGGTGGCCTCTGCCGGGGAACGTGGCCTGAGCCAGGAAAGGCTGGGCACGCACAATTTTGCAGTCGTTTTTTTTTTACTTTTGTTTTTCTTCAATATGCTTTGATTCTGGCGTGTTTTCGGTGCTTGGGTTCGCCTTTCCCAATATTGTGTATGGTGGGGTTTTGATGGTGTCGGATGCGCGCCCAATTGGAAGAGGCACGTTTGTTGATGGCCTCGTTGATGTAAGGGACGTGGGTTTCTTGGTGAATGGTGGCAGTTGTTGTTCGGATAGGAGCAGACAGGATTTTGCGTAGGGATAAGTTTTGTAGGGTTTGGAGATACTTTAGGGCGGTTTTGGAGGCGTTGGCCCAGACCACGCAGGCGTACAGGACCACGGATAAAATAAAGGATCTATATAGGATGATCTTCAAGCGCAGCTTTAGCTGTTTGCTCCTAAATATGGAGGAGCACATCTTTAATCGCTGCCGCCCTTTATTGGCGCTATCTCTTAGGTGGGTGGTTCAATGCATCGTGCGTGTCAACGTCATGCCGAGGTAGTTGACCTGCTGACGACAATGCAATATTTGGCCATCGACCGTTAGGTCCATTGCCAAAGGGCGCCGCTTTGTAAAATGTATAAGCTGGCATTTGTTCGCATTAATTTTGATTTTCCAGTCATGAAGCCATGAAAGGAAGCGGTCAATGTACCGCTGCATCTCTAAAAGTCCATAACGAGGATTTTTATGATGGTTGTGTATTGCAGTGTCGTCAGCATACATTGCAACTTTGCATCTGGCGTCCACGGGGAAGTCGCTGGTGAAGAGTATATACAGGAAAGGTGACATGATAGCCCCTTGTGGTACGCCAGCCTGCATCACTCTCTCCTTTGAGGAGGAGCGACCCACTTGGATGTAGAAGCGCCTGTTTTTTAAAAAATTATGCAGCAAGGGCAGTGAATTTTGGAGGCCGGGAAACTCTTGGTGCAGCTTGTAAATCAGGCCGTTGTGCCAGCACCGATCACATACGGCTTCTATGTCCAAAAATAGCGCCAATGTTGAGGCCCCATTGTTAAATTGCTCGGTGACGTCATCTACTAGTCTTAAAAGTTGAAGGTCTGTTGAGTGCCCTTTTCTAAAGCCAAATTGTGAATTTGAAATGTCAAGCGCCGCAATTTGTTTTTGGAGTCGAAATAGAATTATTTTCTCGAGCAATTTACCAATAGTGGACAGGAGACTAATGGGGCGGTAATTTTGAGGTTGCCTGGTGCTTTTCCCATGCTTAGGGAGCATTATTACCTTGGCTCGTTTCCAAGTGTTAGGAAAATAATTTTGCTGCAAACAAGCGTTGAAAATTTTTGTAAGTTGCACCAGGGCTTTTCTCGGGAGATGTTTGAGTTCCTCATTAGTCACCCTGTCCGGGCCGGCGGCTTTCCCATTAGGTAGCTTCCTAATGAGCTTGTACACTTCCTGCGGCGTTGTGAGGGGCAAGTGTTGCTCATGCCTCTGTGCCACCCAGTTTTGTACCCAGGTCTGGACATCCCGTTCTAACTCGGGGTTCGTCGCTGGGTTTTCTGTAAATCTTGTTTCCAGACAGTCTGCAAAGACCTCGGCTTTCTCCCCAGAGGAGAAGTGCAGGCCGAGGTGATTGGGTCTCATGGGCACGTAGACAAGCCTCTGGTGGCATATCCTCAATCCAGGAAGCTACACATCCCTTGGCTACAGAAGAATGACTATGCATCCCACAATAGGTAATGTGGCGCTCTATACTGAGCTTTCATTGCCTCACGTCAGTGGTAAGTTCATCATTCAACTGTATCAGCTTCACTCTCACGCTCGTAACATTCCCATATGGCTTTACGATCTCACACTTCCGTACCCCAACCATGGAGATAGAGGTGACATTGGAATTTGTGTGTGAACAGTCAAAGGCTATCAGAGCAAGAGAACCCGAAACCAAAAATCCAACCAATTGTAAGAATATAATAAACATGGTTGGTTTTTGGTGGTGTCAAGTTTTTCCTATATTTATAATCTTACAAACTATTTTATGCTTAATTGTATGACCGAATGTCGTTTAATTCTATCCCAGATGTTAGGGGATAAAGCCGCTTAGCTGCTTGGGGTGGCGGCTGATGATCCTCTTTAATCATTTGTGTCATTTCAGACGGATGAACACTAATGTGTGTTGAGTCGGGTTCTTCTCCTGGTGCAGATTCCTGTTCAGTTCCTGACTCTGGCCCTGATGTTCTCTTCCTTGATTTACGGTATATCAAATAATGTGTAACACTGTCCCATACAGACCCTATGAGTGCCAGGCTTAGTCCATATAGGTCATATATTAAAGTCCCGTGTATGACTGTATCTACAATCAACTTAATAACTCTAACACATGCATATATGCCAATTAAACCTGCACTTATTGTCCCAAAGACTGAAAACCATCCCCACAGTTTGGACAGAGCATCATCTACAACAGCATGTATGCGGTCAGATGATAGGGCATCCGATAAATCCAACCCTTGTCTATCTACACCACCACCTGCAGCTAATTGATTGATGGTGTGAGTTATCGCTTTTCTCTCGTTGACGAACATCTGCTTTCGAAAGTTGTCTAGATCATCCTCTCCATAAATCCCGGATGTTGCTAGATGTCTTGGGCTAGTATATTTCCATTCTGAGTGTCTAGTTGGTGTAAGAGTTTGCGGGGGAAGTACACTTCTGGCTTGAGGCGATATGCTATACCAACTACCCTGGAGCATGTAATAAGGGGATAAGAGATGATCACATTGAATTTGAGAGCCATGGCTCTGCAAAAGACGGGTCCTTGGTCTCATGAAACGAGACTCATTAAGGTATGAAACAGGAAGTTCATGAAAGCACTCTGAAGTATGTCTCAATGTCACCTCCACGGGCTCACATTTCACCACATGAACTACCTCACCGCGTAGGATAGCAGAATAGCCAGGTGTTCCTGTGTATGCATAAGCAAATTCTATTGGGTCAATGGTTGCTATGGATAACAGAGTCTGAAGGACTGTTCGACTTCACACCTACGATATTCTAATTCTGCATACAAATTGTTGATGGCCTTTACTAAAGATCTGTCCACACGAATTTGGCATTGACATATGTCATATCAAGCCCACTTCTGTCAATCTTGACTGGAACATATGCCAGATCCTGATGTATTGGGAATGACAAAAGAAGCCGAGGATGCTCGGTATGGTAGGTTGCGTAGCAGAAAAACATTGTTTTTGCATTAATAATTGAGTAATAAGGTTAATGAAACTAATGCTTTCTCACATAAAACATCCTTGATACATTGTAAAGTACTACATAATCTAAAGATTTTTTTTGTAACAAGCTAGTGTTGTTGGGTTGTAAGTCATGAGGTTTTAGGATAGTTAGCAAGGACAGGGTATAGGCGAGGTTCATAAGTCTCATGTGTCACTGCAAAAGAAGGTCTCGGGTGAGACTCTCCCTTGTCCATTTTCTCCATATTCTCACCGGTGTGTGGCTCGGTTCTAGGAATAATAGCATCCGTTTTCTCTTGTGGTATCATCAAGGCTCCTAATTCTACATCTGGTTGTTGTCCTCTCATCTTGCTGTAAAGCAGACAATGAGTCGTTGCTGTCCAGAAGGCCCCCGATAGTGCAAGCCCAAACCCTAAAGTTCTGTATAGCAGAGTGCCATTGATTATGGTGCTACATATAAATTTGATTGCTTTGATGATAACATACACTCCCATACACCCGGCCATGAAAGTGCCGAATGTAGTGAGACCACCCCAAACCTTCCTGAAGAATGATTCTGTCATGTTTAGCAACATCCTCGGGCGTCATCAACATGCTGAGTCCTTTTCCTTGCCTACTGAACGGCTGTCCTGCGTAACCTCGTCCTACTGTGTTTAGAGCAGCATCTCGTTCTCCCTGAAATAGCATATTCCTCTCGAATTTCTGAATCTCATCGCTAGTATAGATGCCTCTTCTAGCTAACTCTACAGGGAATTTAATTATAAATGAATATGTATGAAGGTACAGTTCAGGTTATGTGATATTAATTTTTGGTATTTAGCTACATACTAACATCTTACTTACTGATAGGTCTTTGTGAAAATCTATTCCCTTCCTTCTTGCTGCTCATACGTCATTGCAGGCCTTACAAATCTTTTACAAATGTTCTTGTTGACTAATTGCAGTGGGGATTAGTTGATTTTCATCATTTTCCCCCTAGCTTCCCAATATAGGGCCTGTAGGTTCCCACTTTTGAGACCATTACATTTGTCCAAATGGTGTTTGTTCATGATGACATCCTCTTTACAGATAGTACATTTGGGTGTAGGTATGCAGTGTATTTTATAAAGGTGTTCCGCAAGACAATCATGGCCAGTTTCCATTCTAAATAGGGCCACTGCAGTTTTTCTTGGTAGTGTTTGTATGTCAGTTTTGTCTCTTTTACACATTGATGACCATATTTCAGGCTTAATTTTACTTCGCTTTGATACCGTATAGTATATACGGTTCATATATGTATGAAGGTACAGTTCAGGTTATGTGATATTAATTTTTGGTATTTAGCTACATACTAACATCTTACTTACTGATAGGTCTTTGTGAAAATCTATTCCCTTCTTTCTTGCTGCTCAAACGTCATTGCAGGCCTTACAAATCTTTACAAATGTTCTTGTTGACTAATGGCAGTGGGGATTAGTTGATTTGCATCATTTTCCCGCTAGCTTCCCAATATAAAGCCTGTAGGTTCCCACTTTTGAGACCATTACATTTGTCCAAATGGTGTTTGTTCATGATGACATACTCTTTACAGATAGTACATTTGGGTTCGCTCGCTCGTGCTGGCTGGCTTTATACAGCCAGAAGGTTTTTGCTGCGTGCCCACCCATTAAGGGTTTTACTGCAGGTAGGATTTGTTTTGAATGATGTAGGATGAAGGTGATGTAGGTTTTTTGATTGGGAGTTAATTTTGAGGTTACCAAAGTACCTTTGGGTTGAAGGGGAGGATGCAGTACTTAGCACCCAATTTTTGTTTTTGTTTTAAATTTTAGATTTTAGTTGGGGAGAAATTTAGATGCCAAACAGCTTGGAAGAATTATGAGGAGCTCAGCTTTAGCTGCTGATAGGGTTAGCTCCTGGGTTATCTAGGGTGCCCGCATGCCATACGGGGGACCCGATGCAGTCTAGATCGGCGTCTAGTGTGGTCATAATTTCCCAATGATCTGACAAGGGCGCTTCTATGTGATGGTAAACTTGCGTATAATTTTGAAGCCTGGCGCCTAATTTCATCCTCCACGTATGGAAGACCCGATGCTTCGTGGAGCAACCTGGTAGGGAAATAACGTCCCACAGAATAGATAGACCGCAGTCCTCTATTCTGGCACGTTGAAGCCATGCTATCCAGCTGTCTGCTGCCATGCCCCAGATCTCGCAGGCATATAGCATCACCGGGATTACCAGCGCTCGGAAGAGGTACAACTTCATGCGGACTGGCATCGATGTCGACCCCAGCATTGGGTACAGGGAAGCAATTGCTCCCTGTACCTTCGCCAAAAGGTCCCTGATGTGTCGGCGAAATGTTAGACCTCTGTCCAAGTTTACTCCTAGGTACTGGACAGAGTTAGACCACTCTATCCTTCGACCTCGGTAGCTGAAGTTGGGGCAGTCTGCGGGGGTGTGGTGCTTTAAAGTATGGCGTGGCTTTTGTCCGGATTTACGGACATCCGCCAATGCCGGCACCACTGTTGTGTTAGTCGGAGATGTCTTTGAATGGGGTTGAAGCCTCTGAGGATGTGTTTGTCCTTGCAGAACAGAAACACGTCGTCAGCGTATTGTGCCATTACGACTCGTGGTTCTGTGGGGAAATCTGCCATAGAGACGTTGAAGAGGGTGGGGGATAGCACAGAGCCTTCGGGGACTCTGCCTCTCACTGGCCTTAGTGTTGATGTTTTCCCCACGACTGAGACTTTGAATGAGCGATGTCGCAAGAAGCTGTGTAGGATGTTGATCATTTGTGTTGGGAGCCCCAGATGGATCATTTTGTATAGGAGTCTGGCATGCCATGTCGTAGAGAAGGCCTTCTCGACATCCAGCGAAACTGCAGCCGTGAAGGCGCCTTCCTGGAAACCGAGGGCGGCGGTCTCCACCACACGCAGCAACTGCTGAACTGTCGAGTTCCCAGGACGAAAACCAAACTGGTGGTCAGAAATGGCTTGAATGTCTACCAATATTGGGGACAACCGGGCAAGAATTAGCCTCTCGAGAACTTTCGAGAGGGTGGAAAGGATGCTAATGGATCGGTAGCTGGAAGGGTGTACCGGATTCTTCCCAGGTTTCAATATGCAAATCACCCGGGCCTCTCTCCACTCTCGTGGAAAGTACCCAAGGGCGAGGCACATATTGAAAATCCTAGTCAGGAAGAGAACCGCATTGAAGGGAAGATGGCGGAGCATTAGGGGAGTCAGCCTGTCCGGCCCCGCCGCCTTCTTTGATTTGAGGCGTTGGAGTGCGCCTTGGACTTCGCTAGGTCGGATGATAGGGAGTCTCTCCGCATCCTCAGGAGGGTGACGTAAGAAACGACGCTCCTCCCGACGGACGCGTTCGGAAAAGTTGTCCTGGGGGTCATCTCTCGGACACATAGTACGCTCAAGATAGCGAAAGCATTGGCTTTGGCTTGGGGTTCATAGGCCAGGCCGTGGGTGCCGTGAATGTGAGAGGTGTACTGACCTCTGTGTTTTCTGAGGGCTTTGGCTATCCTCCACACGTCGCCATCCTCGACGCGCAACCTGGCCATTTTGTCTTCCCACGCTTGCACCTTGTGCTCATGCAGACGGACACTGACCTCTCGACGTAAACGTCTTAGGAGCGCTCGATTATGTGGCGTGCGGTGACGTTGGTATAATCTCCGTGCTGCCCAGTATCGCCGGAATTAGAAGGAGGATGTCCAAAGGGAGGACATCGGGATGAAGAGGAGCCGGAGCATGGACTGTCAGATTATGGGCAGTCCGCTTCACGATGGAAGTGAAGGATGAGACGGCGTTCTCCAGGATAGGGATATTTGTGATTCTGGGATTTGGCGGGATGGAAGTGCGGAGGCAGTTCCTGATGCCTTCCCAGTCAACCTCTCGCGTTTGAAGCGAGATGTCGTGACTGGCAACCCTTGTGTTGATCTCTGTCAACACTGGATTGTGATCTGAATGTAATGCATTTAATGATGTGAGTGTGAGATGGAATGGTAGATGTTCTGTGATTGCGAAGTCTATGACTGAGGGCAGTCCTCCTCCTCGCGGGTAATGAGTGGGTTGCCAGGGACCCTGTACTTGAAGTTGAGGGTCTGCATCTATAAGGCGAATGATTTCATTGCCTCTTGCATCCACCCGACGACCGCAATGCCAACGTTGATGTTTAGCATTAAAATCACTGGCCATGATAGCACAGGGAGATAGGGCTAGGATGGATAGTCATTGGGTACAAACTGTCGGTTTGGTGGATGGTATACAGAGACTACCAAGACCTCTAATCCACCAAGGTTCATACTAATGGCCGTGGCTTCTAGGGTATGTAGAGGTGGGAGCTGGATGGGTTGATGGACCACATTTTGCCTCGCCAAGATCGCAGTTCCGCCCCCTGGGCATCCCTGACGATCCGTACGATGGCAGATGTAGCCCGGGACACGGAATCGGGAGTCTGGTCGGAGATGCATTTCGCTGACTAGGATGACGTCTAGGGCATTGTCTCGGGCAAAGTGAAGCAGCTCGCTCCCCTGACCTGCTAGGCCGCACGCATTCCAAATGCGAATCGAAACGAGGTACGTGACCTAGTTTGATGCGCCATCTTGGAGCTGTTGCGTGCCTGCAGTCAGGAGGGCCATCGCCTCCATTGCCACCAGCATCTTGCTGGCCGGATCTGTAGCAGTGAAGAACTTCACAACGAGCTCACAGATCTTCTGTCCATGTGTCTGCAACAACTGCTGCAGCCACTTGAACACATCCGTGAGATCGAGTGTAGCTGTCAGGGGAGCGGTGTCTGTGTGGGCGACTTGGTTGCGAGGAGAGGGTGATCTGGAACGAATGGGTGTAGGTCTTCCTCCCGCCCTTTCATCCCTAAGCTGTCTAGGAGGCATGGGTTTGCCATGCTTCTCCTGTTCAGCAGGATTTTGGGGCTCCCGGGGAAGCCTCCCTCCATTCCTACCATTGTTGGTGTCAGTACTTTTTTGGGCTGGGGACCGCTTTTGTTTGCGTGGCTGTGTGGGAGGGTTATGTGTCTCCCGTGTCGTTTTTGGTCCATCAGAGGCCCCTTGTGCTACTTGAGCGTAAGATCTGGGCCTATCGGCATCCCGCCGAGTCGTGGGCACACTGGAGCTGGTTGAGGGGACCGGTCTTAGCACAAGTGGGCACATCTGTGGGTGACCTGGGACAAACTTCCTTGTCGTGGGTTCCGCTACACCTCAAGCAGCGGGGTGTCCTCTTGCAGAACTGGCTAGAGTTGTTGAATCCCAGGCAGCGATGGCATTGAGGGGGACCGCCAGAGCTTCTCACTGGCTCAATCCGTACTCGGAGGTAGCAGATGGTTGTGACACCATCTAGCTTCCCCTCCGGATCGTTGGCCCGTTCCACTATCACAAGGAAGAGTGGGATTGGGACAGGGCCGGGCTGACCCTGTGGAGCTGGTTTGGTCATCTGCCTGACCAAGCAGGGCTGGATGCCCTGGCGGTTAAGGTCGTCGATTATGTCACCCACCGGTGTGTCCACTGGTAGGCCTCTGATGACCCTCTTAATGTCACGGCTCTTGTGTAGGCCGAAGGTGAAGTAAGGGATGGACTTCCTGTCCAGTGCCCTTAGGATTAGCTGATAATCTTCGGCGTTACTCGTCTGGAAGACATTTCGGCTCTTCCTCCTGGTGACCCTGCATGACACCGACAGGGTTGGCACGACCTCCTTTAGAAAGCCTACCAAGCCCCGGAAGTCATCCACGATCACAGGAGGAATGTGCCTCCTGGGTGGCCCAGAACGACTGGACATGCCAGTTGTCTCCAGGTGAGGGGGCTTTTCTTTCCCTTCGCCGGTTGGTCACGGTGCGAAACTCAGCCTCGTCAACATCTGTAGAGATGTTCGATGAGCTGTGTTCCCCATCGGAGACATCCATCCTGGAGAATGAATTCCTTGGAACCGCGGTTCCGTCAGTGAAATACTCCTCGTCAGAGGAGGAGTTGTCTGAGGGCTCGCCCTCTGAAATTTTGCCTACCCGCTGTGGTATTTCGTGGGAAGGGCCCTTGTCAGATAGCTGTTTGGCGACAGCTAACCTTTTGGCCTTGCCCTTTACGCCCTCTCCTGGCTTTTGGCGTGGCCGTTTGCTTCCTGCAGTCAGGGTTGGAGCCCTGACAGCAGGGTGGGTGATTCCAATGCTAGTACTGGGGAGCGCTTCCATTTCTGGAAGACTGGTTGGAGTGGAAGGGTTGGTTAAGTCACCTGATTTGGGCATTTTGCCCTGCACCGAAGTGCAGTGCACAGCTAACCTTGACTGTATACTTAGTCAGCACAGGTTTGCTAAAAAGCGTGAGGTACAGAGGGCCGGACCCGAAGGCGCCTTATAAACCGCCTTTTACGGCGTTGGCTTAGGCCGTGTACCTCGCCTGGCTGATGTGGAGCTGGCCGGCTGTTTTCTCAGAGGTTGTTGTCGCTCGCACGCTGCTGCTGCTGCCTTCTGCTGGATTTTTTTTTTTTTTAATTTTTTTTTTTTTTTTTAATTTTTTTTTTTAAACTACTAAGGTTAGGAGGTGAAAGTTAGGAAGGTAGTTTGAGTGGCTTTGTGGGATCCCGCTAAAAGCACTCCCGTTAGTAGAGGTGAAATGTAGGAGCTGGCCGTCAATAACGGCGAGCGGGTAAAGAATGATGGCCAGGCGTCGAACATGACCAAAAGGCCCTGAACGAGGCGCGTGGAGAGTAAGGGTGAAAAAGTGTAAGGTATTCAGGGTAAGTCTTTATTGTAAAAAAAAAATGCTGGAGATTTAGCGAATTGCCGGGAGCTCCCCTAAGGTCCCTCCCGATGATAGCAATTCGCTTACTCTGAAGTTCCGGACAGCTGGTTTCTCTTGTAGAGAAGACGATCTGTTCACTTCGAAGTCTCGAAGTGGAATCGAGTCCGTACATTTGGGTGTAGGTATGCAGTGTATTTTATAAAGGTGTTCCGCAAGACAATCATGGCCAGTTTCCATTCTAAATAGGGCCACTGCAGTTTTTCTTGGTAGTGTTTGTATGTCAGTTTTGTCTCTTTTACACATTGATGACCATATTTCGGCTTAATTTTACTTCGCTTTGATACTGTTGATACCAACAAATTTTAAAAGTTATGTAAAGAGGTGGCAAAGAGAAAAATCTTTTGACACCGACAAATTTTAAATGTTGGTGTGCAGAGCTGCAATCTGTCAGACAGCTTGTTTCGAGATAACATGTTTTATTTAGACTTTAATATACAAAAGTTTATTTTTTGACTTTACTCTATTTCTGTACATACATCCTTTGCAATTAAATGTTAGATACATTTTATTTTACATCCTGATGTAACTAATTTTACATTTGTCTTCAGTGGGATAAAACTACTATTTTCTACTCTATAACAATCACAACCTAAATTTAGAAGCTTGATGTGGAATCGGAAACTCCTATCCCACTTGGCAACCCCTGGTTGACTGTCTGATATTTATATTTTGCTTTCTATCATGTAGGTTCCCACTTTTGAGACCATTACATTTGTCCAAATGATGTTTGTTCATGATGACATACTCTTTACAGATAGTACACTTGGGTGTAGGTATGCAGTGTATTTTATAAAGGTGTTCCGCAAGACAATCATGGCCGGTTTCCATTCTAAATAGGCCCACTGCAGTTTTTCTTGGTAGTTTTTGTATGTCAGTTTTGTCTCTTTTACACATTGATGACCATATTTCGGCTTAATTTTACTTCGCTTTGATACTGTTGATACCAACAAATTTTAAAAGTTATGTAAAGAGGTGGCAAAGAGAAAAATCTTTTGACACCGACAAATTTTAAATGTTGGTGTGCAGAGCTGCAATCTGTCAGACAGCTTGTTTCGAGATAACATGTTTTATTTAGACTTTAATATACAAAAGTTTATTTTTTGACTTTACTCTATTTCTGTACATACATCCTTTGCAATTAAATGTTAGATACATTTTATTTTACATCCTGATGTAACTAATTTTACATTTGTCTTCAGTGGGATAAAACTACTATTTTCTACTCTATAACAATCACAACCTAAATTTAGAAGCTTGATGTGGAATCGGAAACTCCTATCCCACTTGGCAACCCCTGGTTGACTGTCTGATATTTATATTTTGCTTTCTATCATTGATCCAAAGGTCTAATCCTTTCACATAAGCCTTGTCTCCCCTTGCTCTTGCATTTTTCATCCCTTTTAGTAGCATACTTATTTCTCTCTTTTTCTTCCTTTAGTCATTTTCCACGAATATTCTGGTTTCTTAGTTTTTTGGCAGTGGATCCTTTTTATGTATTGGACTAACCTGTATAGGGTTTGAAATTTTATAGGTATCCATTGAAAGCATCAGACATGGAGAAAACTTTGATTCCAATTTATAGGCTTGTTTGGGTTATACAGTTAACTTATTACTCTTCTCTTGAAGCTGATGATGCTCTCATCCACTTCTAAATATACGAGGGCTGTAAATAAAGTAGTTTGAACTGTGGTAGAACACAATATTTAATGAGCTAACCAGTACAATTGCATTACAATCCTTCACTGTAGTCACCCTCAAAGTCAACGACCTTTTGGCAAATGTAGCGAAGCCATTGGCAAAGCAATCTCTGTCGAGACAGCAACAGAATACAGAGTCACGTCAGGAAATAGGTGGTCCCTGAGGGGTTCCTTCAACTTTAGAAACAGGTCAAAGTTACAAGGACTTATGTGTAGTGAGTACGCAGGGTGTTCCAAGACTTCCCAATGCCACCGTTGCAGTAAGAGCTTGATATTGTTTGCAACATGACAACATGCATGATTGTCTCGCAGTCACCACATTCTGCGGTTGCATAAACAGACAGAGTACCATTGGTGCACTAAGGTGGTTCTGTGCGGCGAAGTAGCTCAGTGTTTCTCTTTGAGTCTGGCAAAGTCATTGGGCTTGCAAGATGGTTGCCACTGTTTCAGTACCCTATTGCATTCATGACTAATGTTGAAGTGGGTGGAAGAGTTTTTTTTTTTTTATATAGGATTGTGCAAAATACCTCCCAAACGGCTTTCTTGAAGTTATGTAGGAAGGAAGGGCTTTGCAGGGCCTTCGCCTACCACCCCAGCATTACTTGCATACTACATGAGCAGATGTGTGTACCAATATTATTCCATCTTCCAAGTATTTCCTCCTTTGGAAAAGTGTACCAAAATATAAACATCACAATATATGATTCTTTTGAAAGCACATATTTCTCTGCTTATCTACACTGGCAACACTAGTGAATTCTGGATGCTGTCTATCCACTGCTTCAAGTTTCATTCCAGAGATAAATCTGTATCAGAATATATAAGATTGTTTTGAGTGTGCATATTAGTTCTGTCCTTATCTAGAGTGTTAACATGAATTATACATGGGCGTGTTCTATCTACGGCTTCTAATTTCATTCCAGAAATAAATCTGTATCAGAATATATAAGATTGTTTTGAGCGCACATATTATTTCTGTGCTTATGTACTGTGTCAACACGAATTTTGTGTGGATGCGTTGTTTCCACTGCTTCAAGTTTCATTCCAGTAATAAATTTGTATCAGAATATATAAGATAGTTTTGAATGCAGATATTATTTCTGTACTTAATCTACTGTGGCACCTCGAATAATATGACGACACGTTTTATCTACGGCTTCTAATTTCATTCCAGAGATAAATCTGTAGCAGAATATACAGGGTGAGTCACCTAAAACTTGCACCGTAAATATTTCTGATATGCGGTTTTCACGGAATTGAACTATAGGCAGGGGCTCGCATTTTCAAATGATACACAGATTTTTATAATTTTTAGAAAGTGTATTTATGTACAAAAGTTACATTTTTTTAAATGGAACAATGCGTATTGACATTAAGAAAATAAAAGTAGAATAAATTAGAATGTCAATGGTGTTTTTTGCACGATTGTAATGTAAGTAGTTTACGAGAAATCGTCATTTGTACAAAACGGGACAATGGCTAGGACAAACTAAAGAAAAACAAGTGAATGAAGAAAAATGAGGATTCTGACAAGTAAACAAATCTATACCCTCAAAGCCTGTGTTCAAAATGAGCACCACCAGCTTCAATACAAGCTTCCAGTCTAGTATGTAAAGATTGCTGTACACGTTCTAGCATTTCAGTGGAAATTTCAGCGCAGGCAGCAGTAATACGCCGTTTCATATCTTCTGGTGTAGTTGGTATGTCCTTGTAGACAGTGTCTTTCAGCTTCCCCCACAGAAAAAATCTAAAGGAGTCAAATCTGGTGAACGGGCCGGCCAAGGTACAGGTCCCCTTCGTCCAATCCACCGATTTTGAAACAATCCTTGAAGATAAGCTGTAGTAATTCGTGCACTATGGGCCGGACAGCCATCATGTTGATACAACAGATTCCTCCTAGTCTGAAGGGGAACGTCTTCTAACATCTGTGGAAGATCGTCTGTTAGGAGGTTGAGATACTTCTGTGAATTCAGTGTTCCTTCTATGAAAAAAGGGCCAATGATGTGATGGTTCACTATTCCACACCATACGTTCACACTCCATGGATGCTGACGTTCTACCTGACGCAGCCAACGAGGATTGTCAACAGACCAATAGTGCATATTTTTTAGATTTACTTGGCCATGATTAGTAAATGTTGCTTCATCAGTGAACAAGATACATGACAAATTTGGAGTATCATGGATAGAGTCAACATGAAAAATTCAATGCCATGGCCGGGATTTGAACCACGGATCTCCTGGTTTCCGTCTAGTCGCTCTTAACCTTTGAGCTACCATGGCCAACGCACCGTCCTGACATTAAATTCTCCAGTTGACTCGTATATTTCCCCGGTAGACCACTAGGGGCTCTCGCATCCGAGATACACCGTTTGTGGCGCTTACTATTGTAAGTACTTAAGTCCCAGGCTTCATCATTTAACTCTTATTATTTTAGTTAATTGATGGAAATTAATCATTTCTCCACACTAGCCGTATATAGGCTAAGATGTTTGATGGATAGAGTCAACATGAAAAATTCAATGCCATGGCCGGGATTTGAACCACGGATCTCCTGGTTTCTGTCCAGTCGCTCTTAACCTTTGAGCTACCATGGCCAACGCACCGTCCTGACATTAAATTCTCCAGTTGACTCGGATGCGAGAGCCCCTAGTGGTCTACCGGGGAAATATACGAGTCAACTGGAGAATTTAATGTCAGGACGGTGCGTTGGCCATGGTAGCTCAAAGGTTAAGAGCGACTGGACGGAAACCAGGAGATCCGTGGTTCAAATCCCGGCCATGGCATTGAATTTTTCATGTTGACTCTATCCATCAAACATCTTAGCCTATATACGGCTAGTGTGGAGAAATGATTAATTTCCATCAATTAACTAAAATAATAAGAGTTAAATGATGAAGCCTGGGACTTAAGTACTTACAATAGTAAGTCGCCACAAACGGTGTATCTCGGATGCGAGAGCCCCTAGTGGTCTACCGGGGAAATATACGAGTCAACTGGAGAATTTAATGTCAGGACGGTGCGTTGGCCATGGTAGCTCAAAGGTTAAGAGCGACTGGACGGAAACCAGGAGATCCGTGGTTCAAATCCCGGCCATGGCATTGAATTTTTCATGTTGACTCTATCCATCAAACATCTTAGCCTATATACGGCTAGTGTGGAGAAATGATTAATTTCCATCAATTAACTAAAATAATTGGAGTATCATGTCTCAATGCCCATGTACAAAAGTTCACACGATTCTCAAAATCATTGCCATGCAGCACTTGATGGAGAGAGATGTGATACGGATGGAACTTATGACGATGGAGGATGCGGATTACACTTCTTTGACTGATGCCGCTTCCTCGTGCGATTGCACGAGAACTAATGTGGGGATCTACTGCAACAGCAGCTAGAACATTAATTTCTCCTTGCTCTCCAGTTGCTCGTTTGTTTCTGGTGCGTTTTCTAGACGTTATACTACCACTTTCACGTAATTGGTTGAAGAAGTTCACAAATAAGTGATGAGATGGTTGACGTCTATTCGGATATGTTTCCAAGTACACTGTACAAGAAAGAACTGCATTCTTTCTACATTCACCATAAACTATGAGCATATCTGCTTTTTCTGCATTGGTAAATACCATCTTCCAAGCACGTCCTACTGCTTCAACTATCACAAAATAACTGCCAGTGTAGACAAAACACATTGTAAACAAACATAACAACATCCTAGCCTAGCAACTAAGCAATTGAATGGAACGGTGCGTTCAGTTTTCAAATGACGATTTCTCGTAAACTACTTACATTAGAATCGTGCAAAAAACACCATTGACATTCTAATTTATTCTACTTTTATTTTCTTAATGTCAATACGCATTGTTCCATTTAAAAAAATGTAACTTTTGTACATAAATACACTTTCTAAAAATTATAAAAATCTGTGTATCATTTGAAAATGCGAGCCCCTGCCTATAGTTCAATTCCGTGAAAACCGCATATCAATAGCACATACCATTTCAGAAATATTTACGGTGCAAGTTTTAGGTGACTCACCCTGTATAAGATTGTTTTGAGCGCACATATTATTTCTGTGCTTATGTACTGTGTCAACACGAATTTTGTGTGGATGCGTTGTTTCCACTGCTTCAAGTTTCATTCCAGTAATAAATTTGTGTCAGAATAATATAAGATAGTTTTGAATGCAGATATTATTTCTGTACTTAATCTACTGTGGCACCTCGAATAATATGACGACACGTTCTATCTACGGCTTCTAATTTCATTCCAGAGATAAATCTGTAGCAGAATATATAAGATTGCTTTGAGCGCACATTTTATTGTTTGAAGGAACAGCTGTAATCTAATGTTGGATGCTGTTTGAAAGAACTGTGGTAATTTAATGTTGGATATTGTTTGAAGGAATTGTGGTAATTTAATGTTGGATATTGTTTGAAGGAACTGTGGTAATTTAATATTGGATATTCTTTGAAGGAACTGCGGTAATTTAATGTTGGATGCTGTTTGAAAGAACTGCGGTAATTTAATGTTGGATGCTGTTTGAAAGAACTGTGGTAATTTAATGTTGGATGCTGTTTGAAAGAACTGCGGTAATTTAATGTTGGATGCTGTTTGAAAGAACTGCGGTAATTTAATGTTGGATGCTGTTTGAAAGAACTGCGGTAATTTAATGTTGGATGCTGTTTGAAAGAACTGCGGTAATTTAATGTTGGATGCTGTTTGAAAGAACTGCGGTTATTTAATGTTGGATGCTGTTTGAAAGAACTGCGGTAATTTAATATTGGATATTCTTTGAAGGAATTGTGGTAATTTAATGTTGGATATTGTTTGAAGGAACTGTGGTAATTTAATATTGGATATTGTTTGAAGGAACTGCAGTAATTTAATATTGGATATTCTTTGAAGGAATTGTGGTAATTTAATGTTGGATATTCTTTGAAGGAACTGTGGTAATTTAATGTTGGATATTCTTTGAAGGAACTGCAGTAATTTAATGTTGGATATTCTTTGAAGGAATTGTGGTAATTTAATGTTGGATATTGTTTGAAGGAACTGTGGTAATTTAATGTTGGATATTGTTTGAAGGAACTGTGGTAATTTAATGTTGGATATTCTTTGAAGGAACTGCAGTAATTTAATGTTGGATATTGTTTGAAGGAACTGTGGTAATTTAATGTTGGATATTCTTTGAAGGAACTGCTGTCATTTAATGTTGGATATTGTTTGAAGGAACTGTGGTAATTTAATGTTGGATATTCTTTGAAGGAACTGCAGTAATTTAATGTTGGATATTGTTTGAAGGAACTGTGGTAATTTAATGTTGGATATTCTTTGAAGGAACTGCTGTCATTTAATGTTGGATATTCTTTGAAGGAACTGCTGTCATTTAATGTTGGATATTGTTTGAAGGAACTGCTGTAATCTAATGTTGGATATTCTTTGAAAGAACTGCTGTAATCTAATGTTGGATATTCTTTGAAGGAACTGCTGTAATCTAATGTTGGATATTGTTTGAAGGAACTGCTGTAATTTAATGTTGGATATTGTTTGAAGGAACTGCTGTCATCTAATGTTGGATATTGTTTGAAGGAACTGCCGTAAAATGATGTTGGATATTGTTTGAAGGAACTCAGTAATTTAATGTTGGATATTGTTTGAAGGAACTGCTGTCATTTAATGTTGGATATTGTTTGAAGGAACTGCTGTCATTTAATGTTGGATATTGTTTGAAGGAACTGCTGTCATTTAATGTTGGATATTGTTTGAAGGAACTGCTGTCATTTAATGTTGGATATTGTTTGAAGGAACTGCTGTCATTTAATGTTGGATATTGTTTGAAGGAACTGCTGTCATTTAATGTTGGATATTGTTTGATGGAACTGCTGTCATTTAATGTTGGATATTGTTTGAAGGAACTGCTGTCATTTAATGTTGGATATTGTTTGAAGGAACTGCTGTCATTTAATGTTGGATATTGTTTGATGGAACTGCTGTCATTTAATGTTGGATATTGTTTGAAGGAACTGCTGTCATTTAATGTTGGATATTGTTTGAAGGAACTGCTGTCATTTAATGTTGGATATTGTTTGAAGGAACTGCTGTCATTTAATGTTGGATATTGTTTGATGGAACTGCTGTCATTTAATGTTGGATATTGTTTGAAGGAACTGCTGTCATTTAATGTTGGATATTGTTTGAAGGAACTGCTGTCATTTAATGTTGGATATTGTTTGAAGGAACTGCTGTCATTTAATGTTGGATATTGTTTGAAGGAACTGCTGTCATTTAATGTTGGATATTGTTTGAAGGAACTGCTGTCATTTAATGTTGGATATTAATTAAAGGAACTGCCGTAAAATGATGTTGGATACTGTTTGCAGGAACTGCGGTAATTTAATGTTGTATACTGTTTGAAGGAACTGCAGTAATTTAATGTTGGATACATTGTTTTGAAAGCACATATTATTTCTGTATTTATCCACGGTGGCAAGACAAATACAAAATGTTGCCTATCCATTGCTTCAAGTTTCATTTCAGACATAAATCTGTATCACAATATTGTAATGTTCACAGATGCGCCAAAGGCAGGTCACGATACTGCTGAGGAAGAGGGCGAATGTCCTGGAAAACGTTCCAGTGTTTTTTTAAATAATTAGTGAAGGTGAGTGTAAACAAGTGTGACTCAACAAAACTTCAACATGAGGAAAACTTCACTGTTAATAATGCTTTTATTTGTAATATCTAATATTTAACGGCAGGTAAATTACACTTAATCCATTGAACATCACTGGGGGGGGGGGGGGATAACTCAGGAAAGAGATGTTACTAACAAGGTGTGGATTACTGTGAAAGTGTTGCTTAATTTAATATTTGTCATGTAGTTCCACTTAGAGAGGGTTTATTCTACAGAAACTACAACAGAGCTGTACAGAAGCTACTTACAACCAAAAGAAATTACTTGTAAGAAGACAACTATGGCTGTAACCAGGGCTAAGGTTCCTTTTCCTGACTTTAAAATGTTCATCCTTGGAGATCATAGACGTGTCCATCAGATAATAATCGGGTGACACAGATTTCATAGCACGTGCATGACTGTTCCCACCTAGGCCAAAAACAGGAGATTCAAATGTTGAAACTCTGCCAAAGCAGATACTGACTCGACGCTTTGTCTGCTCAGTGTGCAGCGCCTTCGCCTACTGCCCCAGCAATACTTGCATACTACATGAGCAGATGTGTGTACCAATATTATTCCATCTTCCAAGTATATAATTTTTACCAGTTTCCTGGTGGAAAAGTGTACCAAAATATAAACATCACAATATATGATTCTTTTGAGTGCACATATTTCTCTGCTTATCTACACTGGCAACACTAGTGAATTCTGGATGTCTATCCACTGCTTCAAGTTTCATTCCAGAGATAAATCTGTATCAGAATATATAAGATTGTTTTGAGTGTGCATATTAGTTCTGTCCTTATCTAGAGTGTTAACATGAATTATACATGGACACGTTCTATCTACGGCTTCCAATTTCATTCCAGAAATAAATCTGTATCAGAATATATAAGATTGTTTTGAGCGCACATATTATTTCTGTGCTTATCTACTGTGTCAGCACGGATTTTGTGTGGATGCGTTGTTTCCACTGCTTCAAGTTTCATTCCAGTAATAAATTTGAATCAGAATATATAAGATAGTTTTGAATGCAGATATTATTTCTGTACTTAATCTACTGTGGCACCTCGAATAATATGTGGACACGTTCTATCTACGGCTTCAAGTTTCATTCCAGTAATAAATTTGTATCAGAATATATAAGATAGTTTTGAATGCAGATATTATTTCTGTACTTAATCTACTGTGGCACCTCGAATAATATGTGGACACGTTCTATCTACGGCTTCTAGTTTCATTCCAGAAATAAATCTGTATCAGAATATATAAGATTGCTTTGAGCGCACATATTTCTATCCTTATCTACTGTGTCAACACGAATTATATGTGGATGCGTTCTATCTACTGCTTCTAGTTTCACTCCAGAAATATCTATCAGAATATATAAGATTGCTTTGAGCGCACATATTATTTCTGTACTTATCTACAGTGTCAACATGAATTATGTGTGGATGCGTTCTTTCCACTGCTTCAAGTTTAATTCCAGACATAAATCGGTTTTCCGAAGCTACCTTTGGTGCTTCATGAAATATATTATATGGAGCCAACATTTCTATTTCTGTGATTTTTAATAAAATTTGAAAATGTTGATCATAATTTTCCTCGGTGGTATGTTTTAGAGGAAGAGATTTTGTGAAATTCTATCCTTCCTGCTTATTTGCTATAGCCTTTCATTTGTCTGCTATGTTAGTATTCTGTGTTTTGTCTATTCTTTATCATTTATTGTAGCTTGGGCTGGTTTTTGTTAAATGATGAGTATGTTTTATTTATTTTTGTATCTTTGTTATATTTATTATAAATGATGCTTTTAATGCGTGCACTACAGTGGGATTACTTTTTAACCCTTGTCACCTCAGAGGGTCTATATTGCATTTGGTGAATATTTAGTGTTAATCGTATGGGATTATATTGGATTTAGTGGTGGGTTTAATGTGTGATTTGGATGTAGTTGTGTGAATAGTTGTTAGGTGTTAGGATTACGGTGGTTTATGATTTTGGAGGTGTTAGAGAATTTACTATACATACTCATGACACTGACAGTTTTCAGTGCCAGTTGTCATGGGTGCTCTTCCCACAGCTGGTGTGCCCTTGCAATTTCCTGCACAAAACTTCTAATTCACTGCATTTCAGAGGGTATGTGTTTGAGGAGATTGTCCCTGTACATCCATTTGCCCACGTAGCTGTGGGCGTAGGTGATACGGGTGCAGGAAAAGAATCTTCTTTAACCTCTTCCAGGTAGACTGCTTATTCTGTGTGTGGTATTGCAAGGGCTACTATCCAGAAGCTGCAGTAGGCTCAATCCATTGGTGATCGAGGCACTGGGTGTTGTAGGGCCCAGCCCGAGCCCACAACAGATCCATATGTCTGAGTGGGCAGACAAAATGGTGTTGGTTTACCACCACTCCATGGCCTCAAAATACTTTTGAAAGCCTGATACCCACTCCAGTAATGCGTCACTACAACGCTATCCTGGTCCACATAGAGTTGCATGATTTGCCGCAGTGTATCTTTGCTCCGAATGGGTACCAAGAGCCCAAATCGTTTCGTGTTGCGGCTGGTGGCACCAACCAGCTACGTGACGCCTCATGACTTAAGTCAGACACTGTATTTGTGTTTGAACAGATGAGTCTCCTCAACTGCCTTTACCTCCAAGGACTTGAAAGTCATGCCAAGTGATTTTGTGCGCCAATTCTGTAAAATAGGCACTCCAGGCTGTGGCCATTTCATGGGCCATCTCTAGCTTTTACTGATGATGATGCAGGGTATGCTCATCAACCAGAGACACACAAATTTCAGCACTCTGTCTGTACCAAGGTCACCATTGAAGTGCACTTGTTGGAAAAAGGTGTTACTGGTGTCCTCAAGGCGGTGATAGTTGGTGGCAATTTACCTTGAGCCGATTCCCCTATTGAACGAGGTCGCCATCCCCCTGATTCCTCCACACCAAGGATGCCTGCGGATGCCAGTGTTCGCTCTCTCCAGAACCACACCATATATTTGAAGAATCAGTTTCCTGGTGCTATGGATTTGCTGTGCTCTTCAGTTACTTCTTTTGAAAATATGAACTTCTCACCCAGAATGCTGGTAGTAGCTTCATTGTTGGGAGTTGATAAAGCAGGAGCCTTGAATAATATTGAAGGTGCAAATTTCTCCTCGAGACAATGTCTTTGCAGAATGGCATTATTCCTGTGCACTAAAACCCCTTGATTGCAGAGCCCACAGATGCAGTTTTACTCCATGCATCAGAGATGGTGGTACAGAATCTTTGTTTTGTAATGCTTTCATTTGGGTTACGATGAATTCCTTCGGTTGCATTTAGAGACTTGAAGAAAGTTCTCCCTAAAGGTTGTAATACATGTGTACTGTGTGGAGGCAATCCTAAAAGTTCTATCCCATTTTCCCAACAATACTCTATAGCCTCCAAGCTGTATGGCTGCCATGTTGTCAATAATAAGAACTGCACTCATAGCACCCATATGAGTACCCATCTTAAATGACATTAGACTTGAGAATGAGCACTTGAATTGCTCAACAATGTTGGTATATAATTGTGTAATGAGATGTGGGGTGAGGGGAAATCGTAATCCATTTACAAAGCCAGCTGCTATAAATATTGAGGAAATACTAGCCTACCTCTTTTTGTAGCGAAAATTTTTTTATTGAAATTTGCTTTATTAGTACTGCCCCATAATTCTATAGCATAGGTAATGTGTGCTTGAACAAGGGAAAAATAATTTGTCCTGGCATTACTATTGGGCACAAATAAGTATCTAAGAATAAATATCTTAAGAACAAGTAAGTTTTTGCTGATCTTGAATATAAGTGTATGTCTAAGTTTAGACCTGGGAAATATGTAAAAAATAGAAGTAGCAGCAGTGAAGCAATATATACAATATAAAATATAATTATTTGTAACAAACTTCACTTACCTTTTAAGGAAATTGATGAAAATTTCACAAAATTGAGTTGAAACCACTTTCATAAATGCTTGTTTACATTAATCATTTATGTTATTAATCATTGTTTAGTTGGGTTCAGAAATAGATTTAGATCTCCTAAATATTCTATCATTGATTTGACTGTCATTAATGTTGGAGTTCAGCTGAGATATACTGGTACTATTGACAACAATTCTGTCATCCCCAAGTTGTATTACACTAGAATTTTTAGAAATTTTTGTTTAAATCATGAATGTATAGAATAAATAGTAATGGTCCTAGTATTGAGCCTTGGGGTACTCCATATCTTGTAATTTGTATTGACAAATTACATCTGTAACCATTTAAATTTATAACCACAAATTGTTTCCTAATTGTGGTGAAGGATTTTAATAGGCTATGAGCTAAGAACCTAATTAAATTAATTGGGAGTCGATTAATGACACTAAACAACACTTACTTTTAAATTTTCCCGGAACTAGTTTCAGAGGCCTTCCCTCTATCTTCAGCCGGACATTGACTGAAGATAGAGGGAAGGCCTCTGAAACTAGTTCCGGGAAAATTTAAAAGTAAGTGTTGTTTAGTGTCATCAATCGACTCCCAATTAATTTAATTTATACAACAACACTGTTTTCAACACTTCCATGAAAGGATTTAAGAACCTAATGCGTAACATTATTTATCCATTAGCATTACTGAATCAATGCAATCAAACACTTAAGTAAGGTCTAGATAATACCTACGCTGTAATGGCCAGAGTCAGATAAGATGTGTCAGTGCTGTTATGGGAGATTAATTTTTCACAAAATCATTCTGTTTTGGGATTAAGTCAAATTTGTACAGGTAAATTAATCTTTCAAAAATGTTTGAAATTGCCAGCAAAATAGATATTAATTGTATAACTGTCATTTTGTTGCCTTTTTTATACAGTGGAATAACCAGCTATTTTCAATTTGTCCGGGAATATGCCAGATTAAAAGAAAGCATTTATAATATTCACAAGTGCATCAACTATTTCACTGCTTCACTTTTTTATCGGTGCTATTGGTGTACCATCGACACTGATGCTACCTTTAATTGTTTATATATCCCACACTATTTCATGTATTACCGTGTTGTTACCTTGGATTACATGACACGCTGGTCTTCTGCTCTGCCTGGTAGCTCTTAACCTCCATGTCTCCTTACTTAATTAGCCACTTCCCCCCCCCCCCCCCCTCATCTTCCTTTCTTATATTCTTTACATTTCTTGTCCATTTTTCTTTTACTTTCTGTAAGAACTCACCAATACTTCTTACCTTCTTTTCCTCCTTTCCTGTTAATTCCTGTTAACATTTTTATAGCTACTATCCTCTTCTCTACTTTCTCCCATTTTTCCTCCCAAACCTTTTTTCTCCATATTGCTGACTCCTCACATTCTGTTACATAGTGTTCTATGCTTTCTTTTCTCCCACACAATTCACAAATTCCCCTTTCCCTACGTCTTATCCCTTTTAGGAATATAGTTCCTGTTCTCATCCAAGCTAGCCCTTCTCTCTCTCTCTTGCCTATTGCAGTAATCTGTATATGCTTCTCGACCCCAGTTTCTTTTTATTTGTTTGTAAAATTGTAATGATTTCATATTTTCTAGACTTCCCCATATTTCCTGCCTGTCTATATCTTTTTTGCTGTCTCGTGCATAATTTCATAATTTCCCTTTCTTCTTTGGCCAAGCACCTATACCAAAATGTTATTCTTTCCATTATTATACCATTTCTTCTTGTCTTTCCTAATTCCACAGAAGCTGCTTCCCTAAGTGCTGATCTTGGTAAGCCTAGTAGTCCTTTACAAAACCTTCTGTAGCTTTGGTGCACTGCTTTGTTTACCTCTGCAACCCCAGATCTCTACTGCCTACAACATTTTGGATTCCACTAGTGCTTCATACATTCTTTCTAACCACTTGGTTGTCATTTCTAGCTTTCTTATCCCATTCATTGCCACCCTTCCTTTTGCTTAATTTTTTCCTATGTCCTCCTAATTTTCCATTGTTATTCAACCTTACTCCTAAGTATTGAAATTCATTGACCACTTCTACCCTTTTGCCATTAAGTACTCAATTTTCATCTTTTTTTAGTTTAGCTTCCTTCTAGAAGGCCATAACTTATGACTTCTTTATGTTTATTTTTATTCCTCACTCTTCACAGGATTTCTGGATTTCATGTATTGCCTTCTGCAATCCTATTACCGTTATAGATCCTACCATTAAGTCATCTGCATATAACAATTCCTTACATTTATGCCATCCGTTTCTTTCCTGATAACCTTAACTTCCTGTTTGATTTCTCTTACTGCAGCATCTACTTGATGACTTAGTCCCTCTTTCAGCTTGTTCATTCTGCTTAGTATTCTTTCCAAACCATCACCTCTGCCCGTTGGTCTACCCCATTGATTACTACAAATAACTGCCATAATCTTGTGGTTCCTCTTCTTTTCTATTTGTAAATTTAGTACCTCTTAACTGCACTGCACCTGTATGTGGAAATATCCACCCCCATTGTCCCTTATATCCTTCTTTCTTGTCTGTTCCCTTCCACTGCTCTCTTAGCACTCCTAATAAGTACGCCAACCCCACTTGAACTTAAAATGGTGTAATGGATGCGTAGGCTTCCACGGCCTGTGTCTTGATGTGTGACCTTGGCTTCCGGTGAAGGCCACGTCATCTTGGTCGAAATTGCCGACGTTTCGCTCATCTTGTCGTGAGCTTCTTCTGGGCTCTTGTCCGCTCTTTGTCCGGTTGCTCCCGTTTATATACCGGTTGCGAATCTCTGCTGGTCCCGCCCCTTTTGTCCCCGATTGGTTGCGTCTGCCAATGGGATCTTGCACCGGTGTCACCGCTTTTTGTTGGTTTTGGAGATAATTAATATTGTGTTTTGCTGTCTGGTTCGATTCCTTAGGGCTTTTTTTTCCTGTGGTATTCTTCCCTAGACCATCGTTTTGCAGGGATTGCTGTGGCAGGCCGTCGGACACGGGATGGTCTGTTCGCTCCGCCCCTTGCTTTTCATTGGCTGATCTTCGGCCAGTAGCTGTGCTGGTAAGCAGGGCCTTCCAGGTGTCGTGTAGCTGCCTTCCATGATCTCTGTTGATGTTATTCTTTTCTTTGAAGATTTCTAAACTTTCTCGCGTCAGTCTGTATGAGAAATTTTTGCAGGTGGCTAGAAGTTTGGTGTTATCAAAGTCGATGTGATGGCCGGTTGTAATCACATGTTCCGCTAATGCGGATTTTTCGGGCTGGTTTAATTTTTGGCTGCGTATGTGCTCTTTTTTACGTGTTACGATTGACCTGCCGGTTTGGCCAATGTAGGCGTTTCCACAGTCGCATCTAATTCTGTATACTCCTGGGTTTAGCAGCGGGTTGCTGGAATCTTTAGCGGGTCTGAGAAATGATCGGAGCTTTCTGGTAGAAGTGTATCGTGTTCTGATGTAGTTTTTGAGGATGGTCGAAATCCGGTCGGTTACGCCTCGGATGTACGGTAAGGTGGTCCATGTGGTGTCTCTTTTTCCGGGATCTTTTTCGTTGTCCTTCTGGGAGTTTGTGCTGTTGTTGTTGTTGTTCTGTATTCGACGTATTTCTCTGTAGGAGTAACCGTTTGCCAGGAGGATGCTGTTCAGGTACTTTTCATTTCCGATGAGGTCTGGGTTGCAAATGCGGTAGGCTCGCAGGAATAGGGTGTTCATCATTCCTCGTTTTATCGCAGGTGGGTGATGAGAGGATGCATCCAGATATCGATCGGTGTGTGTCGGTTTTCCATATACAGAACAATGCACAATATTGGTGGCTTCAAGATGAGCGAAACGTCGGCAATTTCGACCAAGATGACGCGGCCTTCACCGGAAGCCAAGATCACACATTAAAATGGTGTATTTTGCATGGATTCAAAGTTTATTAATATTTGTTGGGAGATGTGTAAAGTCTGTCTACTCAATGCAAGTGCACGGCGGGCTCTTTCTTTGAGGAACCCTCATAATCGTTTTACAACATGGACCCTCCTGACGGTCCCCTCTACAAGGTTGCAACATTTTAACATCACCGTCTTGCACCTAATGAAACAGAACAACTGGAAGTTGGAACTTTGGCAACTGAGACTTCACGCGGAGTAGACATGCAACTGTCATTTGCAGAAAATCGGGCTTGCTATTGGTCCCCAATGCCAGTGTCCCATTTCTGAAGTGTGGAGATAGATTTATGACGGTCATTAGTGGGCGGAAAGGTCAGGTTCTTTGAGGTCCCTTTGACTGGGAACTGCACACACGTTGGCTAAACAGACTTTATGCATTTAGGATCCAGTAGAGGGTAATTAGCACCTGAACCATATCTTGTAGGCTAGACTTCAGGAAGCCTGCCTCAACAATATTTATTCTAAAGCATAATCATCAAATACTTTAGTAATGATTTTATTGTTAACAGATTGATTACTATTTGTGACATTCAGTTTTATACAACATTAACAAACTAATTCTACTTATCTCTTAATCACATCCATAAATTTAACAATGTCAAGATGGTAACATACTGCTGCATGTGATAAAACATCCATACAATTAAAACTACAAATATTCTGGACATTATAATTCACTTATGTTGTATAAACATTTGTTTATGAGAAAAGTGTTTAACCTTGTCTTGAGGGACGCTATCCCTATAGTACCTGGGTAGCTGCAGAGAGGAAATGGTAGATTGCCTTGCCTTTATCCATTTGTTTTACCGGCTAAGTTAAAAGAAGTAACTAATATAAAATAATTTAATAAAGAGGTGAAATACTTTCTATTACAATACATTTAATTAGTAAATGAGTTTATTGACAAAGTCATATCTTGTGTGATCAAACTAGGTCAGGTCAACTATCGAGCCAAAATCATGAACTGTTCTCTCAGCTGACTGGTGATATCAATTATAAGCTGTGCAGAACTTTAACAAACTTTAACTGAGCTATAAATATTTGGAAGTATATGTACCTTCATTTTAAGTGAGTATTGTTATCAGAATATGTCACCCATTATCAAAATGCAATATTTTGCTTAACATTAAAGTATTGATTATTGTTTTTAGGTGAGATGTGCTATGCTTTTTCCATATTGTCAATACACTCTACAAGAGCGTAAGTCAGTTTTATCACTTACAATCAAAGAATAACATATAGATTATGTACAATTAACATGTTTGATCTATTATAACAAGGTTTGTCTTTTACAATTATAGGATGAATTTCTTTATGCATTCTTTACAGTTTACTTATATCATACAAACACTTCTCTGTTAAAATGCTTTAAAAACATGTTTAAATGTTGATGCATTAGTTTGCTTGATTTTACAATATCCCTCCTAGTGTTATATGTGTGGCAATACTTATTAAGTGTTTTTTAACTAGCATAACAGGTTTTAGTATGTATAATGAGACTACACTTAAGATGTTATGTGTTATAAAAGTTTCTTGGCAAGATTATCTAGGTCAAAGGCCATACATACTTCTTATGCATTTGTTCTGTATTTTAATAGCCTATTGATATTGGTTTTGCTTGTCCCACCCCAGATTTCTATGCCATACGATAAATGTGGGAAGATAATAGCATAATATGCTGTGTTAAGGATATTCCTAACTGTCTTAACACATGGTCCTGAGCGTATTTTTTTACAGATTGTTTTACGTAAGATAATGTCTCATGTGTATTCCCAAGAAATGTTCCAAGGATGTAGTGTCAATACTAGTGCTCTGAAATGTCATGAATTTTGTTTGTGAAGTATTCTGATGTACGTTTTATGTTTCTGAATGTTCTATATCATGTGTATGATTTACAGGATAAACAAATTCATGTAAAACTATGGTAGTAGCTAATTAGATTATTATTCCTTATTAAAGTATACGTTAAGCTATGTTTTAGTCTAGGTATTGGAAATCCACTTAAGAAATATTATTAACCTATTATAATTACCTCTGAATGTAAATATATATGTAAAAGCTGCATTGATTCAATTTCTTACATTCTTATGTACATCCTTTAGTAAACATTCTGCACCTGTAAATATTTGTTTATAACCAGCTGATGAAGCGTATTGCTTATTGTAAGCTTAATGTTCAATAAAGATTATTACTAAACTGTATTCTTCATTTGTGTCTGCCTATATACTTTTAGTTCTCCTTTTTTCCTTTTCAGTCCCTTTATTTTTCCTTGTGTTTATTTATCATTTCCTCATTACTGTTGTCACAGCAGTCGCAGAGTCAGTCGTAGCACCTTTTTGTTTTGCTCTCAAGACACCCACAAACGTCCCATTATTGTGTGCTGTATGTGTTCCACATTGATTTTAACAATGTTCCATTCTGCAAAAAACTGAAGCTATCCAAATGTAAATAGGTTACCAACTTGTCTTATGTGATTTAAAATTGATGAATCCTCTGGGACTGTTTTTGTGATGCTTTCACTGCATCTTCAGCGAGTAGACTGATTAACTTTTAGATTACTTGTGGTAGATGCTGGTTAGTTAGCTATTGTGCTGCCATCTAGTGGGGCAACACAAACTTACTGACTGACTCTATTGGCAGTATTTAAAATTCATTACATGATGTTTATTTTTTAAAATAAATATTTTTTCTCAAACCATTAAATCTGTCAGTCCATTCAATCGTTTCAATATAACATCTAGATTTATTTCATGTTTAAATGACCAAAAATAATCTGCCACCCTGACTTAGTAATCTGTTTACATTTAACACAATTCTGAAATGTTCCTTCACTTTGGTTTCCAAATTACATTTGGTCCTTCTAATGTAAACCTGATCGCACTCTAAACAGTTAAATTGATAAATACCAGATTTTTTTATTATCTGAAATGTTATCAATTTTAAAAATGTGTAGTAGATTCTTTATGCCATATTTGTTTTGAGGAAACAATATTGTGACTGTGGGTTCGTAGAATTAAAAGTCCAAATTGCCGAAATTCAAAATGTTCTTTATTTCCGTCGAAATACACTGTTCAACTCTCACATAACAACTTTGTATCACAATCTACAGCACCAAGGTCGTTGACAATAACAAACATTAGCTTTCCTTACAACACTTCACAGCTGACTCTCGTTTTACACACAACTCTTGTTACACAACTAACTCTTTGCGAGCCGTCACGTCCTTAAATACCTATTTCGTAAATTTGAGATATTTCTGGACCAAACAGGAATCGAATGTTCTATCACCTTCTAGAAGCGTAACCCTATCGTTCTGGCAGGTCTTTTATCTCACGCTATCTTTATTTCTTCTGGCATACTCCTTATCTCCAGGCTTTTTGTGTACACAAGCCGCGCTATCGCGATCGGGTTCGCGACAATATACCAACTTCTTTAAACAATTTTTGAAGTTTTTTATTTCTATCTGTGTATAAAACCTTTATTAAAACTATTAATTAAAGCAGAGTTAGTAATGTGAAGGGCTCGAATTTTTAGATGCTATAAACTTTGAAAATATGTATTTTTTTATGTACCAAAAATGACAAAAATGTGTTCTAAAAAGTAAAAAATATATCATAAAACAAATAAAACATTTTCTTAAGATCTGAATGGCTGATCTAATAGAAATGTACATGGTACTCACCAGATTTCATTCCTGTAGAGTTACAACCACATGCTTCCTCAAATTTTTCATCCCAAAATATTGACAATTGTCACAAAGTGTCTTGAATTTCCCTGTTACAAGTAAGTCTACATAATTATAACATGGGATGTCTCTCACACAGCAGTAATTTATTGATGTTGACCATCCAACACATTATGTTAAATCCACTATTATTTTCAAACATTTCTTTGCATTTTCTTTTTAAATTTTGTGGTGCAGTACCACATCTTGCATTCCTACTGATTCAAGTTTCTTTATAAAAACACAGATTTGCAGAAATGTTTGCTAAGTCATTTTTTAACAAAGTGTCACTTAGAACTTCTGAAGAATTTTAATTGAACTGGCATCTTTACAATTAAGTACTGTTATGACAGCAGGAAAACCATTCAGGTTTTCTGTGTAGTATTGAACTGCTACCAACCATGTTCACCAGCGAGTCACAACAGGTATAGGAGGCAGCGTAGTGTTTGGAGTTTTGTTATGAGAAATATCAATCCTTTAGGGTTGCTTGGTGAACACTTTTTTCCCATTAGAAATGAATTTGTCAATGTCAGAAAATGGGACCCTAATTTCCTCACATATTCTATTTAGAATCAAGGAAAATCGTATATTACAGTTACTTTCATATGGAATAACCATATAGGGAAATGTAACAGTTGTGATTCAACAGAATTCAACAGAAAATTTTACGCATAATGACCCATACAAGATCTAGAGCAGACCACTGTTTAAAACAGAACTCTGCCTATATATAGAATAAAAAGAAGTATTTCAGAAAGTGGAGTGCCATTGTTACTAAAATTAGGCAAGTGAGTCAACCTTTATATGTTTCTCCACTTACAAGTTTTTTATGAAGACTAGTTTCTGGGGACTTCTCCCTTATCGTCAGTTCTGTGGTTGACTGATGATGCATCCGGTGTCTGCATCTGGCTTGGTGTCGTGCTGCCATCTAATGTCCTGGTAAATTTGATGACGTCATCTACCGCGGGAATTTCAAAATTCATCAAGAGGTCCTGTTTTTTCGTAATAAATATGTTTTCCCAAATCTGTAGTTCCAGAGGTTTCTTTGCCTGTTTGATCAGTTCTATTTCTTGTTTTATGTTTCTTGTGATTCTCAGACCAAAAGTGATGTGCTATGGCCGACTTGTCCATTTGTTTGAATTTAATATTTCTGAAGTGTTCTTTCATTCTTGTTCCTAGATTCCTTTTGGTCTTACCAATGTATATCTTGTCACAATCCTGGCAACTCATTTGGTAAATGCCTGATAATTGAGTTTTTGGTGTGCTATTCTTTAGAGGGTGGTTTAGTAAGTTGCGGATGTTGTGTTTGTTTTGAGGGGCTAATTTTATGTTGAAGCTCTTAAATATCTTTTCAAATTTTTTGAAGTATTTTGGATGAAATGTAAATTTTCCATATCTGGTGTTTGGGTTTTCTAGTTTTTTTAATGTAGTAATGTCCCTTAAGTTTTTGTTTCTTTTGTGTCTATAGATCAGTTTTTTGATGAAATTTGTGTTATAGTTGTTCAGTTCGGCAACCTGGTGTATGTGAGCGTACTCCTGTTCATATTCTGTTTTTGTTAGCGGAATGTTGATTAATCTGTGAACTAAACTATGGAATACTGCATATTGATGTTGTAATGGGTTGAATGGGTTGCATTTAATGTAATTGTCAACATGTGTTGTTTTTCGGTATATTCCAAATTGTAATCCTGTTGGTGTTCTAATGATTTTCAAATCTAGAAAAGGTAGCCATTCATCCTGCTCTACTTAAATGGTGAAAACTATGGATTTTTCTTGTAGGTTTAGCAACTTTATAGCATCATCAGTTAGTCCTCTAGGAACTATAGCAAACACATCGTCGACATATCTATGCCAACATTTGAAAATATGTGGAAAGGCTTTAGTAATGTGTGTTTCCAAATTACTGATGAACAGATTAGCTAGTAATGGTGAAAGAGGGTTACCCATGGCCAAGCCTGCTGTTTGTTGGAAGATCTTCTTGGAGAACGTGAAGCTGTTTAGTTCAATACATAGGATGGTTAGTTTGATGTATTCCTCTATTTTAACATCCGCCACGTTGCTTTTGGATAACCAGTCTTTCATCAATTTTGGAGTTTTTTCTACTGGTATGCTCGTGAATAGAGATCTGATATCAAAGGACACCATCACCTCTTCAGTTTTTATAATTGTGTTTTCAATTTTCTTTACTAAATCAAATGAATTCTTTATGCTTAGAGATTCAAACTTTTCAAACTTGTCAAATTCTTCCACCAACCATTTTGCCAGTTTGTAAGTCGGGGCATCTATATTGTTAATAATGGGTCGCATGCTGTTGTCTGTCTTGTGAATCTTAGGTAGGTAGTATAATTTTGGCAAATTAGGGTTGTTCATAATTATGCTATTTTTCATCTTATGTGGCACTATGGTATTTTCTTTAATTGCTTTTTTGATGGTTTCTATGTATTTAGTCATTACGTTACGTAGATTTGGAAGTCTGGTTTGCAGAAATTTGGAATAACTTTTGCTGCAGTAAAAAGACGTGAAATTGACAATCAGCTTCGAGACTGTCTTCAAGACTGACTCTGTGTTTTGCTGCATGAAAACAAATGAATAAAATCACTGCAGTGCACTTCAATCATCGACTGTCGCAATAACCAACAAACAACTGCCGCATCTAACATCTTGTGGGTATTTATACCCCCAGCCATTGTTTCTAGAAAGTCACAGATCTTCCGAGAACTTTCGCAACAATGGGCAGAACATTGCGGCGCCTCTCTGGCCCGTGACAGCAGCACAACAATGCCACACGGTGACAATATCTGTAACACTGGAAACCTAAATATTGCAGAATGTCGTAAAATCATAAAACGGTTAATTAATTTAAATAAATGATTAATACTTCAATGCATACCAGCACATGGTAATGAATCAGCTGACTTTCTGGACAAATAAGACAGTAAAATTCTGTCAAATTCATTTGAGCCACTAAGTTATCACTCTATGAAAAGAATAATTATATCAACATATAATTAAAAAAGATAATATATTACAAACAAAAGGAAAGCTATGGGAAAATGTTATGTAACAGCAGCAAGATACACTAGCAAGAAAATGCTCTATAACAACTTTTAGACTTGTTAACATTTTATAGAATAAAAAGAAGTATTTCAGAAAGTGGAGTGCCATTGTTACTAAAATTAGGCAAGTGAGTCAACCTTGTATATACTTTTCTCCACTTACAAGTTTTTTATGAAGACTAGTTTCTGGGGACTTCTCCCTTATCGTCAGCTCTGTGGTAGACTCACTTGCCTAATTTTGTAAACATTTATTTAAGACCAGTATAGTGAGATCTCCTCTCTACACTTAAACAAGATATGGATGGAGCTGCCCAACCTTTAGTCAATGTACCAACATAACATCAAAATACTGCAGTACAAGATAGCCAATGGCTTTATTGCCAACTGCTTAACATTAGATACCAACAATTTTTTGCCTAGCCTACAAACTTTAAAAATGTATTTTAAATATAGTTTACATCAAAAATAAATATTACACATATATTTATGGGACTCTTATAATACATATTATTGGATTAACATGATTATTCGGATGTTCCAGCAGCTCATAATTAATATATTTATTCCCTAATTAATGTTCATTGCTGGTGATGAACAACTAATGTAAACAAAATACTATTGATGTATCAGGATAATGAGGCTGCATAAGATTACATGTAACAAAGAGAAAGTCAGCTGCAGTTACATTTTTTTTTTTTTTTTTTTTTTTTTTTAATTTAAGTGAAGAATAAGAATTTCACATTTTGGTAGGTTCTCTCATTAAATAATTTTTTAAATTCTGATGTATGCAAGGGTTGGTGTAATGGCCGAATGATTAGATCGCTTGTCTCTCATCCAGAAGACTGTATCTGGGTAATGCAGCATTGGCCAGGTTTGCTCCAGTGACATTCATCTCAGTGTCAACTTGTTACTCAGCCTCATTCCAGACTCCACTCCTTGACCCTTGGTACATGAGGAGAGTAAGGCAGACTACGTATACGAAAGGCATTAGGTAATAAAAGAAGCCATTTACATTGTGCAAACATATTCAATAAATTATAATAATGACTAAACTTTATTTATGTTGAACATACAGGCTGTAACAAAATGGTATGTCAAAACTTTGGGAAAACATTTCTTGGATATGGAGGATAAAAGAATGTTAAAAGGGCAGATCAAATATAAACAGCAATTATTTGTTTAAATTTATTTTATCTAGGTCGTGTTTGAGTGGTCCAAACAAATGGTAGTCGCAGAGCGATAAATCTGGACTGTAAGGAGGGTGTTCCAGAGTTGTCCAATGCACTTTTTCCAGTTTTTACCATGTTAAAGTGGCAGTATGTGGCCTCGTATTGTTATGGAGAAGAATGATGTTTCGGATTGGTTGTTGGCGTCGCTTGTTGCAATATGTAGCTTTTGCTTCCTCCAAAATGTGACAGTAATAGGCTGCATTGATTGTCCTTTGTTTGTGAAGAAAATCTACCAGCAAAACACCTGCAGAGTCCCAAAAAACGGTTGCAAGCATCTTTCCATCAGAAGGGCATGTTCTAACCACGACCGGACCTGCTTTGTCTCCTCGCCGCCACTCCGTACTTGCTTGCTTTGACTCTGGGGTGTAATGATGTACCCACGTTTCATCACAGATCACAACTCCCTCCTCCTCGTAGCGTAACGCTTTCTGTTCCTGGTTGAGGGACGAGGAACCTATCTGGCAGACAATTTTCTGTAATGGAGTTCATCTCGGATGATTGTTTGAACACTTTCATAACTTATTCCTAGGGCAAAAAAAAAAAAACAATTTTGGATAATTTCATGCGCTGATATTCTTCAATAATGTCACGAACAGCAACAATGTTGTCTGCAGTAATGCTTGTCCGTGGTCTCCTCCTAGGTTCATTTTCTACAGCTTCTCCTCCTGCCAAAAAAGTTTTAGCCCACGCATACAATCCAATCTGCGAAAGTGTTTCTTCCCCAAACTGTGTGTGGAGTTGTCCCAAAGTTTCCGATGATAATGCATTGCGCAACAGATGTACACATCCCCCCTCCCCCCACCAACATACTGACAAAGTCTCTCCTCAAAATGATTACCAAGAGCAGCGATTAAAATTCTCGTTTATATTTGATCTGCTCTCGTATATGAACATAGATTTTCAGGGTAGAGTATGTTTTCTACAACATGGTGAGATGTCCTCCGGCCATAACCCTACAACAGAACAGTGATTTAATAGTGTAGTAGTAAACATTCACTTTTACTTCTGGTTAAATTGGGTGGAGGTGATGCATTGTGCTACAGTCTGGTACTCAGTTCATGCACGATGGAGTTCCACCTCATTTCAGGCTTTCTGTCCATCAATTTCTGAATAGCAGCTTGGATGTGACAATGGCCCCTGACCTCCACAGAGGTTTGTCTACTATCGCAGTCAAACACTTGTTCAGATGAGGTTGTTAACGATCCAGTCCACAAACATTGTAACCCTCGTATACACACCAGGGTAACCAGGTTCTGCACAACGGAATCCATAAGACACTACACCAATTAAATAAAACTGATCATTCTTCGGCCACATCATTGGACCGCCAGAGTCGCCCTGCAAAACAAGAAGTTGTATTGTTACTAAACATACATTGATAAAATGTATAGTGGGGTGAAATTCAGAATAAGATGTGAGCTGAATGTACTATCAGAAGAGGCTGAACAGAAGTTAGGCTTGAGACGGGTGCAAATTGAGACCTATTCTATTCAGTGTATTTATAGATTACATAATAAAGAAGGTTAAGGAAAGCAATGCCCATTGCCCAGTAATAATGAACAAAAGAGATCCCTGGATTACTGTATGCAGATGATTTAACGATAGGAGCAATTTGCGTAATAGGTTTACAAAAATCAATAGAGGCAAATCATTGGTTTTGCACTGACTGGGGATTAAGAATAAACAGCAAAAGTAAAAAGTAATGGTATTTAAAAGGGGATGGATACTGAGGAAAGGAGAGGAGTGGTTTATAGGAGATCAAAAGTTATAATATGACTATTTAGGTGTGTAGCAGTGGAGGATGAGCTGCACAAGCCAGAAAAGTGATAGCTAATGATAAGGCGGCAATGACAGGGGTAAGAATATGTAAACATAAACTGGAGATGTCAGTTAGATGGTTAGAAAGAATGTATGAAGTGGTCGTTGAATCCAGAACAATGTATGCAGTGGAGGTATGGGCACATCAGAGATAGGAACACAATTAGACCAGATGTATGTACTACTGGGGCTGCCACCAAGAGAAGTAGCATTACACGTGCGAAGATGATTCAGTTGCAACTGCAATGGGTATCATTATAATGTATTATTATTATTATTATTATTATTATTATTATTATTATTATTATTATTATTATTATTATTATTATTATTATTATTATTATTATTATTATTATTATTATTATTATTAATTATTATTTATAATACTGTACACAAAGACAATAGTACAGTCGTGAATCTACATGCAAACGCTAGAACATGCAAGAACACATCAATGTAAAGATCATCGTAACAAAAGAGGCATACCTGTGACATTTTGAAGCTTATTCGAGTGGAGAAATGCCACTTACACACTTTTTTTTCTGGAAGTTTCTAATTTAGACCCCAGTGCCTGACTTTCTTCTTTAAAATACTTTTCTTTCACAATGTTAACCACAGTGCTCTTACTGATACCTACATCACATGAAGTCCTTAAGCACACATGAAGCACCTTAAAGAATGGAATAATAGACTCCCCTTTCAATTTATCCTCTTCGAAGTATTCTCTCTCAGAGCATATTATTTCCCCATGCCTGACCTTTAATTGGAATACCTTTACCAAATATAGTTTTATTTGGTTGCCGAGCATGTTCAGGTTTTCACTTGTCACTATTTTTAGACATAATTAAATATTCATTAAAACACAATTGCAAATGATCACAGCATATGCATAGATACACGGACTCGGACACATGTAAACCAAGGGAAATTGTCACACATAAGATGTAAAGGAACTTACCAGTACAGGATCTGTAACTTTTGTATATAAAATAAGAACAACAAATATGTGAAGGCATTCTGTTTATGGTGTCCTGCGCCGTGGCGTAGCGGACTAAGGCAGCATGTCTTGGTGGGCCTGGGATTGATCCCTCCCATGTGGTGGGGATTTTTGGTCCCAGGTATAGGACCGGTGCCCACTCAGTATCATGAGGAAAGTGAGGAGCTTACGCTAGGTAAGCAACCCTGGTCACGGAAACCATCATTCTGGCTGGGGGATGCCGAGATGCTGACCACATCTCCTCCCCATATCGGTTGGATGATCGTCCACTTCTGCTGTGCGTAAGTGGGTATGAGGTCAGCAGTCGGGTTGGTAGGCCTTGGCCCTCTAAGGGCTGTTGCGCCAAGGGTTATTATTATTATTATTATTATTATTATTATTATTATTATTATTATTATTATTATTATTATTATTATTATTATTATTATTATTATTATTATTATTATTATTATTATTATTATTATTATTATTATTATTATTATTATTATTATTATTATTATTATTATTATTATTATTATTATTATTATTATTATTATTATTATTATTATCATCATTATCATTATTATCATTATTATTATCATTATTATCATCATCATCATTATTATTATTACTATTACTATTATCATTATTATTATCATTATTATTATCATTATTATTATTATCATTATTATCATTATCACTATCATTATTACTATTATTATTATTATTATTATTATTATTATTATTATTATTATTATTATTATTCTAATTATTATTATATTATTATTATTTATTATTATTATCATTATTATCATTACTATCATTATTATCATCATTATCATTATTATTATTATTATTATTATTATTATTATTATTATTATTATTATTATTATTATTATTATTATTATTATTATTATTATAATTGTTATTGTTATTATTATTATCATTATTATTATTATTATTATTATTATTTATTATTATTATTATTATTATTATTATTATTATTATTATTATTATTATTATTATTATTATTATTATTATTATTATTATTATTATTATTATTATTATTATGTTTATGGAAGGTTATCAGCAGAGAAATAAACAAACAAGGTATTGTGTTTACTGCAGCGTTTGCCTAACTCGCTCGCCCGCACGTCATGCTAAGCACATGTTAGAATATCAGCAACCAAGGTTTAGTGTCTAACGCTGTCATGGAAACGTCTCAACTCTAATTGGTCCTTGTAATCATTACTATGACAACTGTTATGACATACTCATCCCCTCCCATTTATTGAAAGTGTTCCATGTGTTTACTGTCAATCACATTCAAGTTTGGCTACCACTATCATAAAGAAATATGATTTGATTTATTGATTCATCCATTAAAACATGTACATGTTATAGAACACGTAAAATTAAAAACTAAGTACAATATTTATAATTAAGGTAGCTAACTAAATATTTATAAATTTAAAAATTCATCCACGCTGTAGAAGCTATTGGCTCTAAGGAAGTTTAATAACAATTTCTTAAATTGATGTTGTGATTCAATCTTTTTTATAGATTCAGGTAGCTTATTGTAAAGATGTAAGTCAGCATATGTGAAACTATTGTCATACATCTTTGTTTTGTGTGACTTCACAAATAAATTATTCTTTGTTCTAGTGTTGTGTATATGAATTTCAGAATTTGTTTTGAATAAACTTAGGCTTGCTTTCATATGTACAAGAGTTTCATATATGTATGTATTTGGCAGTGGTAAGATACCTAATTTACTGAAGTATGGCTTACAACTAGTTGTGCTTGAGAGATCTGCTATGATTCTAATTATTTTCTTTTGGTATCTGAATACTTTTATACTGTCTTTAGAATTTCCCCCAAAAATTATACCATATGCCAACAAACTGTGAATATATGAAAAGTACACTATTCTCTGAACTTTCAAGCTTGACATTCCTGTAATTGCCCTGATTAAGAAACACATTTTACTAAGTTTTTTCGTCAATGTCTCTATGTGAGTTTCCCAACTTAAATTTTCATCTAGTATTAGTCCCAGAAATTTGATAGTTAATACATAATGTATTTGTCCTATCCCAGCATTAATTTTGGATACAATTGACTTCCACTCATTTTATTATAGAAGCTTAGGGCTGCAGTTTTCTCCTTACTCAATATTAACATATTGGCACTAAACCATTTTTTAATATATTTTAAATTATTTTCAATATGTACATCTGCCCCTTCCTTATTCACCCCTTTGATAAAAATATTTGTATCATCTGCAATATTTGTATCAATATTGTTACCCAATCGGCAAACTCTACGGTACCGATCAACTTGAAGCTGAATGCGAAGAAGTGCCAGCTCTTCCGCAAGGAAGTGAACTATTTGGGCCACATAGTCTCAGCAACCAGAGTGGCCATAGACCCGGAGAAGGCACAGGCTGTGAAAGGTTGGCCTCGCCCAAAGGATAAGAAAGAGTTGCGCAGTTTCCTGGGGCCTTCCAGTTATTGCCGACGCTCCATAAAGGGGTTCTCTAACATCGCCAAACCCCTCACCCGCCTGACAGAGGAACACCGGTCTTATGTGTGAATGGAGGACGCCGAAGACGCTTTCCAGCACCTGAAGAAGACCCTGTGCAGCGCTCCAATTTTGGGATTTCCACAACCGGGTGGCGCCTTCATTGTGGACACCGATGCCAGCGACCATTGCTTTGGAGGCGTCCTATCGCAGATCCAGGACGGCCATGAGCGGGTGATAGCCTACCACAGCAAGACGCTATCCAAGGCAGAGAAGAACTACTGCGTCACCCGGCGAGCATTATTGGCGGTAGTAAAGACCTTGGAGCACTTCCACAAGTACCTGTACGGTCAGCCATTCCACCTGAGGACAGACCATTCCGCCCTAACCTGGCTATTGAGCTTTAAGAACCTGGAAGGCCAGACAGCACGTTGGGTTCAGAGGTTGCAGGAGTACGACTTCACCTCGGAACATCGCAGAGGGAAGAGCCACGGTAACGCAGATGCTATGTCCCGAAGACCCTGTCCAGAAGAGTGCAAACAATGCACAAGAGTGGAGGAGAAGGAGCGTGACGCAACAGTTCGAGTAGTGACGGCAGTGCCTGCGGATGGCTGGGATAGCGCAGGCCTGAAGAGGGAGCAGCTGGCGGACGGAGACTTGGGGCCAGTCTTGAGGGAAGTGGAGGCAGGGACGAGACCAACCTGGGAGGACATCACACCGAGGAGCGCCACCTACAAGTCTTACAGGGCCCAATGGGACTCGTTGAAGACCAGAGAGGGCGTGCTGTTCAGTTTATGGGAATCACCCGATGGGAAGACGCAGAGAGAACAGTTGGTACTTCCCCGGAGTAAGGTCCCGGAAGTCTTGGAAGAAGTGCACGCCGGTACTTCAGGAGGACACCTGGGAGCGAACCGGACGATTGACAAATCACGGTAGCGTTACTACTGGCTGAGGCTCCGAGCAGATGCTGAGAGATGGTGCCGTCAGTGTCACGTGTGCGCGGCGAGTCGCGGCCCCCAGACTAGGAGCCGGGGTCGCATGCAGCAGTGCAACGTCGGAGCGCCATTCGAACGGATCGCCTTTGACATTGCTGGACCGTTCCCAATATCCGACCGAGGCAACAAGTACCTAATGGTGGTCGTGGACTACTTCACTAAGTGGCCGGAGGTGTATGCCATTCCGAACCAAGAGGCAAGGACAATCACAGACTGCCTCGTGGAGCAAGTGTTTTGCCGATTTGGGGTGCCATTAGAGCTGCACAGTGACCAAGGCACCAATCTTGAGTCCAACCTGATGAAGGAGGCACTAGAGAGACTTGGGGTTAACAAGACCCACACAACACCTCTACATCCCCAGTCAGATGGCATGGTCGAAAGGTACATCAAGACCTTAGAAGAACACTTGAGGAAGGTCGTGGCCAGCCATCAGCGAGACTGGGACGTCAAGGTGCCACTGTTCTTGCTGGCCTACCGCTCGTCTACACACGACTCAACTGGGATGACGCCAGTCAGCATAATGTTCGGCCGAGAGTTACGCCTCCCTTGTGACCTGGCTTTTGGAAGCCCTCCGGGGGTGAAGCAGCCAGCGACCGAGTATGTGGAGAACCTGGTGGACCACCTCCACGACATGCATGAGATGACTCGCCAGAACATCCAGAAGGCGAGCGACCGCATGAAGACCAGATATGACAGGCATGCCAACAGCCAAGGGTTCCAGCAAGGTGACCTGGTCTGGTTGTACCGCCCGACCCGGACCAAGGGACGCTGCCCGAAGCTTCAGCAGCCATGACAAGGACCGTACCGTGTGGTGAAGAGGATTAACGACGTGGTCTACCGCATCCAGAAGGTGTCCCGAGGAAAGATGTTGGTGGTACACTTGGATCGCCTGGCTCGTTATGATGGTGCTGTTCGGGACGACCAGCCTTGTGGAGGGAGCAGTGTTACCCAATCGGCAAACTCTACGGTACCGATCAATAAATGCAGGGGAAGTCCGGTGGAGGGGGGCGTGTAGCATTGTTACCGCTTGCAGAGGCGAGACAGAGTGGAGGGAGGGGAAACCACAGGGGTGGCTGAAATTTCGTTTCCCCCTTCTCCTGCGCCTGAAAGAGCGCGAAACATCGAGAATGTTGTCCCCCTCCATGAAAAAGGAATTCTCGAGAAACATTTAGCCACCGATCAATACAGGAGAGGCGACGGTCAGTTGAGTTCAGTCAGTCGTGGCGAGCAGCGTGAGGAGCGCCCAGTGTACGTGGACAGACGAACTGGTGAATTGTAATTGTGTGCATTACGTAATTCTATGTAATCGGCAAGTGTTCACATTGTAATTTGGTGGAAATAAAGAGCATTTTTGAGTGGTGCAATTGGACTTTTTATTTCACGAACCCACAAAGTTACAATATGTACATCTACCCCTTCCGTATTCACCCCTTTGATAAAAATATTTGTATCATCTGCAAAAAGTGTAACATTTATATCTGTTCTGTTTTCTACATTATCTGCCAAATCATTAATGTACACTATAAATAAAAGAGGCCCAAGCACCGAACCTTGAGGGACCCCATATTTCATTATAGTGCTACTTGAAATCTGAGTTTTAACTTCACTCGCTTCGCTATCAAAATACTCTATTTCCACCGATTGCTCTCTATTCTCCAGATAAGATCTCAACCAATCTAAAGCTAACCCCCTTATGCCATACGAGGATAATTTTTCTAGTAAAAGTTTGTGATCAACCAGATCAAAATCTGGTAAGATCTAGAAAAATGTCTATCCCTAATTGTTTACTATCTAGTGTTTCATACACTTGTTCAATGAAATTCATCAGTGCAGAACTTGTTGAATTATTTTTTCGAAAACCATTTTGATTGTCATTAATTACTTTAAACTTTTCCAATAAGCTTGTTACTCTTTTATACATTATTTGTTCGAAGATCTTTGCAAAAGTTGAAATTATGGAAATTGGCCTGTAATTTCCTACCTCCCCTTTGTTACCTTTTTTAAAGATGGGTTCCACTTTACCTTTTTTTAACCTGTCGGGGAACGTCCCACTTGAAAGTGAAAGATTTATCAAGTACATCAGTGGTTCAATTAGGAATAAAGAGCAACGCTTTATGACGCAGTTAGAGTAACCGTCTATTCCTACTGATTTCTTATTCTTCAATTTTTTATAACATCTTTAACTTCCTCGACTGTTACTGGAATTAAAAGCATGCTATGTACATTTTTCTTTACACTTAACTTTTCCTTCTTTCCTAGAGAATGAGTATTTAACATTTTCTCCATTACAGTTGAATAAAACTGCTTGAATAATTACGAAATTTGTTTAGGATCACTTACTTTTTGGCCATTATTTTCTAGGTGGTAATTTTCTTTCAATTTGGGTCCATTTTTTATTTCGTGCTTAATTACTTGCCATATGGATTTAGTTTTATTAACTGCTTTATTTATTGTTTCATCGTTATGTAACATTTTGTCTGCTCTTATAACTTTAGTATATATATTTCAATATTTTAAGTAATATGCCTTAAACTCTCCAGTGTAGTCTTGTTTTCCTTCAAGAATTTGCTCAAGAGTTTTAATCTATCACCAGATTTGCGGATTCCTGTTGTGATCCACTTATTACCTAGCTTGTTCATTGCCACTTTAACCATTGGTATGGCTGTTACAAAGTGAAAATCAAATGTGTCCAAAAATACATTCATGGCATCGTTTAGATTTTGGTCAGTGTACACGCTTTCCCAAGATTCTTTACTTAATAGAAAATTTAGATAGCTTAGATTGTCATCATTAGCAAGTCTAACCTTTTTGAATATTTTTTTTGCATTCTGTTATGGGTTATGCTGATCTACTGGAACAACTAATTTTAACATTTGTGCATAATGATCTGACAGGACTGTCAGCACTACTTGGTCAATCGCAGAATATGATGAATTCGAGACACGGGTTGGTAATTTAACTACGTTTTCCATTCCATACATATTAAGAATATTTTGTAGCTGCTTTTTATTTGCGTTTTCTGTTAAATAGTTTATATTCATGTCCCCTACTATAATTACAGATTTTTCTGTCTTTTTAAAGAAGTCCAAAATGATTTCTAAATTTTGAAGGAAAATTTTGGTATTGCTTGTGTGATTTCAGTACACACAAATAAGAATTAGTTTGCTGTCTAATAGTTCACACATGCTGGCTTCAAAGTATTCCTCCTGGTTTAAGTATTTAAACATAACAATCTCCCTAAATTTAACTGAATCATTTACATATTATATACATGATCCACCATTTTTCTTGTTTGACCGACAGAAGGAAGATGCTAGCACATAGTCAGGTATATTAAAATACTCAGTTTCATCTTCTCCCAACCAATGTTCCATTAAACAAAAAGCTGTAGAGTTTCTTAAAGCAGATGTTAATAGTACTTCAATATTACACTTTTTGTTCCTTAAGCTTTGGATGTTTTGGTGGAAGATTGATAGGTTGAATTTACTATTGTTACTAATTTTACAGCTAGTATTTACCACCTCAGAACTGCTGTGTGATATTGTGACTGAATCACCACCTGAACCATCATTTAGTTTCCCTGGTGTTGTTTACATATTTGAATCACTCTACTTATGGCTTTGCTAAGCAAATATGAACCCTTGAAATTCAGATGAAAGAAAACTGTTCATTTTGACAACACCTTTGAAGAGAACCTGAACTTGAAGTTCATCAGGATACCAAGAGTGGCGCCCCTATCAACAGTTGACATTAACTGTTAGGAACGTTAGGAACATCCAAACAAAACACATTCTAGGTAAACACTAGTAATATGTGGAGCTTGGATACTAATTTAACTTAAAATTATATTAAATGAAAGCATTTTACTCAAAACACTTACATATTTTTAAAACAGAGTTAATTTTGTAGTATAAATTATTTGTGAGTTATGTTATTGATGATATGAATTGCTGAAAATTTTGTCATCGTTTTATAAAATGTTAATGTTCAGTCGGAAAGAGCATCTAGTTTTAAGGTGAGCATATAGCATCCATTTACAATTGCTATTCTCTTTGTATCTATAAAGAATATGTAATGAAAGATTTTGTAAGAATAGTTTGTACAATAAAGTAGAGGTAGTCATGCTAATGGTCAGACTGTGGTGGGTGGGGGCATTACCTGACAAGCATCTTTCCCTCCAGTTGCAAAACCAGCGCAGAGAACACGCTCATCGATAGTTGCTGTAGGAAATGTTCTGAAAGCAGTTTTGCATCTCTCTTGTGTTGTAACTGGAACTTGCAGCTGCTGCAAATGTGAACTTGATGGGCCATCTACAACACAAAACCTGGCACTGAAGTACACACAATAATATTGATTTGACAGGATAATACACAAATATACCATCTATTAATTATAAAGAGTGATTTATACAGAACTGACACATTTCTTTGTTTATTTATTGCATTGGAAATTCATTCAAATACCCAATTTTAACACCAAATTAAGCAGAATGTTGTGGAGTTTACATTGCTTGTCATTAGATGTGCAGATGTTTGTTTTATTCCTAATTGCTATTGTTGGCAGCAGTTTTTGACAGTTTGTTCTAGTCAGTGTGAAAATGCAGTACACATTAAATCAACAACCCTTCCTTGTGAAGCAATATTGCATTACAGCTACTCAAAGGCCATACCAGAGAGAATTTGGTGTTCACAATTCTCCCAAAAGAAACATAATACAGGGACTGGTAAACAAATTGGAAACAACTGAATGTCTGGTTAGTGTAAAAGGCAAGCATTGTTCATCTAGGCTTCCCATGACTGTTGTTGTCATAAGAGCATGACTGGAGCAGATGTTTGTCACAGGAGACCGGGAGCCTTATACATTTTAAAAAGGGAGTAAAACTCTTTTTACTGCAACATTCATTTTATTCTGTAAATGAGTTTTTAAATGTTAATTAGTTTTAAGTGACTGTAAATAATGACAGTGGCCATTAATGTAATTTTTATACTATGATGTGTCTGATATCAATCAGACATTTGTGAACAATTACTTTTATATAGCATTTCTCTATGGTCTTTATATAGTTTATATTTATTTGCTTTTCTATTTTAGACTTTTGTTGGATCCTGTATCTGTTACAGTTTTTAGTCTTATGTAACTTTTTATATTTATCTTTGTATCTTGAACTGACGTGTCCTATAACATATGTATTATGTTCCAAAGGATGAAATAAATACAAATAATAACATATTACTACTCAATGTGTCAGAGAGCTGCGAAAAGTGCAGGCAAAAAGCCATATAGGCTTATGGTTGTTCATCAACTACAGGAACCAGATAAGGATAAAAGATTGAATTATTGTCATTGATTTCACACATTCGTTGTGCCATATTGTCCATCACATGGTTCACAGATGAAGCATGGTTCCATTTATCTGGTTATGTGAACTCACAAAACACATATCATCCATGAAGCACCTATGTACCCGGTTAAAATCGGAGTTTGGTGCACAATATCTGCACAGAGAATAGTGGGGCCAGACTGTGAACACTGCAGAGTACAACTGGACGATGTAGAGCTGAGTCAAGGATATTTTCAGCAAGATGGCGCTACATGCCATACATCAAATGAATCCATGGAACTAATTGGAAGTTTCTTTGATGACCGGATAATTTCCTGGAACCTGTAGTCACCAAAATCTCCAGATTTGACATCGCCGGACTTCTTTCTATGGGGTTACTTAAAAGACAGGTTTTATGCCACACGTCCCCAGACATTGGACAACATCACACAGGAGATCCAAGCTATTGACAACAGAGTCCTCCAATGAGAGGCCAGTAACATGGAAGTACATGTTGAGTTGTGCTTTATGCAGGATAGAGGACATTATCAACATTTGCTATAGAGATAAATAATCTCCCAAAATACCTCTACATTTTAGATATAATAAGTTGTTACTAGCACAATTCGTTTTGTTTGTCCTTGAGTGCTACTAGGTCAGCAATCAATTGGAGTCCCGCGGTGTTGTCATATTGCATTTCCCGTAAGTGGATGTGAAGAGCGCCAACTCAATCCGTCTCTAATAAATACTATTTGTGCTAAGACAAAAATTCAGATTTTGCAAAAAGTGATCTATGTGGTAGGTAGAGAGTAATGTGTCTAACATATTTCTAGCTCAAATAATTCTCCTGATAGAAATAAATGAAGTACCAAATTATTATAACAATGCATTGTGATGTAAGCACTGTAATGAATATCATTATTGGTTGGAATGTATGCATATATATATCTTTGTAATTACTAAGAACTGAAATGTAAACATTTGATATGACGTGAAATGAATAAGCCAAGGTGTTTGTTACATTGGAGAGAAAGTAAACAGTACACTTCCTGCTAGCCTGGCAGAATGTATTTCATCATATTATATCTTTGTTTATGAATGGTTTGTATTGTATTGTATCTCTAGAGGGTACTGTTTAAAAATAAAAAAACAGGGAAATGTGTGTTAGTTGGATCATCTTGCAATTGAAATGAGAAACGAGATAATCTGTCTTAATGTGCACTCAAATTATGTTGCAAAGAGAAATAATACTTTTAAACTGACTGACATTGAATGACTTATTCACAAAGTTCACAAGGTAACCCAAGACTGAGAAAACTGTGTGAGAGATGTAGATAAACTTCAAGAGAGAAATAACACATGGCGAGATTTTGGAGCCTATCTTCATAAATTTGCAACACTTGGATGATGAAGACAGTGACAATGACAAATTGTCTATTGACATACGTGACATTGACAGGCAATGGGTGTGCCACTGACATTTCCATTAGTTTAGAAAAATAGGTAATTAAAAAACTATAATTATAATTATACCATTTAAAACATGTGCATAATATGTGAATATCCATGTTGCAATTATCATTTCATTATAAAAGTTTGGAAAATTGTTCGGTTCCCTCATGTTTAGTGCCAAGGTCTAGGATAATGTGCAAGAGAGAGGAAAATATGAAAAGAGTGGGGGATCTCCTCTCCGATGTGGTGGAGATCACCCTTGTTCAGTTAGGTCGGTCACTGACCCCATTTGAAACCGCCTGAGTGGTAGGTATATTTCATATGAATAAGTATCACCCTGTTATTAACTACTAAAACCATTGTCAACAAAACATGGGAAAAAATTGTTATTATTAAAAACATTCCACATATTGTAATTTTGATGTGCCATCAGTGAGTGGTCTACTGAACTTCCAAGAGAGGGAGATCCAGACAACAACCGTGATGAGTCACTAATCAGCTGATGAGACTGCAACAGTTTCTGATTTTGTAAAAGGACGTCAGTGAAATTACAAGTTTTAAAAGGTATGACTCAATTTTAGTCTTTACACATGAAATTAGCTTCACTCTTAACAATGCTTTTATTTATAACTATTCAAAATACCATCTTTCTTTTAATGAATTATAAACTGTAAACATTGTATCTTTATGTGTGTTTGGAGGAATTTAGTAACAGTGACGTCAAAATTAATATAAAAATTATTTGTGGTTGGTTTATTGACACTCGTCACTTACTTTTTCATATATATGAAAAAGTAAGTGACGAGTGTCAATAAACCAACCACAAATAATTTTTATATTGTATCTTTAATTATTTGCATCAAAAACTTCACTTATCTTAAGGATATGATGTAAATTGTTCTTATTAATTGATGAGATGAATTTCATAAACCCTTGTTTACATCTTCAGCCATCAAGCAACTTCATTGTCAATGTTACTATCACTAGAGTTCATTATGTTTTTGCCACTATTACCAAAATCTGAAAATGAAATAAACTTAAAAACAGAATCAACTGCTGGTATTTCAAAATTCATTACGTGATGTTTATTTTTTAAAATAAATATTTTTTCCTAAACCATTAAATCTATCGGACCATTTAATTGTTTTAATAATTTAACTTCTGGATTTATTTCATTGTTAAATAACCAAAAATGATCTGCTACGGCCGATTTATCAATTTGCTTATACTTAATGTTACGAAAATGTTCTTTCATTCTGGTTTCTAAATTACATTTTGTTGTTCCAGTATAAACCAGAAAACAATTAAATTTATAAATACTAGATTTTCTATTATTAGGATTTTTTTTTTTTTAGAGAAATGTTGTAAATTTTTAATACTATATTCATTTTAAGGAACTAAAGTTATACCAAACTCTTTAAAAAGTTTCTGAAAATATTTATTAACCCAAGGATGGTAAGTAAATTTTTTTAAATTACAATTGTCTTTTATTTTTTTAAGGGTAGAAATATCATTAACAGTTTTCTGATATTTAAATTGTTCAATATTTTTGTATAAGTCGTTAAAACCATTAATTAAAGCAGTATTAATAATATGTTTATATTGTTTATTAAATTCATCTTTATTCATTGGTAAATTTATTAATCTATAAATCAAACTATTGAAAACAGCAAATTTAATTGAAAAAGGGTTAAAACTTTTATTATCAATGTGAGTAGACTTCCTATAAATACCAAAGTATAATTTAGTATAATTTCTTATTATCTTTAGACCTAGAAAAGGAAGAAATCCATCAATTTCAGTTTCTAATGTAAATTTTATAGCTTTATCTTATAAATTTAGTAATTTTAAAGCATCATTTATGTGTTTATCAAGATCAATAGCAAAAATATTGTCAGCATATCTATACCAGGTTTTAAAATAAGAAAAATTTACCTCATTTTCTTCAGATAAGTGAAGTTTTTGTTGCAAATAGTTATATTTGTGTAATATTGTTTCTTTAAACTCTTCTGTTGCAATGTGTTTAAATAATTTCTCTCTTTTTTTATATTCCCACATTGGAGTCGAACACCCAGGAGTAAGTAAGTGGATATCATACATACACTGAAGAATAGAACAAATTACAAACATATTACTTACTGAAGTAAACAGATCCCCATCCTGCAATGAAAGGAAAATATCGCACAAAGTCCCTCTTTCTGATATCTGGATCCAAAGGTAGACATATGGGACGGATCAATGCTGAAACAATAAAATAAAAGTAGCTTATAAGACACTTCCAACATTTTCTCTGAGATGTAAATAGTGTAATGTAATCTCCCAACTGTGTATTATATTCTCCCAAAGTTACACGTGTGTCGTATTATTGGTTCATAAGTTATGGCTTATTGAAATGGTTCACGTTAATATGGATCACACTGTATTATATGGAGATTGGTATTTAGTGGTAACAAATAGGAAGTACTTGTGAAGTGACCTGGAGACCGGAGACCGTACTATTGAAAGAGGAAATGTTTGCTAGGAGTATATCATCCTGCCATGCAATGCCGAGACTCCTGCCGACACTTCCACCCTGAAAGAGTCCACCATATGAGAGATGATAATGGGGATGAAATTGGAGGACAAGATGTAATTAACCTACCAGCATTTGCCTGGCGACCCAGGAAGACCCACAAACCCAGACCTCCCAAAATGATCGAGGCTATATGAAACCATCTCGCTCGGTTAACAAATCCACGAGTTAGACTTATGCGGCAAAACTAGCACCTGTCTTGTATTTTACTACATGTGAAGAAGATGTTCCGATATCTCTGATTGGCTAAAGTTAGTTCTGAGTAAGTTTCTACTGGATGGAAGATGATAGCCAGAAAATTATGCAACTATGAAGAACCCCTTCTTGAACTAAATGGAGCCTGCTAGCACTCACCAATTGCTTAGAATTACAGTCTATCGCACAAGGAACTACACTGTAGCAGCATTCCTAGACATTGCCCAGGCACACTGGGCTACTACTTAAAGCACATCACATTGGTCTACCTTATTATCTTATAAAATCATTGCAAGTTTTCTTACAAATGGAACTTTTGTGGTCCGCATTGCTAGTTTCACATCCAACCAACAGCCCTTCAAGGTACAGTACTAGCACCACTCCTCTTCCTGCTATAGCTTCAATTTGTACGGCTTTATATGTTGATGATACTGCTCTCTTTTATTCTCACTCCAATACCCGTCATGTCATTCATCAACTGGCGCATTTCCCTCAACATTAACAAGACAGAGGTTACCCTCTTCTCTTTACATCCTTATAGGGATCCTCCTTCACTACAGCTCATGGTTACCTACCAGTGTGCCAGTGAAATATCCTGGGGTGCTATTGGACACTCGACTAACTTGGAACGCCAAATCTGTCAGTCTGTTACACTTGCATCTGCCTGGTTATTGCAACTATACCCTTTACTCAACAGGCGCAACTCCCTTCTTCTTTACACATCTCTAGTCCGTCCTATTCTTACCTATGCAGCTCCAGTCTGGGGTGGCATCAACAAGACTGCAGGTAGTATAAAACAGAGATCTCCGTATCGCTACAAATGCTACATGGTTCGTCAGAATAAAACAACTTCACCACAAATTTGGTCTTCTAACCGTACATCACCACATCCGAACGACTGGTATGACGTTTCTCTTAATATCTCTAGGAGGTCCCTGCAGCTGTTACCTACAATCTCGACGCTTGCACTCGCCAACCAACTCGCCTCAAGCTCAGACTGCCACAAGATCTTCTCCTGAATGACCTCTCCAGTACATCCGACGGCTGGCACGACCTTTCTTTTACCATCTCTAGGAGGTCCCTGGAGCTGTTACCTACAATCTCGGTGCTCGCACTCGCCAACCATCTCGCCTCAAGCGCAGACTGCCACAAGATCTTCTCCTGAATGACCTCTCCAGTACATCAGACGGCTGGCACGACCTTTCTTTTACCATCTCTAGGAGGTCCCTGGAGCTGTTACCTACAATCTCGGTGCTCGCACTCGCCAACCAACTCGCCTCAAGCGCGGACTGCCACAAGATATTCTCCTGAGTGACCTCTCCAGTACATCCGACAGCTGGCACGACCTTTCTTTTACCATCTCTAGGAGGTCCCTGGAGCTGTTACCTACAATCTCGGTGCTCGCATTAGCCAACCAACTCGCCTCAAGCGCGGACTGCCACAAGATATTCTCCTGAATGACCTCTCCAGTACATCCGACAGCTGGCACGACCTTCCTTTTACCATCTCTAGGAGGTCCCTGGAGCTGTTACCTACAATCTCGGCGCTCGCACTCGCCAATCAACTCGCCTCAAACGCAGACTGCCACAAGATCTTCTCCTGAATGACCTCTTCAGTACATCCGACGACTGGCACGACGTTTCTTTTACCATCTCTAGGAGGTCCCTGGAGCTGTTACCTACAATCTCGACGCTCGCACTCACCAACCAACTCGCCTCAAGCACAGACTGCCACAAGATCTCCTGAATGACCTCTCCAGTACATCCGACGGTTGGCACGACGTTTGTTTTACCATCTCTAGGAGGTCCCTGGAGCTGTTACCTACAATCTCGACGCTCGCACTCGCCAACCAACTCGCCTCAAACGCAGACTGCCACAAGATCTTCTCCTGAATGACCTCTCCAGTACATCCGACGACTGGCACGACGTTTCTTTTACCATCTCTAGGAGGTCCCTGGAGCTGTTACCTACAATCTCGGTGCTCGCACTCGCCAACCATCTCGCCTCAAACGCAGACTGCCACAAGATCTTCTCCTGAATGACCTCTCCAGTACATCCGACGACTGGCACGACCTTTCTTTTACCATTTCTAGGAGGTCCCTGGAGCTGTTACCTACAATCTCGACGCTCGCACTCGCCAACCAACTCGCCTCAAGCACAGACTGCCACAAGATATTCTCCTGAATGACCTCTCCAATACATCTGACGGCTGGCACGACCTTTCTTTTACCATCTCTAGGAGGTCCCTGGAGCTGTTACCTACAATCTCGACGCTCGCACTCGCCAACCAACTCGCCTCAAGCACAGACTGCCACAAGATCTTCTCCTGAATGACCTCTCCACTACATCCGACGACTGGCACGACCTTTCTTTTACCATCTCTAGGAGGTGCCTGGAGCTGTTACCTACAATCTTGGCGCTCGCACTCGCCAACCAACTCGCCTCAAGCACAGACTGCCACAAGATATTCTCCTGAATGACCTCTCCAGTACATCCGACGACTGGCTCGACGTTTCTTTTACCATCTCTAGGAGGTCCCTGGAGCTGTTACCTACAATCTCGACGCTCGCACTCGCCAACCAACTCGCCTCAAACGCAGACTGCCACAAGATATTCTCCTGAATGACCTCTCCAGTACATCCGACGACTGGCACGACGTTTCTTTTACCATTTCTAGTAGGTCCTTGGAGCTGTTACCTACAATCTCGACTCTCGCACTCGCCAGCCAACTCACCTCAAGCTCAGACTGTCACAAGATCTTCTCCTGAATGACCTCTCCAGTACATCCGACGACTGGCACGACATTTCTTTTACCATTTCTAGTAGGTCCTTGGAGCTGTTACCTACAATCTCGACTCTCGCACTCGCCAGCCAACTCACCTCAAGCTCAGACTGTCACAAGATCTTCTCCTGAATGACCTCTCCAGTACATCCGACGGCCGGCAGGACCTTTCTTTTACCATTTCTAGTAGGTCCTTGGAGCTGTTACCTACAATCTCGACTCTCGCACTCGCCAGCCAACTCACCTCAAGCTCAGACTGTCACAAGATCTTCTCCTGAATGACCTCTCCAGTACATCCGACGACTGGCACGACCTTTCTTTTACCATCTCTAGGAGGTCCTTGGAGCTGTTACCTACAATCTCGGCGCTCGCACTCGCCAACCAACTCGCCTCAAACGCAGACTGCCACAAGATCTTCTCCTGAATGACCTCTCCAGTACATCCGACGACTGGCACGACCTTTCTTTTACCATCTCTAGGAGGTCCCTGGAGCTGTTACCTACAATCTCGGTGCTCGCACTCGCCAACCATCTCGCCTCAAACGCAGACTGCCACAAGATCTTCTCCTGAATGACCTCTCCAGTACATCCGACGACTGGCACGACCTTTCTTTTACCATTTCTAGGAGGTCCCTGGAGCTGTTACCTACAATCTCGACGCTCGCACTCGCCAACCAACTCGCCTCAAGCACAGACTGCCACAAGATATTCTCCTGAATGACCTCTCCAATACATCTGACGGCTGGCACGACCTTTCTTTTACCATCTCTAGGAGGTCCCTGGAGCTGTTACCTACAATCTCGACGCTCGCACTCGCCAACCAACTCGCCTCAAGCACAGACTGCCACAAGATCTTCTCCTGAATGACCTCTCCACTACATCCGACGACTGGCACGACCTTTCTTTTACCATCTCTAGGAGGTGCCTGGAGCTGTTACCTACAATCTTGGCGCTCGCACTCGCCAACCAACTCGCCTCAAGCACAGACTGCCACAAGATATTCTCCTGAATGACCTCTCCAGTACATCCGACGACTGGCACGACGTTTCTTTTACCATCTCTAGGAGGTCCCTGGAGCTGTTACCTACAATCTCGACGCTCGCACTCGCCAACCAACTCGCCTCAAACGCAGACTGCCACAAGATATTCTCCTGAATGACCTCTCCAGTACATCCGACGACTGGCACGACGTTTCTTTTACCATCTCTAGGAGGTCCCTGGAGCTGTTACCTACAATCTCGACTCTCGCACTCGCCAGCCAACTCACCTCAAGCTCAGACTGTCACAAGATCTTCTCCTGAATGACCTCTCCAGTACATCCGACGACTGGCACGACCTTTCTTTTACCATTTCTAGTAGGTCCTTGGAGCTGTTACCTACAATCTCGACTCTCGCACTCGCCAGCCAACTCACCTCAAGCTCAGACTGTCACAAGATCTTCTCCTGAATGACCTCTCCAGTACATCCGACGGCCGGCAGGACCTTTCTTTTACCATTTCTAGTAGGTCCTTGGAGCTGTTACCTACAATCTCGACTCTCGCACTCGCCAGCCAACTCACCTCAAGCTCAGACTGTCACAAGATCTTCTCCTGAATGACCTCTCCAGTACATCCGACGACTGGCACGACCTTTCTTTTACCATTTCTAGTAGGTCCTTGGAGCTGTTACCTACAATCTCGACTCTCGCACTCGCCAGCCAACTCACCTCAAGCTCAGACTGTCACAAGATCTTCTCCCGAATGACCTCTCCAGTACATCCGACGGCCGGCAGGACCTTTCTTTTACCATTTCTAGTAGGTCCTTGGAGCTGTTACCTACAATCTCGACTCTCGCACTCGCCAGCCAACTCACCTCAAGCTCAGACTGTCACAAGATCTTCTCCTGAATGACCTCTCCAGTACATCCGACGACTGGCACGACCTTTCTTTTACCATCTCTAGGAGGTCCTTGGAGCTGTTACCTACAATCTCGGCGCTCGCACTCGCCAACCAACTCGCCTCAAACGCAGACTGCCACAAGATCTTCTCCTGAATGACCTCTCCAGTACATCCGACGACTGGCACGACCTTTCTTTTACCATCTCTAGGAGGTCCCTGGAGCTGTTACCTACAATCTCGGCGCTCGCACTCGCCAACCAACTCGCCTCAAACGCAGACTGCCACAAGATCTTCTCCTGAATGACCTCTCCACTACATCCGACGACTGGCACGACCTTTCTTTTACCATCTCTAGGAGGTCCCTGGAGCTGTTACCTACAATCTCGACGCTCGCACTCGCCAACCAACTCGCCTCAAGCGCAGACTGCCACAATATCTTCTCCTGAATGACCTCTCCAGTACATCCGACGACTGGCACGACCTTTCTTTTACCATTTCTAGGAGGTCCTTGGAGCTGTTACCTACAATCTGGACGCTCGCACTCGCCAACCAACTCGCCTCAAGCGCAGACTGCCACAAGATCTTCTCCTGAATGACCTCTTCAGTACATCCGACGACTGGCACGACCTTTCTTTTACCATTTCTAGGAGGTCCTTGGAGCTGTTACCTACAATCTCGACGCTCGCACTCGCCAACCAACTCGCCTCAAGCTCAGACTGTCACAAGATCTTCTCCTGAATGGCCTCTCCAGTACATCCGACGACTGGCACGACGTTTCTTTTACCATCTCTAGGAGGTGCCTGGAGCTGTTACCTACAATCTCGACGCTCGCACTCGCCAACCAACTCGCCTCAAGCTCAGACTGTCACAAGATCTTCTCCTGGGTGACCTCTCCAGTACATCCGACGGCCGGCACGACCTTTCTTTTACCATCTCTAGGAGGTCCCTGGAGCTGTTACCTACAATCTCGACGCTCGCACTCGCCAACCAACTCCCCTCAAGCTCAGACTGTCACAAGATATTCTCCTGGGTGACCTCTCCAGTACATCCGACGGCCGGCACGACCTTTCTTTTACCATCTCTAGGAGGTCCCTGGAGCTGTTACCTACAATCTCGACGCTCGCACTCGCCAACCAACTCACCTCAAGCTCAGACTGTCACAAGATCTTCTCCTGAACGACCTCTCCAGTACATCCGACGGTTGGCACGACCTTTCTTTTACCATTTCTAGTAGGTCCCTGGAGCTGTTACCTACAATCTCGACGCTCGCACTCGCCAACCAACTCGCCTCAAGCACAGACTGCCACAAGATCTTCTCCTGAATGACCTCTCCAGTACATCCGACGACTGGCACGACCTTTCTTTTACCATTTCTAGGAGGTCCCTGGAGCTGTTACCTACAATCTCGACGCTCGCACTCGCCAACCAACTCGCCTCAAGCACAGACTGCCACAAGATATTCTCCTGAATGACCTCTCCAATACATCTGACGGCTGGCACGACCTTTCTTTTACCATCTCTAGGAGGTCCCTGGAGCTGTTACCTACAATCTCGACGCTCGCACTCGCCAACCAACTCGCCTCAAGCACAGACTGCCACAAGATCTTCTCCTGAATGACCTCTCCACTACATCCGACGACTGGCACGACCTTTCTTTTACCATCTCTAGGAGGTGCCTGGAGCTGTTACCTACAATCTTGGCGCTCGCACTCGCCAACCAACTCGCCTCAAGCACAGACTGCCACAAGATATTCTCCTGAATGACCTCTCCAGTACATCCGACGACTGGCACGACGTTTCTTTTACCATCTCTAGGAGGTCCCTGGAGCTGTTACCTACAATCTCGACGCTCGCACTCGCCAACCAACTCGCCTCAAACGCAGACTGCCACAAGATATTCTCCTGAATGACCTCTCCAGTACATCCGACGACTGGCACGACGTTTCTTTTACCATCTCTAGGAGGTCCCTGGAGCTGTTACCTACAATCTCGACTCTCGCACTCGCCAGCCAACTCACCTCAAGCTCAGACTGTCACAAGATCTTCTCCTGAATGACCTCTCCAGTACATCCGACGACTGGCACGACCTTTCTTTTACCATTTCTAGTAGGTCCTTGGAGCTGTTACCTACAATCTCGACTCTCGCACTCGCCAGCCAACTCACCTCAAGCTCAGACTGTCACAAGATCTTCTCCTGAATGACCTCTCCAGTACATCCGACGGCCGGCAGGACCTTTCTTTTACCATTTCTAGTAGGTCCTTGGAGCTGTTACCTACAATCTCGACTCTCGCACTCGCCAGCCAACTCACCTCAAGCTCAGACTGTCACAAGATCTTCTCCTGAATGACCTCTCCAGTACATCCGACGACTGGCACGACCTTTCTTTTACCATTTCTAGTAGGTCCTTGGAGCTGTTACCTACAATCTCGACTCTCGCACTCGCCAGCCAACTCACCTCAAGCTCAGACTGTCACAAGATCTTCTCCTGAATGACCTCCCAGTACATCCGACGGCCGGCAGGACCTTTCTTTTACCATTTCTAGTAGGTCCTTGGAGCTGTTACCTACAATCTCGACTCTCGCACTCGCCAGCCAACTCACCTCAAGCTCAGACTGTCACAAGATCTTCTCCTGAATGACCTCTCCAGTACATCCGACGACTGGCACGACCTTTCTTTTACCATCTCTAGGAGGTCCTTGGAGCTGTTACCTACAATCTCGGCGCTCGCACTCGCCAACCAACTCGCCTCAAACGCAGACTGCCACAAGATCTTCTCCTGAATGACCTCTCTAGTACATCCGACGACTGGCACGACCTTTCTTTTACCATCTCTAGGAGGTCCCTGGAGCTGTTACCTACAATCTCGGTGCTCGCACTCGCCAACCATCTCGCCTCAAACGCAGACTGCCACAAGATCTTCTCCTGAATGACCTCTCCAGTACATCCGACGACTGGCACGACCTTTCTTTTACCATTTCTAGGAGGTCCCTGGAGCTGTTACCTACAATCTCGACGCTCGCACTCGCCAACCAACTCGCCTCAAGCACAGACTGCCACAAGATATTCTCCTGAATGACCTCTCCAATACATCTGACGGCTGGCACGACCTTTCTTTTACCATCTCTAGGAGGTCCCTGGAGCTGTTACCTACAATCTCGACGCTCGCACTCGCCAACCAACTCGCCTCAAGCACAGACTGCCACAAGATCTTCTCCTGAATGACCTCTCCACTACATCCGACGACTGGCACGACCTTTCTTTTACCATCTCTAGGAGGTGCCTGGAGCTGTTACCTACAATCTTGGCGCTGGCACTCGCCAACCAACTCGCCTCAAGCACAGACTGCCACAAGATATTCTCCTGAATGACCTCTCCAGTACATCCGACGACTGGCACGACGTTTCTTTTACCATCTCTAGGAGGTCCCTGGAGCTGTTACCTACAATCTCGACGCTCGCACTCGCCAACCAACTCGCCTCAAACGCAGACTGCCACAAGATATTCTCCTGAATGACCTCTCCAGTACATCCGACGACTGGCACGACGTTTCTTTTACCATCTCTAGGAGGTCCCTGGAGCTGTTACCTACAATCTCGACTCTCGCACTCGCCAGCCAACTCACCTCAAGCTCAGACTGTCACAAGATCTTCTCCTGAATGACCTCTCCAGTACATCCGACGACTGGCACGACCTTTCTTTTACCATTTCTAGTAGGTCCTTGGAGCTGTTACCTACAATCTCGACTCTCGCACTCGCCAGCCAACTCACCTCAAGCTCAGACTGTCACAAGATCTTCTCCTGAATGACCTCTCCAGTACATCCGACGGCCGGCAGGACCTTTCTTTTACCATTTCTAGTAGGTCCTTGGAGCTGTTACCTACAATCTCGACTCTCGCACTCGCCAGCCAACTCACCTCAAGCTCAGACTGTCACAAGATCTTCTCCTGAATGACCTCTCCAGTACATCCGACGACTGGCACGACCTTTCTTTTACCATTTCTAGTAGGTCCTTGGAGCTGTTACCTACAATCTCGACTCTCGCACTCGCCAGCCAAGTCACCTCAAGCTCAGACTGTCACAAGATCTTCTCCTGAATGACCTCTCCAGTACATCCGACGGCCGGCAGGACCTTTCTTTTACCATTTCTAGTAGGTCCTTGGAGCTGTTACCTACAATCTCGACTCTCGCACTCGCCAGCCAACTCACCTCAAGCTCAGACTGTCACAAGATCTTCTCCTGAATGACCTCTCCAGTACATCCGACGACTGGCACGACCTTTCTTTTACCATCTCTAGGAGGTCCTTGGAGCTGTTACCTACAATCTCGGCGCTCGCACTCGCCAACCAACTCGCCTCAAACGCAGACTGCCACAAGATCTTCTCCTGAATGACCTCTCCAGTACATCCGACGACTGGCACGACCTTTCTTTTACCATCTCTAGGAGGTCCCTGGAGCTGTTACCTACAATCTCGGCGCTCGCACTCGCCAACCAACTCGCCTCAAACGCAGACTGCCACAAGATCTTCTCCTGAATGACCTCTCCACTACATCCGACGCCTGGCACGACCTTTCTTTTACCATCTCTAGGAGGTCCCTGGAGCTGTTACCTACAATCTCGACGCTCGCACTCGCCAACCAACTCGCCTCGAGCGCAGACTGCCACAATATCTTCTCCTGAATGACCTCTCCAGTACATCCGACGACTGGCACGACCTTTCTTTTACCATTTCTAGGAGGTCCTTGGAGCTGTTACCTACAATCTCGACGCTCGCACTCGCCAACCAACTCGCCTCAAGCGCAGACTGCCACAAGATCTTCTCCTGAATGACCTCTTCAGTACATCCGACGACTGGCACGACCTTTCTTTTACCATTTCTAGGAGGTCCTTGGAGCTGTTACCTACAATCTCGACGCTCGCACTCGCCAACCAACTCGCCTCAAGCTCAGACTGTCACAAGATCTTCTCCTGAATGGCCTCTCCAGTACATCCGACGACTGGCACGACGTTTCTTTTACCATCTCTAGGAGGTGCCTGGAGCTGTTACCTACAATCTCGACGCTCGCACTCGCCAACCAACTCGCCTCAAGCTCAGACTGTCACAAGATCTTCTCCTGGGTGACCTCTCCAGTACATCCGACGGCCGGCACGACCTTTCTTTTACCATCTCTAGGAGGTCCCTGGAGCTGTTACCTACAATCTCGACGCTCGCACTCGCCAACCAACTCGCCTCAAGCTCAGACTGTCACAAGATATTCTCCTGGGTGACCTCTCCAGTACATCCGACGGCCGGCACGACCTTTCTTTTACCATCTCTAGGAGGTCCCTGGAGCTGTTACCTACAATCTCGACGCTCGCACTCGCCAACCAACTCACCTCAAGCTCAGACTGTCACAAGATCTTCTCCTGAACGACCTCTCCAGTACATCCGACGGTTGGCACGACCTTTCTTTTACCATTTCTAGTAGGTCCCTGGAGCTGTTACCTACAATCTCGACGCTCGCACTCGCCAACCAACTCGCCTCAAGCGCAGACTGCCACAAGATCTTCTCCTGAATGACCTCTCCAGTACATCCGACGACTGGCACGACGTTTCTTTTACCATCTCTAGGAGGTCCCTGGAGCTGTTACCTACAATCTCGACGCTCGCACTCGCCAACCAACTCGCCTCAAGCGCAGACTGCCACAAGATCTTCTCCTGAATGACCTCTCCAGTACATCCGACGACTGGCACGACCTTTCTTTTACCATCTCTAGGAGGTCCCTGGAGCTGTTACCTACAATCTCGACGCTCGCACTCGCCAACCAACTCGCCTCAAGCGCAGACTGCCACAAGATATTCTCCTGAATGACCTCTCCAGTACATCCGACGACTGGCACGACCTTTCTTTTACCATCTCTAGGAGGTCCCTGGAGCTGTTACCTACAATCTCGACGCTCGCACTCACCAACCAACTCGCCTCAAGCACAGACTGCCACAAGATCTTCTCCTGAATGACCTCTCCAGTACATCCGACGACTGGCACGACCTTTCTTTTACCATCTCTAGGAGGTCCCTGGAGCTGTTACCTACAATCTCGACGCTCGCACTCGCCAACCAACTCGCCTCAAGCTCAGACTGCCACAAGATCTTCTCCTGAATGACCTCTCCAGTACATCCGACGACTGGCACGACCTTTCTTTTACCATCTCTAGGAGGTCCCTGGAGCTGTTACCTACAATCTCGGTGCTCGCACTCACCAACCAACTCGCCTCAAGCGCAGACTGCCACAAGATCTTCTCCTGAATGACCTCTCCAGTACATCCGACGACTGGCACGACCTTTCTTTTACCATCTCTAGGAGGTCCCTGGAGCTGTTACCTACAATCTCGACGCTCGCACTCGCCAACCAACTCGCCTCAAGCACAGACTGCCACAAGATCTCCTGAATGACCTCTCCAGTACATCCGACGACTGGCACGACGTTTCTTTTACCATCTCTAGGAGGTGCCTGGAGCTGTTACCTACAATCTCGACGCTCGCACTCGCCAACCAACTCGCCTCAAGCTCAGACTGTCACAAGATCTTCTCCTGGGTGACCTCTCCAGTACATCCGACGGCCGGCACGACCTTTCTTTTACCATCTCTAGGAGGTCCCTGGAGCTGTTACCTACAATCTCGACGCTCGCACTCGCCAACCAACTCGCCTCAAGCTCAGACTGTCACAAGATATTCTCCTGGGTGACCTCTCCAGTACATCTGACGGCTGGCACGACCTTTCTTTTACCATCTCTAGGAGGTCCCTGGAGCTGTTACCTACAATCTCGACGCTCGCACTCGCCAACCAACTCGCCTCAAGCACAGACTGCCACAAGATATTCTCCTGAATGACCTCTCCAGTACATCCGACGACTGGCACGACGTTTCTTTTACCATCTCTAGGAGGTGCCTGGAGCTGTTACCTACAATCTCGACGCTCGCACTCGCCAACCAACTCGCCTCAAGCGCAGACTGCCACAAGATCTCCTGAATGACCTCTCCAGTACATCCGACGACTGGCACGACCTTTCTTTTACCATCTCTAGGAGGTCCCTGGAGCTGTTACCTACAATCTCGACGCTCGCACTCGCCAACCAACTCGCCTCAAGCGCAGACTGCCACAAGATCTCCTGAATGACCTCTCCAGTACATCCGACGACTGGCACGACCTTTCTTTTACCATCTCTAGGAGGTCCCTGGAGCTGTTATCTACAATCTCGACGCTCGCACTCGCCAACCAACTCGCCTCAAGCGCAGGTTGCCACAAGATCTTCTCCTGAATGACCTCTCCAGTACATCCGACGACTGGCACGACCTTTCTTTTACCATCTCTAGGAGGTCCCTGGAGCTGTTACCTACAATCTCGACGCTCGCACTCGCCAACCAACTCGCCTCAAGCTCAGACTGCCACAAGATCTTCTCCTGAATGACCTCTCCAGTACATCCGACGACTGGCACGTCCTTTCTTTTACCATCTCTAGGAGGTCCCTGGAGCTGTTACCTACAATCTCGACGCTCGCACTCGCCAACCAACTCGCCTCAAGCTCAGACTGTCACAAGATCTTCTCCTGGGTGACCTCTCCAGTACATCCGACGACTGGCACGACGTTTCTTTTACCATCTCTAGGAGGTCCCTGGAGCTGTTACCTACAATCTCGACGCTCGCACTCGCCAACCAACTCGCCTCAAGCGCGGACTGCCACAAGATCTTCTCCTGAATGACCTCTCCAGTACATCCGACGACTGGCACGACGTTTCTTTTACCATCTCTAGGAGGTCCCTGGAGCTGTTACCTACAATCTCGACGCTCGCACTCGCCAACCAACTCGCCTCAAGCTCAGACTGTCACAAGATCTTCTCCTGGGTGACCTCTCCAGTACATCCGACGACTGGCACGACGTTTCTTTTACCATCTCTAGGAGGTGCCTGGAGCTGTTACCTACAATCTCGACGCTCGCACTCGCCAACCAACTCGCCTCAAGCGCAGACTGCCACAAGATCTTCTCCTGAATGACCTCTCCAGTACATCCGACGGCTGGCACGACCTTTCTTTTACCATCTCTAGGAGGTACCTGGAGTTGTTACCCACAATCTCGGCGCTCGCACTCGTCAACCAACTCGCCTCAAGCGCAGACTGCCACAAGATCTTCTACTGAATGACCTCTCCAGTACATCAGACGGCTGGCACGACCTTTCTTTTACCATCTCTAGGAGGTACCTGGAGCTGTTACCTACAATCTCGACGCTCGCACTCACCAACCAACTCGCCTCAAGCACAGACTGCCACAAGATCTCCTGAATGACCTCTCCAGTACATCCGACGGCTGGCACGACGTTTCTTTTACCATCTCTAGGAGGTCCCTGGAGCTGTTACCTACAATCTCGACGCTCGCACTCGCCAACCAACTCACCTCAAGCTCAGACTGTCACAAGATCTTCTCCTGAACGACCTCTCCAGTACATCCGACGGTTGGCACGACCTTTCTTTTACCATTTCTAGTAGGTCCCTGGAGCTGTTACCTACAATCTCGACGCTCGCACTCACCAACCAACTCGCCTCAAGCGCAGACTGCCACAAGATCTTCTCCTGGGTGACCTCTCCAGTACATCCGACGGCCGGCACGACCTTTCTTTTACCATCTCTAGGAGGTCCCTGGAGCTGTTACCTACAATCTCGACGCTCGCACTCACCAACCAACTCGCCTCAAGCGCAGACTGCCACAAGATCTTCTCCTGGGTGACCTCTCCAGTACATCCGACGGCCGGCACGACCTTTCTTTTACCATTTCTAGTAGGTCCCTGGAGCTGTTACCTACAATCTCGGTGCTCGCACTCGCCAACCAACTCGCCTCAAGCTCAGACTGTCACAAGATCTTCTCCTGGGTGACCTCTCCAGTACATCCGACGGCCGGCACGACCTTTCTTTTACCATCTCTAGGAGGTCCCTGGAGCTGTTACCTACAATCTCGACGCTCGCACTCGCCAACCAACTCGCCTCAAGCTCAGACTGTCACAAGATATTCTCCTGGGTGACCTCTCCAGTACATCCGACGGCCGGCACGACCTTTCTTTTACCATCTCTAGGAGGTCCCTGGAGCTGTTACCTACAATCTCGACGCTCGCACTCGCCAACCAACTCACCTCAAGCTCAGACTGTCACAAGATCTTCTCCTGAACGACCTCTCCAGTACATCCGACGGTTGGCACGACCTTTCTTTTACCATTTCTAGTAGGTCCCTGGAGCTGTTACCTACAATCTCGACGCTCGCACTCGCCAACCAACTCGCCTCAAGCGCAGACTGCCACAAGATCTTCTCCTGAATGACCTCTCCAGTACATCCGACGACTGGCACGACCTTTCTTTTACCATCTCTAGGAGGTCCCTGGAGCTGTTACCTACAATCTCGACGCTCGCACTCGCCAACCAACTCGCCTCAAGCGCAGACTGCCACAAGATCTTCTCCTGAATGACCTCTCCAGTACATCCGACGACTGGCACGACCTTTCTTTTACCATCTCTAGGAGGTCCCTGGAGCTGTTACCTACAATCTCGACGCTCGCACTCGCCAACCAACTCGCCTCAAGCGCAGACTGCCACAAGATATTCTCCTGAATGACCTCTCCAGTACATCCGACGACTGGCACGACCTTTCTTTTACCATCTCTAGGAGGTCCCTGGAGCTGTTACCTACAATCTCGACGCTCGCACTCACCAACCAACTCGCCTCAAGCACAGACTGCCACAAGATCTTCTCCTGAATGACCTCTCCAGTACATCCGACGACTGGCACGACCTTTCTTTTACCATCTCTAGGAGGTCCCTGGAGCTGTTACCTACAATCTCGACGCCCGCACTCGCCAACCAACTCGCCTCAAGCTCAGACTGCCACAAGATCTTCTCCTGAATGACCTCTCCAGTACATCCGACGACTGGCACGACCTTTCTTTTACCATCTCTAGGAGGTCCCTGGAGCTGTTACCTACAATCTCGACGCTCGCACTCGCCAACCAACTCGCCTCAAACGCAGACTGCCACAAGATCTTCTCCTGAATGACCTCTCCAGTACATCCGACGGCCGGCACGACCTTTCTTTTACCATCTCTAGGAGGTCCCTGGAGCTGTTACCTACAATCTCGGTGCTCGCACTCACCAACCAACTCGCCTCAAGCGCAGACTGCCACAAGATCTTCTCCTGAATGACCTCTCCAGTACATCCGACGACTGGCACGACCTTTCTTTTACCATCTCTAGGAGGTCCCTGGAGCTGTTACCTACAATCTCGACGCTCGCACTCGCCAACCAACTCGCCTCAAGCACAGACTGCCACAAGATCTCCTGAATGACCTCTCCAGTACATCCGACGACTGGCACGACGTTTCTTTTACCATCTCTAGGAGGTGCCTGGAGCTGTTACCTACAATCTCGACGCTCGCACTCGCCAACCAAACCGCCTCAAGCTCAGACTGTCACAAGATCTTCTCCTGGGTGACCTCTCCAGTACATCCGACGGCCGGCACGACCTTTCTTTTACCATCTCTAGGAGGTCCCTGGAGCTGTTACCTACAATCTCGACGCTCGCACTCGCCAACCAACTCGCCTCAAGCTCAGACTGTCACAAGATATTCTCCTGGGTGACCTCTCCAGTACATCTGACGGCTGGCACGACCTTTCTTTTACCATCTCTAGGAGGTCTCTGGAGCTGTTACCTACAATCTCGACGCTCGCACTCGCCAACCAACTCGCCTCAAGCACAGACTGCCACAAGATATTCTCCTGAATGACCTCTCCAGTACATCCGACGACTGGCACGACGTTTCTTTTACCATCTCTAGGAGGTGCCTGGAGCTGTTACCTACAATCTCGACGCTCGCACTCGCCAACCAACTCGCCTCAAGCGCAGACTGCCACAAGATCTCCTGAATGACCTCTCCAGTACATCCGACGACTGGCACGACCTTTCTTTTACCATCTCTAGGAGGTCCCTGGAGCTGTTACCTACAATCTCGACGCTCGCACTCGCCAACCAACTCGCCTCAAGCGCAGACTGCCACAAGATCTTCTCCTGAATGACCTCTCCAGTACATCCGACGACTGGCACGACCTTTCTTTTACCATCTCTAGGAGGTCCCTGGAGCTGTTACCTACAATCTCGACGCTCGCACTCGCCAACCAACTCGCCTCAAGCGCAGACTGCCACAAGATCTCCTGAATGACCTCTCCAGTACATCCGACGACTGGCACGACCTTTCTTTTACCATCTCTAGGAGGTCCCTGGAGCTGTTACCTACAATCTCGACGCTCGCACTCGCCAACCAACTCGCCTCAAGCGCAGACTGCCACAAGATCTTCTCCTGAATGACCTCTCCAGTACATCCGACGACTGGCACGACCTTTCTTTTACCATCTCTAGGAGGTCCCTGGAGCTGTTACCTACAATCTCGACGCTCGCACTCGCCAACCAACTCGCCTCAAGCTCAGACTGCCACAAGATCTTCTCCTGAATGACCTCTCCAGTACATCCGACGACTGGCACGACCTTTCTTTTACCATCTCTAGGAGGTCCCTGGAGCTGTTACCTACAATCTCGACGCTCGCACTCGCCAACCAACTCGCCTCAAGCTCAGACTGTCACAAGATCTTCTCCTGGGTGACCTCTCCAGTACATCCGACGACTGGCACGACGTTTCTTTTACCATCTCTAGGAGGTCCCTGGAGCTGTTACCTACAATCTCGACGCTCGCACTCGCCAACCAACTCGCCTCAAGCGCGGACTGCCACAAGATCTTCTCCTGAATGACCTCTCCAGTACATCCGACGACTGGCACGACGTTTCTTTTACCATCTCTAGGAGGTCCCTGGAGCTGTTACCTACAATCTCGACGCTCGCACTTGCCAACCAACTCGCCTCAAGCTCAGACTGTCACAAGATCTTCTCCTGGGTGACCTCTCCAGTACATCCGACGACTGGCACGACGTTTCTTTTACCATCTCTAGGAGGTGCCTGGAGCTGTTACCTACAATCTCGACGCTCGCACTCGCCAACCAACTCGCCTCAAGCGCAGACTGCCACAAGATCTTCTCCTGAATGACCTCTCCAGTACATCCGACGGCTGGCACGACCTTTCTTTTACCATCTCTAGGAGGTACCTGGAGTTGTTACCCACAATCTCGGCGCTCGCACTCGTCAACCAACTCGCCTCAAGCGCAGACTGCCACAAGATCTTCTACTGAATGACCTCTCCAGTACATCAGACGGCTGGCACGACCTTTCTTTTACCATCTCTAGGAGGTACCTGGAGCTGTTACCTACAATCTCGACGCTCGCACTCACCAACCAACTCGCCTCAAGCACAGACTGCCACAAGATCTCCTGAATGACCTCTCCAGTACATCCGACGGCTGGCACGACGTTTCTTTTACCATCTCTAGGAGGTCCCTGGAGCTGTTACCTACAATCTCGACGCTCGCACTCACCAACCAACTCGCCTCAAGCACAGACTGCCACAAGATCTTCTCCTGAATGACCTCTCCAGTACATCCGACGACTGGCACGACGTTTCTTTTACCATCTCTAGGAGGTCCCTGGAGCTGTTACCTACAATCTCGACGCTCGCACTCACCAACCAACTCGCCTCAAGCACAGACTGCCACAAGATCTCCTGAATGACCTCTCCAGTACATCAGACGGCTGGCACGACCTTTCTTTTACCATCTCTAGGAGGTCCCTGGAGCTGTTACCTACAATCTCGACGCTCGCACTCACCAACCAACTCGCCTCAAGCACAGACTGCCACAAGATCTCCTGAATGACCTCTCCAGTACATCCGACGACTGGCACGACCTTTCTTTTACCATCTCTAGGAGGTCCCTGGAGCTGTTACCTACAATCTCGACGCTCGCACTCACCAACCAACTCGCCTCAAGCGCAGACTGCCACAAGATCTTCTCCTGAATGACCTCTCCAGTACATCCGACGGCCGGCACGACCTTTCTTTTACCATCTCTAGGAGGTCCCTGGAGCTGTTACCTACAATCTCGACGCTCGCACTCACCAACCAACTCGCCTCAAGCGCAGACTGCCACAAGATCTTCTCCTGAATGACCTCTCCAGTACATCCGACGGCTGGCACGACCTTTCTTTTACCATCTCTAGGAGGTCCCTGTAGCTGTTACCTACAATCTCGACGCTCGCACTCGCCAACCAACTCGCCTCAAGCGCAGACTGCCACAAGATCTCCTGAATGACCTCTCCAGTACATCCGACGACTGGGAACTTTCTTTTACCATCTCTAGGAGGTCCCTGGAGCTGTTACCTACAATCTCGACGCTCGCACTCGCCAACCAACTCGCCTCAAGCGCAGACTGCCACAAGATCTTCTCCTGAATGACCTCTCCAGTACATCCGACGACTGGCACGACCTTTCTTTTACCATCTCTAGGAGGTCCCTGGAGCTGTTACCTACAATCTCGACGCTCGCACTCGCCAACCAACTCGCCTCAAGCTCAGACTGCCACAAGATCTTCTCCTGAATGACCTCTCCAGTACATCCGACGACTGGCACGACCTTTCTTTTACCATCTCTTGGAGGTCGGTGGAGCTGTTACCTACAATCTCGACGCTCGCACTCGCCAACCAACTCGCCTCAAGCGCAGACTGCCACAAGATCTTCTCCTGGATGACCTCTCCAGTACATCCGACGGCTGGCACGACCTTTCTTTTACCATCTCTGGGAGGTCCCTGGAGCTGTTACCTACAATCTCGACGCTCGCACTCACCAACCAACTCGCCTCAAGCACAGACTGCCACAAGATCTTCTCCTGAATGACCTCTCCAGTACAACCGACGACTGGCACGACGTTTCTTTTACCATCTCTAGGAGGTCCCTGGAGCTGTTACCTACAATCTCGACGCACGCACTCACCAACCAACTCGCCTCAAGCACAGACTGCCACAAGATCTTCTCCTGAATGACCTCTCCAGTACATCCGACGACTGGCACGACGTTTCTTTTACCATCTCTAGGAGGTCCCTGGAGCTGTTACCTACAATCTCGACGCTCGCACTCACCAACCAACTCGCCTCAAGCACAGACTGCCACAAGATCTTCTCCTGAATGACCTCTCCAGTACATCCGACGGCTGGCACGACGTTTCTTTTACCATCTCTAGGAGGTCCCTGGAGCTGTTACCTACAATCTCGACGCTCGCACTCACCAACCAACTCGCCTCAAGCGCAGACTGCCACAAGATCTCCTGAATGACCTCTCCAGTACATCAGACGGCTGGCACGACCTTTCTTTTACCATCTCTAGGAGGTCCCTGGAGCTGTTACCTACAATCTCGACGCTCGCACTCACCAACCAACTCGCCTCAAGCACAGACTGCCACAAGATCTCCTGAATGACCTCTCCAGTACATCCGACGACTGGCACGACCTTTCTTTTACCATTTCTAGGAGGTCCCTGGAGCTGTTACCTACAATCTCGACGCTCGCACTCGCCAGCCAACTCGCCTCAAACGCAGACTGCTACAAGATCTTCTACTGAATGACCTCTCCAGTACATCCGACGACTGGCACGACCTTTCTTTTACCATCTCTAGGAGGTCCCTGGAGCTGTTACCTACAATCTCGACGCTCGCACTCACCAACCAACTCGCCTCAAGCGCAGACTGCCACAAGATCTTCTCCTGAATGACCTCTCCAGTACATACGACGGCCGGCACGACCTTTCTTTTACCATCTCTAGGAGGTCCCTGGAGCTGTTACCTACAATCTCGACGCTCGCACTCACCAACCAACTCGCCTCAAGCGCAGACTGCCACAAGATCTTCTCCTGAATGACCTCTCCAGTACATCCGACGGCCGGCACGACCTTTCTTTTACCATCTCTAGGAGGTCCCTGGAGCTGTTACCTACAATCTCGGTGCTCGCACTCGCCAACCAACTCGCCTCAAACGCAGACTGCCACAAGATATTCTCCTGAATGACCTCTCCACTACATCCGACGACTGGCACGACCTTTCTTTTACCATCTCTAGGAGGTCCCTGGAGCTGTTACCTACAATCTCGACGCTCGCACTCGCCAACCAACTCGCCTCAAGCGCAGACTGCCACAAGATCTTCTCCTGAATGACCTCTCCAGTACATCCGACGACTGGCACGACGTTTCTTTTACCATCTCTAGGAGGTCCCTGGAGCTGTTACCTACAATCTCGACGCTCGCACTCGCCAACCAACTCGCCTCAAACGCAGACTGTCACAAGATCTTCTCCTGAATGACCTCTCCAGTACATCCGACGGCTGGCACGACCTTTCTTTTACCATCTCTAGGAGGTCCCTGGAGCTGTTACCTACAATCTCGACGCTCGCACTCGGCAACCAACTCGCCTCAAGCGCAGACTGCCACAAGATATTCTCCTGAATGACCTCTCCAGTACATCCGATGGCTGGCACGGCCTTTCTTTTACCATCTCTAGGAGGTCCCTGGAGCTGTTACCTACAATCTCGACGCACGCACTCGCCAACCAACTCACCCCAAGCTCAGACTGTCACAAGATCTTCTCCTGAATGACCTCTCCAGTACATCCGACGACTGGCACGACCTTTCTTTTACCATCTCTAGGAGGTCCCTGGAGCTGTTACCTACAATCTCGACGCTCGCACTCACCAACCAACTCGCCTCAAACGCAGACTGCCACAAGATATTCTCCTGAATGACCTCTCCAGTACATCCGACGGTTGGTACGACGTTTCTTTTACCATCTCTAGGAGGTCCCTGGAGCTGTTACCTACAATCTCGACGCTCGCACTCGTCAACCAACTCGCCTCAAGCACAGACTGCCACAAGATATTCTCCTGAATGACCTCTCCAGTACATCCGACGGTTGGTACGACGTTTCTTTTACCATCTCTAGGAGGTCCCTGGAGCTGTTACCTACAATCTCGGTGCTCGCACTCGCCAACCAACTCGCCTCAAGCACAGACTGCCACAAGATCTTGTCCTGAGTGACTTCTTCAGCACAATTGACCCTGACGAGTGATTACTATCATCAGACTTGTTTACTTATTCACTCAATTTGTGTTATAGTTATTCTACCATATTCAGTTAGGCGAGCCGTTGCCGCCCTCGGTAGCGTGTCTGTCTCACGTTCAAGAGGTCCCGAGTTCGAATCACGGTCAGGGTGAGTTACCTAAATAAGGTGTTTCCAGAGTTTTACCTTCTCCCTTAAGATGAATATCGGGTAACTCTAAGCTCTATGGACCCTGGGCTTATTTGAACATCATTCCTTCAATTCCATTCATCGTCACTTATGACTTAACGTAAATCACCAGTTGTTACGTGTTCTGTTACTATGTTTCTCTATAACAAACGTATGTAAAGCATACTTGCTGATCGATGCATAATAAAGTGTTTAAAAAAAGGGCTAAATGGATTTAACCGAGTTAACTTATGACGAGACTAAGCTAAAGTGTTGTGGTATTATTAAAAATATATTTCAAACAAACCAAGTCCTAAAGGACATAATTCAATTGAGTGACCGTTACAAAAAGGAAATACAAGTTTGACAGAAACCATTACACTCTACAAATACTCACTTGTGTAGTTGACTTTATCTGCGAGGCGCAATATTGCAATGTCATTAGTATATGTTGTAGGATTGTACTGCTCGTGAATTTTGGATTTTTCAATTAATATGTTCACTGGAGAAGCTCCATCATCGTCCCGTTTCAAATCTAATTCCCCCAATCTGGCCTGGTACCTGCAAGGAAAGAACATGTTTGTAGTATGTATTTATAAAGACTGTGCTGTGTACATAACAACAAAATTAAACATATTCACAACATAATCTTGTCAGTCAGCATCTACATAAGTAGTCTGAAACTTTTTTGACCTAATAAAGATCCAAGACATTTTTTCAGAATCCTTTTTATTTTTTATTTTTCAACATAGTCTCCTCGTATCTCTACACACTTCTCCCAGCGATGTTCTCATCTCTGTAACACGTCCAAATAGTACTCGGCGTTTTTCAACACAGTCTCCTTGTAACTGTAGGCACTTATCCAAGCGATGTTCTCATATCTGTAACACGTCCAAATAATACTCGGCCTTTTTCAACATATTCTCCACGTAACTCTACACACTTCTCTCAGCGATGTTCCCATCTCTGTAACACGTCCAAATACTACTCGGCATTTTTCAACATAGTCTCCTTGTAACTCTACACACCTCTCTCAGCGATGTTCTCATCTCTGTAACCCGTCCAAATAGTACTCGAAATTTTTCAACATAGTCTCCTTGTAACTCTACACACTTCTCCCAGCGATGTTCTCATCTCTGTAACCCGTCCAAATAGTACTCGGCGTTTTTCAACATCGTCTCCTTGTAACTCTACACACTTCTCCCAGCGATGTTCTCATCTCTGTAACTGTCCAAATAGTACTCGGCGTTTTTTAACATAGTCTTCTTGTAACTCTACACACTTCTCTCAGCGATGTTCTCATCTCTGTAACCCGTCCAAATAGTACTCGGCGTTTTTCAACATAGTCTCCTTGTAACTCTACACACTTCTCTCGGCGATGTTCTCATCTCTGTAACTGTCCAAATAGTACTCGGCGTTTTTCAACATCGTCTCCTTGTAACTCTACACACTTCTCCCAGCGATGTTCTCATCTCTGTAACCCGTCCAAATAGTACTCGGCGTTTTTCAACATAGTCTCCTTGTAACTCTACACACTTCTCTCAGCGATGTTCTCATCTCTGTAACCCGTCCAAATAGTACTCGAAATTTTTCAACATAGTCTCCTTGTAACTCTACACACTTCTCCCAACGATATTCTCATCTCTGTAACCCGTCCAAATAGTACTCGGCGTTTTTCAACATAGTCTCCTTGTAACTCTACACACTTCACCCAGCGATGTTCTCATCTTTTAACCCGTCCAAATAGTACTCGGCGTTTTTCAACATGGTCTCCTTGTAACTCTACACACTTCTCTCAGCGATGTTCTCATCTGTGTAGCCCGCCCAAATAGTACTCGGCGTTTTTCAACATAGTCTCCTTGTAACTCTACACACTTCTCTCAGCGATGTTCCCATCTCTGTAACACGCCCAAATAGTACTCGGCGTTTTTCAACATAGTCTCCTTGTAACTCCACACACTTCTCTTAGCGATGCTCCCATCTCTGTAACACGTCCAAATAGTACTCGGCGTTTTTCAACATAGTCTCCATGTAATTCTACACACTTCTCCCAGCGATGTTCTCATCTGTGTAGCCCGCGCAAATAGTACTCGGCGTTTTTCAACATAGTCTCCTTGTAACTCTACACACTTCTCTCACCGATGTTCCCATCTCTGTAACCCGTCCAAATAGTACTCGACTTTTTTCAACATAGTCTCCTTGTAACTCCACACACTTCTCCCAGCGATGTTCTCATCTCTGTAACACGTCCAAATAGTACTCGACGTTTTTCAACATAGTCTCCTTGTAACTCCACACACTTCTCCCAGCGATGTTCTCATCTGTGTAGCCCGCCCAAATAGTACTCGTCGTTTTTCAACATAGTCTCCTTGTAACTCCACACACTTCTCCCAGCGATGTTCTCATCTGTGTAGCCCGCCCAAATAGTACTCGACGTTTTTCAACATAGTCTCCTTCTAACTCCACACACTTCTCCCAGCGATGTTCTCATCTCTGTAACACGTCCAAATAGTACTCGGCGTTTTTCAACATAGTCTCCTAGTAACTCTACACACTTCTCCCAGCGATGTTCTCATCTGTGTAGCCCGCCCAAATAGTACTCGTCGTCTTTCAACATAGTCTGCTTGTAACTCCACACACTTCTCCCAGCGATGTTCTCATCTGTATAGCCCGCCCAAATAGTACTCGTCGTTTTTCAACATAGTCTCCTTGTAACTCCACACACTTCACCCAGCGATGTTCTCATCTTTTAACCCGTCCAAATAGTACTCGTCGTTTTTCAACATAGTCTCCTTGTAACTCCACACACTTCTCCCAGCGATGTTCTCAACTGTGTAGCCCGTCCAAATAGTACTCGTCGTTTTTCAACATAGTCTCCTTGTAACTCCATACACTTCTCCCAGCGATGTTCTTATCTGTGTAGCCCGCCCAAATAGTACTCGTCGTTTTTCAACATAGTCTCCTTGTAACTCCACACACTTCTCCCAGCGATGTTCTCATCTGTGTAGCCCGCCCAAATAGTACTCGTCGTTTTTCAACATAGTCTCCTTGTAACTCCACACACTTCTCCCAGCGATGTTCTCATCTGTGTAGCCCGTCCAAATAGTACTCGTCGTTTTTCAACATAGTCTCCTTGTAACTCCACACACTTCTCCCAGCGATGTTCTCATCTGTGTAGCCCGCCCAAATAGTACTCGTTCGTTTTTCAACATAGTCTCCTTGTAACTCCACACAGTTCTCCCAGCCATGTTCTCAACTGTGTAGCCCGTCCAAATAGTACTCGTCGTTTTTCAACATAGTCTCCTTGTAACTCCTCACACTTCTCCCAGCGATGTTCTCATCTGTGTAGCCCGCCCAAATAGTACTCGTCGTTTTTCAACATAGTCTCCTTGTAACTCCACACACTTCTCCCAGCGATGTTCTCAACTGTGTAGCCCGTCCAAATAGTACTCGTCGTTTTTCAACATAGTCTCCTTGTAACTCTACACACTTCTCCCAGCGATGATCCCATCTCTGTAACACGTCCAAATAGTACTCGACGTTTTTCAACATAGTCTCCTTGTAACTCTACACACTTCTCCCAGCGATGTTCTCATCTGTGTAACCCGTCCAAATAGTACTCGGCGTTTTTCAACATAGTCTCCTTGTAACTGTACACACTTCTCCAAGCGATGATCCCATCTCTGTAACACGTCCAAATAGTACTCGGCGTTTTTCAACATAGTCTCCTTGTAACTCTACACACTTCTCCCAGCGATGTTCCCATCTCTGTAACACGTCCAAATAATACTCGGCGTTTTTCAACATAGTCTCCTTTTAACTCTACACACTTCTCCCAGCGATGCTCCCATCTCTGTAACACGTCCAAACAGTACTCGGCGTTTTCGAACATAGTCTCCTTGTAACTCTACACACTTCTCCCAGCGATGCTCCCATCTCTGTAACACGTCCAAATACTACTCGGCGTTTTTCAACATAGTCTCCTTGTAACTCTACACACTTCTCCCAGGGATGTTTCCATCTCTGAAACATGTCCAAATAGTACTCGGCGTTTTTCAACATAGTCTCCTTGTAACTGTACACACTTCTCCAAGAGATGTTCTCATCGCTGTAACACGTCCAAATAATACTCGGCGTTTTTGAACACAGTCTCCTTGTAACTGTAGGTACTTATTCCAAGCGATGCTCCCATCTGCGTAAGACGCTCAAAAAGTACTCGGCGTCTTTCAACATAGTCTCCCTGTAACTGTACACACTTCTCCAAGCGATGCTCTCATCTCTGTAACACGTCTAAATAGTACTCGGAATATTCCAATATAGTCTCCTTGGAACTGTACACACTTCTCCAAGCGATGTTCTCATATCTGTAACACGTCCAAATAATACTCGGCGTTTTCCAACATAGTCTCCTTGTAACTGTATACACTTCTCCCAGCGATGCTTCCATCTGTGTAACACGTCCATATAGTACTCGGCGTTTTCCAACACAGTCTCCTTTTAACTGTACACACTTCTGCAAGGGATGTTCTCATCTCTGTAACCCGTCCAAATAGTACTCGCCGTTTTCCAACATAGTCTCCTTGTAACTGTACACACTTCTCCCAACGATGTTCTCATCTCTGTAACACGTCGAAATAGTATTCGGCGTTTTCCAACATAGTCTCCTTGTAACTGTACACACTTCTCCAAGCGATGTTCTCATCTCTGTAACACGTCCAAATAGTACTCGGAATTTTCCAACATGGTCTCCTTGGAACTGCACACACTTCTGCAAGCGATGCTCTCATCTCTGTAACACGTCCAAATAGTACTCGGCGTTTTCCAACGTAGTCTCCTTGTAACTCTACACACTTCTCACAGCGATGTTCCCATCTCTGTAACCCGTCCAAATAATACTCGACGTTTTCCAACATAGTCTCCTTGTAACTGTACACACTTCTCCAAGCGATACTCCCATCTCTGTAACCCGTCCAAATAATACTCGGCGTTTTTCAACATAGTCTCCTTGTAGCTCTACACACTTCTCCAAACGATGTTCTCATCTCTGTAACGCGTCCAAATAGTACTCGGCGTTTTCCAGCACAGTCTCCTTGTAACTGTACACACTTCTGCAAGCGAGACTGCCATCTCTCGAACACGTCTAAATAGTACTCGGCGTTTTCCAACATAGTCTCCTTGTAACTGTACACACTTCTCCAAGCGATAATCCCATCTCTGTAACCCGTCCAAATAGTACTCGGAATTTTCCAACATAGTCTCCTTGTAACTCTACACACTTCTCCAAGCGATACTCCCATCTCTGTAACCCGTCCAAATAATACTCGGCGTTTTTCAACATATTCTCCTTGTAAATGTACACACTTCTCCAAGCGATACTCCCATCTCTGTAACCCGTCCAAAAAATACTCGGCGTTTTTCACCATAGTCTCCTTGTAACTCTACATACTTCTCCAAGCGATAATCCCATCTATGTAACACGTCCCAATAGTACTCGGCGTTTTTCAACATAGTCTCTTTGTAACTCTACACACTTCTCTAAGCGATGTTCCCATCTCTGTAACACGTCCAAATAGTAGTCGGCGTTTCCAACATAGTCTCCTTGTAACTGTACACACTTCTCCAAGCGATGTTCCCATCTCTGTAACACGTCCAAATAGTACTCGGCGTTTTCCAACATAGTCTCCTTGTAACTGTACACACTTCTCCAAGCGATACTCCCATCTCTGTAACACCTCCAAATAGTACTCGTCGTTTTCCAACATAGTCTCCTTGTAACTCAACACACTTCTCCCAGCGATGCTCCCATCTCTGTATCACGTCCAAACAGTACTCGGCGTTTTCCAACATAGTCTCCTTGTAACTCTTCACACTTCTCCCAGCGATGCTCCCATCTCTGTAACACGTCCAAATAGTACTCGGCGTTTTTCAACACAGTCTCCTTGTAACTCTTTCCACTTCTCCCAGCGATGTTCCCGTCTCTGAAACATGTCCAAATAGTACTCGGCGTATTTCAACATAGTCTCCTTGTAACTGTACACACTTCTTCAAGCGATGTTCTCATCTCTGTAACACATCCAAATAATACTCGGCGTTTTTGAACACAGTCTCCTTGTAACTGTAGGTACTTATCCAAGCGATGCTCCCATCTGTGTAAGACGCTCAAATAGTAATCGGCGTTTTTCAACATAGTCTCCCTGTAACTGTACACACTTCTCCAAGCGATGCTCTCATCTCTGTAACACGTCCAAATAGTACTCGGAATATTCCAATACAGTCTCCTTGGAACTGTACACACTTCTCCCAACAATGTTCGCATCTCTGTAACACGTCAAAATAGTATTCGGCGTTTTCCAACATAGTCTCCTTGTAACTGTACACACTTCTCCAACCGATGTTCTCATCTCTATAACACGTCCAAATAGTACTCGGAATTTTCCAACATAGTCTCCTTGGAACTGTACACACTTCTGCAAGCGATGCTCTCATCTCTGTAACACGTCCAAATAGTACTCGGCGTTTTCCAACATAGTCTCCTTGTAACTCTACACACGTCTCACAGCGATGTTCCCATCTCTGTAACCCGTCCAAATAATACTCGACGTTTTCCAACATAGTCTCCTTGTACCTATACACACTTCTCCAAGCGATACTCCTATCTCTGTAACCCGTCCAAATAATACTCGACGTTTTCCAACATAGTCTCTTTGTAACTGTACACACTTCTCCAAGCGATGTTCCCATCTATGTAACACGTCCAAATAGTAGTCGGCGTTTTCCAACATAGTCTCCTTGTAACTGTACACACTTCTCCAAGCGATGTTCCCATCTCTGTAACACGTCCAAATAGTACTCGGCGTTTTCCAACGTAGTCTCCTTGTAACTGTACACACTTCTCCAAGCGATGTTCCCATCTATGTAACACGTCCAAATAGTAGTCGGCGTTTTCCAACATAGTCTCCTTGTAACTGTACACACTTCTCCAAGCGATGTTCCCATCTATGTAACACGTCCAAATAGTACTCGACGTTTTTCAACGTAGTCTCCTTGTAACTGTACACACTTCTCCAAGCGATGTTCCCATCTCTGTAACACGTCCAAATAGTACTCGGCGTTTTCCAACATAGTCTCTTTGTAACTGTACACACTTCTCCAAGCGATGTTCCCATCTATGTAACACGTCCAAATAGTAGTCGGCGTTTTCCAACATAGTCTCCTTGTAACTGTACACACTTCTCCAAGCGATGTTCCCATCTCTGTAACACGTCCAAATAGTACTCGGCGTTTTCCAACGTAGTCTCCTTGTAACTGTACACACTTCTCCAAGCGATACTCCCATCTCTGTAACACGTCCAAATAGTACTCGTCGGTTTCCAACATAGTCTCCTTGTAACTCTACACACTTCTCCCAGCGATGCTCCCATCTCTGTAACACGTCCAAACAGTACTCGGCGTTTTCCAACATAGTCTCCTTGTAACTCTACACACTTCTCCCAGCGATGCTCCCATCTCTGTAACACGTCCAAATAGTACTCGGCGTTTTTCAACATAGTCTCCTTGTAACTCTACACACTTCTCCCAGCGATGTTCCCATCTCTGAAACATGTCCAAATAGTACTCGGCGTTTTTCAACATAGTCTCCTTGTAACTGTACACACTTCTCCAAGCGATGTTCTCATCTCTGTAACACGTCCAAATAATACTCGGCGTTTTTGAACACAGTCTCCCTTAACTGTAGGTACTTATACAAGCGATGCTCCCAACTGTGTAAGACGCTCAAATAGTACTCGGCGTTTTTTAACTAGTCTCCCTGTAACTGGACACACTTCTCCAAGCGATGCTCTCATCTCTGTAACACGTCCATATAGTACTCGGAATATTCCAATATAGTCTCCTTGGAACTGTACACACTTCCCCAAGCGATGTTCTCATATCTGTAACACGTCCAAATAATACTCGGCGTTTTCCAACATAGTCTCCTTGTAACTGTATACACTTCTCCCAGCGATCCTTCCATCTGTGTAACACGTCCATATAGTACTCGGCGTTTTCCAACACAGTCTCCCTTTAACTGTACACACTTCTGCAAGGGATGTTCTCATCTCTGTAATCCGTCCAAATAGTACTCGCCGTTTTCCAACATAGTCTCCTTGTAACTGTACAGACTTCTCCCAACGATGTTCTCATCTCTGTAACACGTCGAAATAATACTCGGCGTTTTCCAACATAGTCTCCTTGTAACTGTACACACTTCTCCAAGCGATGTTCTCATCTCTGTAACACGTCCAAATAGTACTCGGAATTTTCCAACATAGTCTCCTTGTAACTGTACACACTTCTGCAAGCGATGCTCTCATCTCTGTAACACGTCCAAATAGTACTCGGCGTTTTTCAACATGGTCTCCTTGTAACCCTACACACTTCTCACAGCGATGCTCTCATCTCTGTAACATGTCCAAATAGTACTTGGCGTTTTCCAACATAGTCTCCTTGTAACGGTACACACTTCTCCCAGCGATGCTCTCATCTCTGTAACACGTCCAAATAATACTCGGCGTTTTCCAACATAGTCTCCTTGTAACTGTACACACTTCTCCCAGCGATGTTCCCATCTCTGTAACCCGTCCAAATAATACTCGACGTTTTCCAGCATAGTATCCATGTAACTGTACACACTTCTCCAAGCGATACTTCCATCTCTATAACCCGTCCAAACAATACTCCACGTTTTCCAACATAGTCTCCTTGTAACTGTACACACTTCTCCCAGCGATACTCCCATCTCTGTAACACGTCCAAATAGTACTCGGCGTTTTCCAACATAGTCTCCTTGTAACTCTACACACTTCTCCAAACGATGTTCTCATCTCTGTAACCCGTCCAAATAATACTTGGCGTTTTTCAACATAGTCTCCTTGTAACTCTACACACTTCTCCAAACGATGTTCTCATCTCTGTAACCCGTCCAAATAATACTCCGCGTTTTCCAACATAGTCTCCTTGTAACTGTACACACTTCTGCAAGCGATACTCCCATCTCTGTAACAAGTCCAAATAGTACTCGGCGTTTTCCAACATAGTCTCCTTGTAACTATACACACTTCTCCAAGCGATACTCCCATATCTGTAACCCGTCCAAATAGTACTGGGCGTTTTCCAACATAGTCTCCTTGTAACTGTACACACTTCTGCAAGCGATACTCCCATCTCTGTAACACGTCCAAATAGTACTCGGCGTTTTCCAACATAGTCTCCTTGTAACTGTACACACTTCTGCAAGCGATACTCCCATCTCTGTAACCCGTCCAAATAATACTCGGCGTTTTTCAACATAGTCTCCTTGTAACTCTACACACTTCTCCAAACGATGTTCTCATCTCTGTAACACGTCCAAATAGTACTGGGCGTTTTCCAACATAGTCTCCTTGTAACTGTACACACTTCTGCAAGCGATACTCCCATCTCTGTAACACGTCCAAATAGTACTCGGCGTTTTCCAACATAGTCTCCTTGTAACTGTACACACTTCTCCAAGCGATACTCCCATCTCTGTAACCCGTCCAAATAATACTCGGCGTTTTTCAACATAGTCTCCTTGTAACTCTACACACTTCTCCAAACGATGTTCTCATCTCTGTAACACGTCCAAATAGTACTGGGCGTCTTCCAACATAGTCTCCTTGTAACTGTACACACTTCTGCAAGCGATACTCCCATCTCTGTAACACGTCCAAATAGTACTCGGCGTTTTCCAACATCGTCTCCTTGTAACTATACACACTTCTCCAAGCGATACTCCTAACTCTGTAACCCGACCAAATAATACTCGACGTTTTCCAACATAGTCTCCTTGTAACTGTACACACTTCTCCAAGCGATACTCCCATCTCTGTAACCCTTCCAAATAGTACTCGGCGTTTTCCAACATAGTCTCCTTGTAACTCTACACACTTCTCCCAACGATGTTCTCATCTCTGTAACACGTCCAAATAGTACTCGGCGTTTTCCAACATAGTCTCCTTGTAAATGTACACAGTTCTCCAAGCGATACTCCCATCTCTGGAACACGTCCAAATAGTACTCGGCGTTTTCCAACAGTCTCCTTGTAACTGTACACACTTCTCCAAGCGAATCTCCCATCTCTGTAATACGTCCAAATAGTACTCGGCGTTTTCCAACATAGTCTCCTTGTAACTGTACACACTTCTCCAAGCGATGCCCTCATCTCTGTAACACGTCCAAATAGTACTCGGAATATTCCAATATAGTCTCCTTGGAACTGTACACACTTCTCCAAGCGATGTTCCCATCTCTGTAATACGTCCAAATAGTACTCGGCGTTTTCCAACATAGTCTCCTTGTAACTGTACACACTTCTCCAAGCGATGTTCCCATCTCTGTAACACGTCCAAATAGTACTCGGCGTTTTCCAACATAGTCTCCTTGTAACTCTACACACTTCTCCAAGCGATTTTCCCATCTCTGTAACACGTCCAAATAGTACTCGGCGTTTTCCAACATAGTCTCCTTGTAACTGTACACACTTCTCCAAGCGATACTCCCATCTCTGTAACACCTTCAAATAGTACTCGTCGTTTTCCAACATAGTCTCCTTGTAACTCTACACACTTCTCCCAGCGATGCTCCCATCTCTGTAACACGTCCAAACAGTACTCGGCGTTTTCCAACATAGTCTCCTTGTAACTCTACACACTTCTCCCAGCGATGCTCCCATCTGTGTAACACGTCCAAATGGTACTCGGCGTTTTTCAATATAGTCTCCTTGTAACTCTACACACTTCTCCCAGCGATGTTCCCGTCTCTGAAACATGTCCAAATAATACTCGGCGTTTTCCAACATAGTCTCCTTGTAACTGTATACACTTCTCCCAGCGATCCTTCCTCTGTGTAACACGTCCATGTAGTACTCGGCGTTTTCCAACACAGTCTCCTTTTAACTGTACACACTTCTGCAAGGGAGGTTCTCATCTCTGTAACCCGTCCAAATAGTACTCGCCGTTTTCCAACATAGTCTCCTTGTAACTGTACACACTTCTCCAAGCGATACTCCCATCTCTGTACCCCTTCCAAATAGTACTCGGCGTTTTCCAACATAGTCTCCTTGTAACTCTACACACTTCTCCCAACGATGTTCTCATCTCTGTAACACGTCCAAATAGTACTCGGCGTTTTCCAACATAGTCTCCTTGTAAATGTACACAGTTCTCCAAGCGATACTCCCATCTCTGGAACACGTCCAAATAGTACTCGGCGTTTTCCAACATAGTCTCCTTGTAACTGTACACACTTCTCCAAGCGAATCTCCCATCTCTGTAATACGTCCAAATAGTACTCGGCGTTTTCCAACATAGTCTCCTTGTAACTGTACACACTTCTCCAAGCGATGCCCTCATCTCTGTAACACGTCCAAATAGTACTCGGAATATTCCAATATAGTCTCCTTGGAACTGTACACACTTCTCCAAGCGATGTTCCCATCTCTGTAATACGTCCAAATAGTACTCGGCGTTTTCCAACATAGTCTCCTTGTAACTGTACACACTTCTCCAAGCGATGTTCCCATCTCTGTAACACGTTCAAATAGTACTCGGCGTTTTCCAACATAGTCTCCTTGTAACTCTAATCACTTCTCCAAGCGATGTTCCCATCTCTGTAACACGTCCAAATAGTACTTGGCGTTTTCCAACATAGTCTCCTTGTAACTGTACACACTTCTCCAAGCGATACTCCCATCTCTGTAACACCTTCAAATAGTACTCGTCGTTTTCCAACATAGTCTCCTTGTAACTCTACACACTTCTCCCAGCGATGCTCCCATCTCTGTAACACGTCCAAACAGTACTCGGCGTTTTCCAACATAGTCTCCTTGTAACTCTACACACTTCTCCTAGCGATGCTCCCATCTGTGTAACACGTCCAAATGGTACTCGGCGTTTTTCAATATAGTCTCCTTGTAACTCTACACACTTCTCCCAGCGATGTTCCCGTCTCTGAAACATGTCCAAATAATTCTCGGCGTTTTCCAACATAGTCTCCTTGTAACTGTATATACTTCTCCCAGCGATCCTTCCTCTGTGTAACACGTCCATGTAGTACTCGGCGTTTTCCAACACAGTCTCCTTTTAACTGTACACACTTCTGCAAGGGAGGTTCTCATCTCTGTAACCCGTCCAAATAGTACTCGCCGTTTTCCAACATAGTCTCCTTGTAACTGTACACACTTCTCCCAACGATGTTCTCATCTCTGTAACACGTCGAAATAGTATTCGGCGTTTTCCAACATAGTCTCCTTGTAACTGTACACACTTCTCCAAGCGATGTTCTCATCTCTGTAACACGTCCAAATAGTACTCGGAATATTCCAATATAGTCTCCTTGTAACTGTACACACTTCTCCAAGCGATACTCCCATCTCTGTAACACGTCCAAATAGTACCCGGCGTTTTCCAACATAGTCTCCTTGTAACTGTACACACTTCTCCAAGCGATGCTCCCATCTCTGTAGCACGTCCAAATAGTACTCGGCGTTTTTCAACATAGTCTCCCTGTAACTCTACACACTTCTCCCAACGATGTTCTCATCTCTGTTACCCGTCCAAATAATCCTCAGCGTTTTTCAACATAGTCTCCTTGTAACTCTACACACTTCTCCAAGCGATACTCCCATCTGTGTAACACGTCCAAATAGTACTCGGCGTTTTTCAACATACTCTGCTTGTAACTCTACACACTTCTCCAAGCGATGTTCCCATCTCTGTAACACGTCCAAATAGTACTCGGCGTTTTCCAACATAGTCTCCCTGTAACTCTACACACTTCTCCCATCGATGCTCCCATCTCTGTAACACGTCCAATAGTATTCGGCGTTTTCCAACATAGTCTCCTTGTAACTCTACACACTTCTCCCAGCGATGTTCTCATCTCTGTAACACGTCCAAATAGTACTCGGCGTTTTCCAACATAGTCTCCTTGTAACTCTACGCACTTCTCCCAGCGATGTTCCCATCTCTGTAACACGTCCAAATAGTACTCGGCGTTTTCCAACATAGTCTCCTTGTAACTCTACACACTTCTCCCAGCGATGCTCCCATCTCTGTAACACGTCCAAATAGTACTCGGCGTTTTCCAACATAGTCTCATTGTAACTCTACACACTTCTCCCAGCGATGTTCTCATCTCTGTAACACGTCCAAATAGTACTCGGCGTTTTCCAACATAGTCTCCTTGTAACTCTACACACTTCTCCCAGCGATGCTCCCATCTCTGTAACACGTCCAAATAGTACTCGGCGTTTTCCCACATAGTCTCCTTGTAACTCTACACACTTCTCCCAGCGATGTTCTCATCTCTGTAACACGTCCAAATAGTACTCGGCGTTTTCCAACATAGTCTCCTTGTAACTCTACACACTTCTCCCAGCGATGTTCCCATCTCTGTAACACGTCCAAATAGTACTCGGCGTTTTTCGACATAGTCTCCTTGTAACTGTACACACTTCTCCCAGCGATGCTCCCATCTCTGTAACACGTCCAAATAGTACTCGGCGTTTTTCAGCATAGTCTCCTTGTAACTCTACACACTTCTCCCAGCGATGCTCCCATCTCTGTAACACGTCCAAATAGTACTCGGCGTTTTTCAACATAGTCTCCTTGTAACTCTACACACTTCTCCCAGCGATGCTCCCATCTCTGTAACACGTCCAAATAGTACTCGGCGTTTTTCAACATAGTCTCCTTGTAACTCTACACACTTCTCCCAGCGATGCTCCCATCTCTGTAACCCATCCAATTAGTACTCGGCGTTTTCCAACATAGTCTCCTTGTAACTCTACACACTTCTCCCAGCGATGCTCCCATCTCTGTAACACGTCCAAATAGTACTCGGCGTTTTTCAACATAGTCTCCTTGTAACTCTACACACTTCTCCCAGCGATGCTCCCATCTCTGTAACACGTCCAAATAGTACTCGGCGTTTTTCAACATAGTCTCCTTGTAACTCTACACACTTCTCCCAGCGATGTTCCCATCTCTGTAACATGTCCAAATAGTACTGTGCGTTGTCTTGGTGACACAGGATTTTCTTTTTCTACAAATGTCGCCTTTTTTCCGCAAGTTCTGCCTTCAGCTTATCAAGTAATGATGCGTAGTATGCTCCTGTAACGGTTTTTCCTTTTAGAAGATAATCGATTAAAATAACTCCATTACTACCCCAAAATCCAATCGCCATCACTGTTCCAGCCTAAAAAAGAATTTTTTTGAGTCAGTTCCCCCTTTGTTGTCCACTGTTTGGACTGTATTTTTGTTTAGGGCGTATAATGATGTATCCAGGTTTCATCTACAATAATTAATCGGCGCCAAAACTCGGATTTATTACGCCTAAACTGCGCCAACGGAGCGTTGGAAATGTTCATTCGAACACGTTTTTGGTCTAACATGAGCAAACGCGGCACTCAACGCGCGGACAGCTTTCTCATGTCTAAATGTTGATGTAATATATGACAAATACGTTCTTTTGACATGTTCATAGCCTCTGCTATCTCTCTCACTTTAATTTGGCGGTCGTCTAATACTGTTTAGTGAACTTTGGTGATGTTTTCGTCAGTAGTTGCAGTTTATGGACGTCCCAAACGTTCTTCGTCTCCCAAGCTCTTACGCCCACGTTTAAATTCAGCTACCCAAAATTTCACTGTGGTAAATAACCGTGCAGATTCCACATACACATCATCCAACTCATCTTTGATTTGCGTAGGTGTATTGCCTTTCAAATACAAATATTTAATGACAGCTCGATACTCGATTTTGTCCATTTTCATAAAAGCAGTCACATCAACTCACTCAAACGAGTGTTACATGACAACTGAGCGGCCAAAGTGGCTGAAACTTTGGTGAGTAACAGGCAACAGATGAACAACGAAATTGACTAGCTTTTATTTAGAAGTGCTGGCATCTTCATGTCGTGGTCGGAAACTTTTCAGACTATCCTCGTATTCGTGATAAGAATTGATCATGCTCTTACACAGACCTTATAGAAACTTGGCCAGGAACCAGGTGTGTCACAAATGTCAGCTTGGAGCATCAGTAGAAGCGTGTAAGACTTTGTGCAGTTGGGTAATATGACTATGTCAATATAAATTTTACCTCAACGCTCTGTCATATAGTACACACACTTATTTCTCTATCCACTTATAATGAATAAGATAAACATTATCTTAGTCTTAATTTTACTATACTAGTACTTATATGAAAGTCATTCAGAATAAAGAGAACTTCTGAGGACATTCAAAGAAAATTAAAGATATACATTTTATTTGTAATGAAGATATTCTAAAAACGAGAGCCGCTTTTGAGGAAACTAATATTTTCAAAGAGGGTGAGTACTTACAGGTCCTTGCGATTGAAGACACAGTGTCCGGCTGTGACAATGTGTCTCTCAGTTATGAGTGCTCCTCCACACAAGTACTTGATCTCTCCACTTGCTTGTCTATATCCCAAGGCTGCTATCCACGGCCAAGCTCCTGCAACATGGATCAAATGTTTAAGGTTAGAATAGATTCGGCACGGAGGTCCAAACTTAAGACACAGTGTGCGGCTGTAACAATGTGTCTCTCAGTTATGAGTGCTCCTCCACACAAGTACTTGATCTCTCCACTTGCTTGTCTATATCCCAAGGCTGCTATCCACGGCCAAGCTCCTGCAACATGGATCAAATGTTTAAGGTTAGAATAGATTCGGCACGGAGGTCCAAACTTAAGACACAGTGTGCGGCTGTAACAATGTGTCTCTCAGTTATGAGTGCTCCTCCAAACAAGTACTTGATCTCTCCACTTGCTTGTCTATATCCCAAGGCTACTATCCACGGCCAAGCTCCTGCAACATGGATCAAATGTTTAAGGTTAGGATAGATTCGGCACGGAGGTCCAAACTTAAGACACAGTGTCCGGCTGTAACAATGTGTCTCTCAGTTATGAGTGCTCCTCCAAACAAGTACTTGATCTCTCCACTTGCTTGTCTATATCCCAAGGCTACTATCCACGGCCAAGCTCCTGCAACATGGATCAAATGTTTAAGGTTAGGATAGATTCGGCACGGAGGTCCAAACTTAAGACACAGTGTCCGGCTGTAACAATGTGTCTCTCAGTTATGAGTGCTCCTCCACACAAGTACTCGATCTCTCCACTTGCTTGTCTATATCCCAAGGCTGCTATCCACGGCCAAGCTCCTGCAACATGGATCAAATGTTTAAGGTTAGGATAGATTCGGCACGGAGGTCCAAACTTAAGACACAGTGTCCGGCTGTAACAATGTGTCTCTCAGTTATGAGTGCTCCTCCACACAAGTACTTGATCTCTCCACTTGCTTGTCTATATCCCAAGGCTGCTATCCACGGCCAAGCTCCTGCAACATGGATCAAATGTTTAAGGTTAGGATAGATTCGGCACGGAGGTCCAAACTTAAGACACAGTGTCCGGCTGTAACAATGTGTCTCTCAGTTATGAGTGCTCCTCCAAACAAGTACTTGATCTCTCCACTTGCTTGTCTATATCCCAAGGCTACTATCCACGGCCAAGCTCCTGCAACATGGATCAAATGTTTAAGGTTAGGATAGATTCGGCACGGAGGTCCAAACTTAAGACACAGTGTCCGGCTGTGACAATGTGTCTCTCAGTTATGAGTGCTCCTCCACACAAGTACTTGATCTCTCCACTTGCTTGTCTATATCCCAAGGCTGCTATCCACGGCCAAGCTCCTGCAACATGGATCAAATGTTTAAGGTTACGATAGATTCGGCACGGAGGTCCAAACTTAAGACACAGTGTCCGGCTGTAACAATGTGTCTCTCAGTTATGAGTGCTCCTCCACACAAGTACTTGATCTCTCCACTTGCTTGTCTATATCCCAAGGCTGCTATCCACGGCCAAGCTCCTGCAACATGGATCAAATGTTTAAGGTTAGAATAGATTCGGCACGGAGGTCCAAACTTAAGACACAGTGTCCGGCTGTGACAATGTGTCTCTCAGTTATGAGTGCTCCTCCACACAAGTACTTGATCTCTCCACTTGCTTGTCTATATCCCAAGGCTGCTATCCACGGCCAAGCTCCTGCAACATGGATCAAATGTTTAAGGTTAGAATAGATTCGGCACGGAGGTCCAAACTTAAGACACAGTGTCCGGCTGTGACAATGTGTCTCTCAGTTATGAGTGCTCCTCCACACAAGTACTTGATCTCTCCACTTGCTTGTCTATATCCCAAGGCTGCTATCCACGGCCAAGCTCCTGCAACATGGATCAAATGTTTAAGGTTAGAATAGATTCGGCACGGAGGTCCAAACTTAAGACACAGTGTCCGGCTGTGACAATGTGTCTCTCAGTTATGAGTGCTCCTCCACACAAGTACTTGATCTCTCCACTTGCTTGTCTATATCCCAAGGCTGCTATCCACGGCCAAGCTCCTGCAACATGGATCAAATGTTTAAGGTTAGAATAGATTCGGCACGGAGGTCCAAACTTAAGACACAGTGTCCGGCTGTGACAATGTGTCTCTCAGTTATGAGTGCTCCTCCACACAAGTACTTGATCTCTCCACTTGCTTGTCTATATCCCAAGGCTGCTATCCACGGCCAAGCTCCTGCAACATGGATCAAATGTTTAAGGTTAGAATAGATTCGGCACGGAGGTCCAAACTTAAGACACAGTGTCCGGCTGTAACAATGTGTCTCTCAGTTATGAGTGCTCCTCCACACAAGTACTTGATCTCTCCACTTGCTTGTCTATATCCCAAGGCTGCTATCCACGGCCAAGCTCCTGCAACATGGATCAAATGTTTAAGGTTAGGATAGATTCGGCACGGAGGTCCAAACTTAAGACACAGTGTGCGCCTGTGACAATGTGTCTCTCAGTTATGAGTGCTCCTCCACACAAGTACTTGATCTCTCCACTTGCTTGTCTATATCCCAAGGCTGCTATCCACGGCCAAGCTCCTGCAACATGGATCAAATGTTTAAGGTTACGATAGATTCGGCACGGAGGTCCAAACTTAAGACACAGTGTCCGGCTGTAACAATGTGTCTCTCAGTTATGAGTGCTCCTCCACACAAGTACTTGATCTCTCCACTTGCTTGTCTATATCCCAAGGCTGCTATCCACGGCCAAGCTCCTGCAACATGGATCAAATGTTTAAGGTTACGATAGATTCGGCACGGAGGTCCAAACTTAAGACACAGTGTCCGGCTGTAACAATGTGTCTCTCAGTTATGAGTGCTCCTCCACACAAGTACTTGATCTCTCCACTTGCTTGTCTATATCCCAAGGCTGCTATCCACGGCCAAGCTCCTGCAACATGGATCAAATGTTTAAGGTTACGATAGATTCGGCACGGAGGTCCAAACTTGGTCTGATGTACAATGTGTGACAGAGGAAGACCGTTCCAAGGAGTCAAGACAGTACAGAGGGCATTGTCCCTACAATTTACCAGTTGGAAACTCCCTAGCAGGTCAGTACAGTTGGTATCCCACCCACTGTGGTCCGAAACGACCCACCAGGTTGGCCCGGAGACCGTCTTACCGGAGAATGAAGTGTTTACCAAGAGAATATCATCCTGCCATGCAGCGCCGAGATATCCACTGACAGAGACCACCAGATGAGAGATGATGTGAAATAAGAATTGTAACGGTTGTTTTGCTTTAGGCTTCGAGACTTAAATGAGTGGTTTAAGAATCGATATGGACATATTAGAATTAATAAGTTAAATTGTTAAAATTGAGTAGGCCATGAGATGACGCAACATATAAGTGATATGATGTGAATGTTTTATGATTGGTAGTTTTAAAAATGAGATTATGTAATGTGTAACGTGGACCGGAAAAATTAAATTTGATTGGTAGTGATGGCAACGAGGGAATGAAAAATCAATAATTTTGGAAAGCAAGCGTCTTTAGATGGAAGAACGATGACGAGATCTTGTAAAAGAGTTAAGTGTAATCGAGGTATACAATACTATTGTCAAGTTTTATACGAAAAATTGTATAAATAATACAAATTAAATTCAACATCTTGATTCTTTTAAAGTAAAAATAATATATTGGTTTCGTAGTTTACTTAGAGAATGTCACCTTTCGTTCGCGACCACGTCTGCAAATTCAAGAGTTCTCATAGCTCAGACTGAAACAGATCCGGATATTCTTTATATACATCGATACATCTGAGTACCGGATCTGAACCAGAGATTCAGAGGTTCGTGGCTTCATCGTACACTCAGTAGATCGGGAGATACGTGGTTCAAAACCCGGCTATGGCACTGAATATCGCCTACACATTAACCTAACACTGGTAACTATGAAGCCTGGGACTTAATGCATAGTAAGTCGCCAGCCCGCCTCTGTAGCGTGGTGGTAGAGTGTCTGCCTCACGTTCAAGAGGTCCCGAGTTCGAATCTCGGTCAGGGTGAGTTACCTGGAAAGGGTTTTTCCGGGGTTTACCTTATCCTTATAGACGAATGTCAGGTAACTCTAAGCTTTCCCGCCAACCTTCCGACACTTACGTATTCTGGGTGTAGGATAGGGTGGGAGTGACGCTCGATAAGGGAGCATATCCGGGGCTTGTCTCATCGGACGTACGGAACCTCGGCTTCGTTAGACCCGGTGATGCGTTCGGGTATGCCGATACCCCTAAGGTTGCGCCCTTTTCAGACTTTAGTGATTCCTCTAAAGCTCTATTCGTGTGAAGTCTGGGGCATGGCTGCAGGCTCAAATCTGCTGCTACTTCAACGAGTGCAGAATAGATGCCTGTCGCTCGTAGTTCGTTCACCAAGCCTCATCCCTCCGGGCCATCGTTCACCACTTCACCAGAGCGCCCTAGTTAGGTCTCTTGGGGATTATCGTCCCAGTCGTCGCCGCAAGAGGCATTACCGGTAACCCTAAGGTACAGATGTAATTTTTTTTTATCTTGAAAAGTGCAGAGCGATGCGCAGTGGTATCTGGACGAGTCCACCTCAGAACGGTTGCAACTGGAGAGGAAGGCAGGTCAGTTGCGTACCAGTTGCAAGCAACTAAACACGTGCAGAGCTACTCGGTAACACTACAGCTTGTTTCAAAATGTGCTTGTCTCCTGGTTCCAAGAGGGCGTTTAGAAATGATGCCTCCTAGCAGCACATTAGGAAATAACGTGCTAGATTTAAAAACACGAGAAGTAATAACCAATATCCATAGATTTATAAAAAGGAACAATGGTCTGGGTCAGTTATAAAAATGTGGTTAAGGGTATCTGAAGCAACAGCTGTGTCTGAAAGCAGTTTAGGAGAGTTATTAAGGAAAGAAAAGCCATTGGTGCTAGTACGACAACGTCCTTCTCTATGCCCAGTAAACAAAGATTAAGAACATGCACAAAATCTAATTTGGATGTTTTAATTCAGAAGTAGTTAGGCGAACTATGAATAACTTTTAAAGCACAGAAAAACAAAGACCAACTTTGAAGAAAGTGCTTATGAAGCTAAAAATTCCACTGACTTCCAAGGCAGTGTCTGAACATTAAGAAGAGTTCTTTTGAAGCTAGAATTATTTGAAGGAAAAAAATATACTAAGAGTGACAGACAAATTTTAATCGAACATCGCACCGTACGTGCAAAAAGGTTTAAGTATTTACGAAATGTTCGGAGATATCGAAGTGAAGTTTATATAGTTTATATGGATGAAACTTATATTAATACAGCACATACTGGACCATATGCCTGGAGTGGAATACGTTACAGTGACTTGGCAGCGATATTGGAAGGCCGACAGTTGTTTATCATGCCTGCTGGAGGAGAACAGGGTTTTGTTCCAAATGTCTATGTACTATTTAAGATCCAACAAAAGCGTGGAGATTACTACCATAGTAAGAATTACAACTTAGTTTGTAACAGCTGCAAAACTGGCTTCTGGAATGAAATTTGTTTTAAGACACCTTATGCACCGCCCTCCCCTCTTGTAATCTTACGCGCGGGACGCATTGTGGCGATAGGTGCACTATCCCCACCACAGTTGCTACTCATCCCTACTGCGCAGGATTCCTGTCAAGATAAAACAATACATCTGCCAATCTCAAAATTTAACCACCCAAGAAAATTAATATTATGTTTTTCTTTTTTTAAATTTTAATCGCCATCACTGGTGCACAATGAGCCGTTGAGGAGCTTATGTTACCTCCTTTCTTTACACCCGTCACCCTGCAAAACCCTTGTTCCTGTCATTATGTGGTTAAGTCCTTTCTAGACAGGTACACGAATAGCACACCTACTGCACCACGACGGCGGTAACAATGCGAGGTATTGACACTTCGAAATATCTCAAACATAAACTTAGCAATTCTTAACATTTACTTATCCATTTGGATATTTTTATCATCCAGACTAATAATTTATACCTATGCATATTGTGACTTTGTGAGTTCGTAGAATTAAAAGTCCAATTTGCAGAAATTCTAAATGTTCATTATTTCCGTAGAAATTAACTTGCAGATTACAGCAGAATTACGTCACATACACAACACAATCTACCAAGGTCGATGACAAAACAAACAGCGTTCTGATTACATCTGTTTACTTCATGAAGTCACCCCTGAGCATGTATTATACATTGTTAATCACCTTAGGACATCAGATAGTGTGGACATTTATGATTTATCTAGTAGTCTCCTTAAAAAGGTAATCAAATATATTTTATATACACTCACATTTTGTCTAAACAAATGCCTCATTGATGGAATTTTTCCTGATTCAATGAAACTTTCTAGAGTGGTTCCAATTTATAAAAAAGGGGATAAAAATTGTCCTTCTAGTTATCGTCCAATATCTCTAATTCCAGTATTTTCCAAAGTGCTAGAAATGATCATGTTCAAGCAGCTATGCAGTTATTTTGATGAAAATGGAATAATTAGTGATGTAGAATTTGGATTTATAAGAGGTAGGTCAACAACTGATGCCATTGTCTCTCTTGTTAAAAAAGTATTAACTGCTTTTGAAACCAAAAGCCTTGCCCAGGTCACCTTTTGTGATCTGAGCAAAGCTTTTGATTGTGTAAAACATGCTGATTTATTATCCAAATTAAATTTTTATGGTGTTAATGGCATTGCAATAAAACTGTTTGAATCATACTTATCAAATCGTAAGCAAGTTGTATGTATAGGAGGTGAGAAATCTAATATGGTGGAGCTAAAATGTGGTGTTCCACAGGGCTTCAATACTTGGGCCACTATTATTTTTAGTAATGGTTAACGATTTACCTTCTTTCTTAAAGTCCCATACTGTACTGTATGCTGATGATACCACGTTTTGAATACCAGTACCGATTATCAAAGCCTTAACTTGCTAACAGAAGATACTCTAAGGCAAATACTTGGTTTAGAGCCAATGGTTTCCTGCTAAATGAGAACAAAACTGAACAACTTACATTTAGTTTGCGTGAGACTTCTTATGAAAATTGTTCAAGGAATGTAAAATTTTTAGGTGTGGTTGTGGACAATAGGCTGACATGGCAACCCCATATCAACTATATTACAGCGAAGCTGTCCAGAGTTATATATTTAATCAGAAATTTGAAAAGTCATGTACCTGATTCATATTTAAGAACAGCCTATTTGCATTCTTCCACAGTATAATCTCATATGGCATTTTACTCTGGGGAAGCAGCAGTCATATTTCTACTATCCTAATATTACAACAAAAAAAAAAAAAAAAAAATAATTCGTACCATCTCAAATTCAGATAAATTTGCACATTGTAAACCTCCATTTATAAAATTAAGAATTATGACAGTGATAAATGTATATATTTATAATACTCTCATCTATGTAAAAAGTAACTTAATCGACCAGCTATTCAGGCAGGATATTCATAATTATAATACTAGGTTTAATTATAAACTCAATATACCATATCATAGATTAACTAAAACCTCTAACAGCTTTGAAGTATTGGGAATTAAACTATATAATCAATTACCTTTAGAATTAACTGAATTATCAGGTAATACACTTAAGTGCAAATTATATGAATGGTTAGTTTCCAAACCTTATTATTCAATACAGGAATACTTTAACAGGTGTAGTTAAACTTTGGCTTATGTCATGAAGTATTCTTGTTTCCACATTTTATTTTAAGTCTCTATATTTGTATATCTAATGTAAGTATTTTATTGATTTTTTTTTATCTTCACTGTATTATAACTGTATTAATTTGTACTCTATTTTTGACTTTGTCTATTGCTGTAATAAGCTTAATGACAATAAAATCATTATTCATTATCAGCTCTCGTTACAACTCTTTACAATCTTGTTTGTGACTGACTCTCGGCGAGTTGTCGCTCCCTTAAATATCTCATTGATAATTCGAGACTGTTCTGTAACAATCAAGAAATCGAATGTTCTATCACCTTCCAGAAGCGTAACTTAATATATGCCGGCAAGTCCTTTATATCCGCTATCTTTATTTGCCAGCTGTTTGTGTACACAAGCCGCGCTATCAAAGATAACAGGTTCGCGACACTGCTCCCTCCTCAAGGCTGGTCGTCCCGAACAGCACTATCGTAACGGGCTAGACGATCCAGGTGCACCACCAACATCTTCCCTCGAGGCACCTTCTGGATACGGTAGACCACGTCGTTAATCCTCTTCATCACCCGGTACGGCCTTTGCCATGGCTGCTGAAGCTTCGGGCATCGTCCCTTGGTCCGGGTAGGGCAGTACAACCAGACCAGGTCACCTTGTTGGAACCCTTGGCTGTTGGCTTGCCTGTCGTATCGGGTCTTCATGCGGTCGCTCGCCTTCTGGATGTTCTGCCGAGCCATCTAATGCATGAGGTGGAGATGGTCCATCAGGTTCTCCACATACTCGGTTTTTGGCTGTTTTGCGTCCGGGGGCTTATAAAAGCCAGATCACAGGGGAAGCGTAACTCTCGGCCGAACATTAAGCTGGCTGGCGTCATCCCAGTGGTGTCGTGTGTTGACGAGCGGTAGGCCACCAAGAACAGTGGCACCTTGATGTCCCAGTCTCGCTTATGGCTGGCCACTACCTTCCTCAGGTGTTCTCCTAAGGTCTTGATGTATCTCTCCACCATGCCGTCCGACTGTGGATGTAGGGGTGTGGTGCGGGTCTTGTTCACCCCAAGTCTTTCTAGTGTCTCCCTCATCAGGTTGGATTCAAAATTGGTGCCCTGGCCACTGTGGAGCTCTAACAGCACCCCAAATCGGCAGAACACTTGCTCCACAAGGCAGTCTGTGATTGTCTTCGCCTCCTGGTTTGGAATGGCATACACCTCCGGCCACTTGGTGAAGTAGTCCACGACCACCATTAGGTACTTGTTGCCTCGGTCGGAAACTGGGAACGGTACAGCAATGTCAACGACGATCCGTTCGAATGGCGCTCCGACGTTGTACTGCTGCATGTGACCCCGGCTCCTAGTCTGGGGGCCACGACTCGCCGCGCACACGTGACACTGACGGCACCATCTCTCAGCATCTGCTCGCAGTCTCAGCCAGTAGTAACGCTGCCGTAGTTTGTCAATCGTTCGGTTTGCTCCCAGGTGTCCTCCTGAAGTACCGGCGTGCACTTCCTCTAAGACCTCCGGGACCTTACTTCGGGGAAGTACCAGCTGTTCTCCCTGCATCTTCCCACCAGGCGATTCCCATACCCGGAACAGCACGCCCTCTCTTGTCTTCAGTGAGTCCTATTGGGCCCAGTACGACTTGTATATGGCGCTCCTTAGTGCGATGTCCTCCCAGGTTGGTCTTGTCCCTGCCTCCACTTCTCTCAAGAGTGGCCCCAAGTCGGCGTCCGCCAGCAGCTCCCTCCTCAGGCCTGCGCTATCCCAGCCATCCGCAGGCACTGCCGTGACCACTCTGACATCTGCGGCATCTCCTTCTCTTCCACTCTTGTGCATTGGCCGCACTCCTCTGAGCAGGATCTTCGGGACATGGCGTCTGCGTTACCGTGGCTCCTCCCTCTACAATTTTCAGAGGTGAAGTCGTACTCCTGCAGCCTCTGTACCCAACGGGCTGTCTGGCCTTCCAGGTTGCTAAAACTAAGTAGCCAGGTTAGAGCGGAGTGGTCAGTCCTCAGGTGGAATGGCGGACCGTATAGGTACTTGTGGAAGTGATCCAAGGTCTTTAGCACCGCCAGTAACTCTCGCCGGGTGACACCGTAGTTCTTCTCTGCCTTGGCTGAAGACGCGCTGGTATCGCCTCAACAGTTGTCGAGCTTTCTCCAGCTGTTCTGCGGTCAGGTGGTCAGCCGCCCTCTCCAATAAGCCTTCAAGCCGGGGCCGCAGGTGTTGCATCGGCACCGGCTCCTGTGTCTTGTCGATTGCGGTTACGCTGACCACGGGCTCGCACGTCCTTAGCTCCTTTCCGGCCTGGACATCGTGATCGGTGTCCGCTAGGTTAAGCAGCCTCACTGGCACCTCCTCTCTGCACAGCAACAATGTTCTGGCCTCACGTCGTCCGTGCACCGGCGTATTATGGTCCAACATCATGTTCTTAGTCCGCTGGCTTTCCAGTCGCGCCGTCACCACCTCCTCGCTTTCCGCGGGGACAATCACGTCTTCCTTCAAGATGACCCTGCAGATTCCAAGGCGCTCTTCGGGTTGCCGGAGTATAACCTCTTCTCCATTGAGCCGCAGGACCTTCCTGCCGTTGTCGACCTGAGGGCTCCTGAGGGCATCCAGTCTCAGTATCATCTCCTCAGCCACCTTCGCGATGAACACCCACAGACGTACGGCACTCCTGCCCAAGGTCAACTTTAGCAAGGCCTCCTTCTCCACAGGCAAGGTGTCATGAGCTGGTATGGTCGGCTCGGCTTCCTCGTCGGGAAACCCCTGGCTATGTCAGGTCTGATGACGGTCACGGCTGCCCCGGTGTCTATGAGCACGGTGCATGGCTTCCCTTTCGTCCGAGATGAGGCTATCATCCATCCGTTGGCTGATGTCGCGCAGTGTCGCTCGAAGAGATGGTGTAGTCCGCGCCGACGTGCTCCTCGCCACGCTGGTCCTTACTCGTTCCTCCGGCTGTTCTTCCTGGTGTCGGTGATCTTCGCGGTCATCGTCGCGGCCAAGTTGCTATTTGCAGCTTCTGATTTCGTTATTAATTCGGCCTTCATTTCTTTCATCTTCTCGATGTTGTTATCATTGCTCCACTTTGTGGGTTCGTAGAATTAATAGTCCAATTTGCAGAAATCCTAAATGTTCTTTATTTCCGTAGAAATTGCAGATTACAGCAGAATTACATTACATACACAACACAATCTACCAAGGTCAATAATTGATAATTCGACACTGTTCTGTAACAATCAAGAAATCGAATGTTCTATCACCTTCCAGAATCGTAACTTAGTCTGTGCCGGCAACTCCTTTATCTCCGCTATCTTTATTTGCCAGCTCTTTGTGTACACAAGCCGCGCTATCGCAGATAACGGGTTCGCGACGATATTTTCAAAACAAAATGTTTCTGTGTTATGCGACAGATTTACATCACTTCTAGTATCCGTAACAGAAAGACCAGGTGTTTATTGTGAAATACGTATTCATTTTTTATTGGACCATTTCTACTTTGTGATGTTTTAATGCTTATAAAATTGACATTACAGTTTACTTCAATGGTTTTTCTTTTTCCTAAAAGTTTGAGAAGTAAATCTCGTGCAGGTTGGTATGTTGCATGTGTAAATAAATACTTGTCCAACTCAGACTATGTTTAGAAGACAGGTCGACGATTTTTATGCAAAACAACTCGATCTAGCCGTAATTTCAACTCGGGAGCTCTAGAATCTAGGCGAAACATATAACAGTACGGGCCTGGCGTCTGTGTAAAAAGTCAAACTGTGAGAAAACACGTTTAACCCAAGGATAGCTTCAGGAATGAATGTAAACCGGTCTGACATGAGGGTATGTCGTAACGTCGACCTTCTCCAGCACGTGGTCCAGCACAAACTGTTGTAAACCTACATTCTTTTACAATATATAACAAAAACAGGTAATTTCGAGTTTTTTTTTTCTTTTTTTTTTTTTTTCTTTTATGCTTACATCAACATCAGCAAACAACTATGTTCAATCGTTTACTCTTTGTGAGTTTACGTTTGTTTCATTAAATTCATACTTTCAGGCAAATAATCCTGGCACCAGACCATAAGGTCCTTTTTTTTTTTCCTGATTCACTTAGGGGACCGATTATTTTTTGTTTTATTGCTAATCGCTGAACATTTCACCACACTTTTCTAAACATAACCTTTCTAATTATAAAAAGAAAAAATCTGGTTCAATTTAATTGTTTGAATTGTAATAGAGTTTACATTGGCAAAGAAAACATAATTTGGAAACTAGAACGAAAGGTATAAACAGATCGATAAATCAACATCAGGGGATCATTTTGGTCACCTAATTATGAAATGGGTCTAGAGGGTTAAATTATTAAAAACATTAAATGGACCCATAAATTGTATGGTTTGACAAATAAGTATCGCGTAATAAAGTTTGAAATATTGCAGTAAATCTGTTTTACTTTGAGAGGTTGTCAGTACATGAAACAATGTCACCTAGCGGCAGTAGCAGTAACATCAATGGTAAACAATTTGGATTTGTGAAACTAGTCTTGTTATTTACATCAAAGATAAGTGGACTTTTGTAGTTTATTGTATTTGATTCACTAGCAACAGCTCCTGTCTTTTGCTATTGGCATTTATGTTGAAAATAGTCATATTGATATAGGAAGTACGTTAACTGCTATCATTCATCAGGTCAAACCTTCAACTATTTCTTTGGTTAGCACAACAACACTTGTTATAAAACAATGACATAGAATAATAAAAGCTTTGAGATATAAGAGTACAATATGGGTTATAATTCTGGTGACGTCAAAACTTTTGCGACAGTGGTTTGTTTGTGTGAAGAATTGTGTTCATTGTTTAAGGTATACCGGCGTTTTTTTACTAAATAAAACGTTTCCATTTATGTGTAAGGGAAATTATGAAACGCGTTCTGTAAATTTGATATCTATGTAATGAGTTAAGGTATAGGATATACCTATATGGGGATGTAAATAACGAGAGATGATGCAGTGTTCGTTAGTATTTGCTGCCGCCGATACAGTAAGTCAACCATATACAACTTGTACATATTTATTTGGACTTTGATCTCCACTTACCCAATTTGGCAGGCCAACCTCCCACAACTCTCTGGTCCTCGAACAGACTCTTGCCACATTCTGAAGGATCGGGAAGTTTGGCGTCTGACGACACAACCTCTGCCCTACTGTCCGTGTGAATGGGACAGCAAACCTTGGGATCCGATCGTTCATATCCACAGACGGACTGTCTCAGATACTCAGCAACTCCAGGTTTGTCTCGTTGAGTCCTCACCATGTCCAGAAGCTCCTGGCATTGTTTGATGTTCTTGCATTCGCCGGGCGAATTCCTCGGCGTCGTGCAGTCGCTACCTGACAACAAACATCACCCAAATCACCTATAATGAACAAACAGATCGAGTGCTTGTTAGCAGGTCATACAAATCATGTTACAGTACACTCTCGACTACTGGACGTAAGGTGGGGACAAGTGCACCAGTGACGAGGCGTCACTTTCAATGCGAGAGAAGCTCCAAATAATAATTTTCATTAAAATAAGAGAGAATAATGACTCAAAGAACAAAGGCTACTCTTTAGTACTCTTTCTATTGTACACTCACACGTAGGTCCAGTAGCGAGGCGTGACGTTCAAAGTGAGGGAAGCTCCAAATAATAATTTTCATTAAAATAAGAGAGAATGACTCAAAGAACAAAGGCTACTCTTTAGTACTCTTTCTATTGTACAGTAAAACGCGAGGCGTGACTATCAAAGTGAGGGAAGCTCCAAATAATAATTTTCATTAAAATAAGAGAGAATAATGACTCAAAGAACTAAGGCTTCTCTTTAAATTAATTCTAATTCTTCATTTAATATCAAGGCTTGTTTTCTTTTCATTTCTTCATTTCTTTTAACTTGCTTCGTTGACCGTACACATCGGAATACCGAACTTGTTTACCATTCACACGAAACAGGTTAGCCAATAACAATGGAAACGGTACTCTGTTGTCACCTGGTGTTAGTTTAAACAATGGAAATGGCACACAGCAGGTCGTTTATTGCTGTTCAAACAATGTATGTGTTAGAATATCTTTCGGATAACCGGGAGTATGTGAGATAATGTCACACACCGAAAACCAACTACAAAACATAATTTCATACGTCGCTTTTGCTCCTAATAACTGTACCTTGGACTTTCCCTGCCAACTACATTCCACCCAAATGTTCAAGTTGACTATCACTTAAAGTCTACTGTATTCCCTTGTAACTACAATAAGATAATGTTTATCTTGAAGTAGATAGAGCAATAAATAGTTTTAGTTAATTGATGGAGCAATAAATGTTTGTACAGGAGTAGAGAAAGTCATTAATATAAAACATTTGACTATCACTTAAAGTCTACTGTATTCCCTTGTAACTACAATAAGATAATGTTCATCTTGAAATAGATAGAGCAATAAATGTTTGTACAAGAGTAGAGAAAGTCAAGTATATAAAACATTTGACTATCACTTAAAGTCTACTGTATTCCCTTGTAACTACAATAATGTTTATCTTGAAGTAGATAGAGCAATAAGTGTTTGTACAAGAGTAGAGAAAGTCATGTATATAAAACATTTGACTATCACTTAAAGTCTACTGTATTCCCTTGTAACTACAATAAGATAATGTTTATCTTGAAGTAGATAGAGCAATAAGTGTTTGTACAAGATTAGAGAAAGCCATGTATATAAAACATTTGACTATCACTTAAAGTCTACTGTATTCCCTTGTAACTACAATAAGATAATGTTTATCTTGAAGTAGATAGAGCAATAAGTGTTTGTACAAGAGTAGAGAAAGTCATGTAATTAAAACATTTGACTGTCACTTAAAGTCTACTGTATTACCTTGTAACTACAATAAGATAATGTTTATCATGAAGTAGATAGAGCAATAAGTGTTTGTACAAGAGTAGAGAAAGTCATGTAAGTAAAACATTTGACTGTCACTTAAAGTCTACTGTATTACCTTGTAACTACAATAAGATAATGTTTATCATGAAGTAGATAGAGCAATAAGTGTTTGTACAAGAGTAGAGAAAGTCTACTGTATTCCCTTGTAACTACAATAAGATAATGTTTATCTTGAAGTAGATAGAGCAATAAGTGTTTGTACAAGAGTAGAGAAAGTCATGTAATTAAAACATTTGACTGTCACTTAAAGTCTACTGTATTACCTTGTAACTAAAATAAGATAATGTTTATCTTGAAGTAGATAGAGCAATAAGTGTTTGTACAAGAGTAGAGAAAGTCATGTATATAAAACATTTGACTATCACTTAAAGTCTACTGTATTCCCTTGTAACTACAATAAGATAATGTTTATCTTGAAGTAGATAGAGCAATAAGTGTTTGTACAAGAGCAGAGAAAGTCATGTATATAGAACATTTGACTATCACTTAAAGTCTACTGTATTCCCTTGTAACTACAATAAGATAATGTTTATCTTGAAGTAGATAGAGCAATAAGTGTTTGTACAAGAGTAGAGAAAGTCATGTAATTAAAACATTTGACTGTCACTTAAAGTCTACTGTATTCCCTTGTAACTACAATAAGACAATGTTTATCTTGAAGTAGATAGAGCAATAAGTGTTTGTACAAGAGTAGAGAAAGTCATGTAATTAAAACATTTGACTGTCACTTAAAGTCTACTGTATTACCTTGTAACTACAATAAGATAATGTTTATCATGAAGTAGATAGAGCAATAAGTGTTTCTACAAGAGTAGAGAAAGTCATGTATATAAAACATTTGACTATCACTTAAAGTCTACTGTATTACCTTGTAACTACAATAAGATAATGTTTATCTTGAAGCAGATAGAGCAATAAGTGTTTGTACAAGAGTAGAGAAAGTCATGTATATAAAACATTTGACTATCACTTAAAGCCTACTGTATTCCCTTGTAACTACAATAAGATAATGTTTATCTTGAAGTAGATAGAGCAATAAGTGTTTGTACAAGAGTAGAGAAAGTTATGTATATAGCACATTTGACTATCACTTAAAGTCTACTGTATTCCCTTGTAACTACAATAAGATAGTGTTTATCTTGAAGTAGATAGAGCAATAAGTGTTTGTACAAGAGTAGAGAAAGTCATGTATATAAAACATTTGACTATCACTTAAAGTCTACTGTATTACCTTGTAACTACAATAAGATAGTGTTTATCTTGAAGTAGATAGAGCAATAAGTGTTTGTACAAGAGTAGAGAAAGTCATGTATATAAAACATTTGACTATCACTTAAAGTCTACTGTATTCCCTTGTAACTACAATAAGATAATGTTTATCTTGAAGTAGATAGAGCAATAAGTGTTTGTACAAGAGTAGAGAAAGTCATGTATATAAAACATTTGACTATCACTTAAAGTCTACTGTATTACCTTGTAACTACAATAAGATAATGTTTATCTTGAAGCAGATAGAGCAATAAGTGTTTGTACAAGAGTAGAGAAAGTCATGTATATAAAACATTTGACTATCACTTAAAGTCTACTGTATTCCCTTGTAACTACAATAAGATAATGTTTATCTTGAAGTAGATAGAGCAATAAGTGTTTGTACAAGAGTAGAGAAAGTTATGTATAAGGCACATTTGACTATCACTTAAAGTCTACTGTATTCCCTTGTAACTACAATAAGATAATGTTTATCTTGAAGTAGATAGAGCAATAAGTGTTTGTACAAGAGTAGAGAAAGTCATGTATATAAAACATTTGACTATCACTTAAAGTCTACTGTATTCCCTTGTAACTACAATAAGATAATGTTTATCTTGAAGTAGAGCAATAAGTGTTTGTACAAGAGTAGAGAAAGTCATGTATATAAAACATTTGACTATCACTTAAAGTCTACTGTATTCCCTTGTAACTACAATAAGATAATGTTTATCTTAAAGTAGATAGAGCAATAAGTGTTTGTACAAGATTAGAGAAAGTCATGTATATAAAACATTTGACTATCACTTAAAGTCTACTGTATTCCCTTGTAACTACAATAAGATAATGTTTATCTTGAAGTAGAGCAATAAGTGTTTGTACAAGAGTAGAGAAAGTCATGTATATAAAACATTTGACTATCACTTAAAGTCTACTGTATTCCCTTGTAACTAAAATAAGATGTTTATCTTAAAGTTGATAGAGCAATAAGTGTTTGTACAAGAGTAGAGAAAGTCATGTATATAAAACATTTGACTATCACTTAAAGTCTACTGTATTCCCTTGAAACTACAATAAGATAATGTTTATCTTAAAGTAGATAGAGCAATAAGTGTTTGTACAAGAGTAGAGAAAGTCATGTATATAAACCATTTGACTATCACTTAAAGTCTACTGTATTCCCTTGTAACTACAATAAGATAATGTTTATCTTGAAGTATTACATTATATTACGACATACCTTGTGCATCACCTTCGTGTATACTTCCCACTATAAGGAACAAAAACAAAAGAGCGCCGGTCACCAACATCCTGTAACAGATAACACAACAATTAAACTCAAGGTTGCCGCGTTGTTACAAATTGCCACAAGATCTTCATTGTGGTCAGATATAAGTCTGTTGTGATGTAAGTTTGTGTAACTAACAGAAATAGTTGTTATTTTGTCTATTAGTATTTCAAAAGTCAAAATTTACTTTTTTAAATTCGCTTAGCGGTTTTAGTTTGTTCAGTATTACATTCACGAAGTTAACAGCTTTTAAAGTAAGAATAGGTAACGGAGGAAAAACTAGAATATTTCATTTATGGACACTGTTTAAACTACTATGGTTCAGAACTTGCTAAAGGTTTCTACGTCCGCCAAATTTCAGATTGTAGCTCCAGATATGTTTGGAGTCAATCTTAAGCATATTTATTACGAAAGCCCCGGCGGATATATGGAATGGTTCGATACCAGCTTTTCTCGATAAAGAATAATTTCCGATACTCGAAACTGTCATTTTACTTGTAGTTTGAATACAAAATGGAATGTTGGCAGAACTGTATAATGCCAATGAAATGAATTAGGTGCACATATTTTATGAGACAAAACTTAAAGCCAACAGTGTTCTTATTTTTAAACTCTACATTGGACATTTAAAAGCAAAACAGTCCACTTTTATAAGTTTTTGTTAAAAAGACTAGCATTTTCACTATTTCAGGATAAGTCTACTTCTTTTTCTGTCACATATGAGTCTTGCTGTGCTAAATAGCTCAGAGGTGGAATACACAAATATTTAACAATTTTTTTCTTTTGCAAATTTTGTTTTTTTTTTTCCAGTAATGCAGTACACTAGAAAGAGGAGGTGAGATATGTAGTGAACTGTTAACTGACAGTTGATACACGATTATTTTCTTGTATAATGTTACTGTACACGTACCATATTCGTGGCAATTTCTCGGACCTAGCAATGTTCTACTTGCGGCAGTAATATTTTGTGATTTTAAAATGAAATAAAAATTGTAGAATTACCACCGAACTATCCATAAAGTACCGAGCGATTTTTCTGAAGTCTCGATCGATGTAAGTATCGAGGGCCCATCCAACACCAACTCCAATTACTCAGACCATAATACGAGAATCGATTGTAGGAAAAATGGCGGCGCTCGTGGCCCAGCATGTTATGTTTAATGTAATTCACATTAAAGTGACAATTAGTGACTAACGAGTTGGTTTACATTGATTTTTAATATAACATTAAGCTATAAAGTTTACGTAAATATATAGTAGTGTGAAGTATTGTCGAAATGGGTCGCTCCTGCTGCAAATGTAATTATGGTAGCGCACCTCATACGACAATATTTACATTTCCTAAACAAAAATCATTAAGGAATAAATGGATCAGGAAGTAAATGACAAAACTGTCGTTTGTATTCATTATGTTGAACAGAGCTTTGTGGTTAAGGAAAACATCTTTTCATAAAATGTGATAAACGCTTAGGATGCTACTTTTTATTTATTTATGTTATTACACATTTTGATTGAAAGTATAAATTGATAAATGTTTGGGAGTTATATTGCTGCTTCTTAATATGCATTATATTATGTCCATTGTGTATAGTTTCCTATTTTGCATAACCAGAGTCGCTGGACTTCGACGGTCGCCATCTTGGAATCTGTATTATGGTTTGAGTATTGGAGTCGATGTTGACCCTTCCCTAGGTTTTTGACAAAAAAAAATCACAAACAAATATTAAGGGAAGCATTATCGTGATACAATTCACACAAGTGGTTTTGTCAGACCTTTCTGACGGTGATTCGATTATCTTACACAACCATTTTCTTTACTTCTTCCACATTGCCTTCAGTAATTGATTCGTCGTCTTTGACACGTTTGTACCACTCGTAAACTATTGTCTTACTCTCAACGTAAGCCTCAGTGTAAAAGTTTCTTTTTCAAACTTTGTATCAGAAAAAAATATTTTGAAAAATAGGATTTGCAGTTGCGTTATTATTATTATTATTATTATTATTATTATTATTATTATTATTATTATTATTATTATTATTATTATTATTATTATTATTATTATTATTATTATTATTATTATTATTATTATTATTATTATTATTATTATTATTATTATTATTATTATTATTATTATTATTATTATTATTATTATTATTATTATTATTATTATTATTATTATTATTATTATTATTATTATTATTATTATTATTATTATTATTATTATTATTATTATTATTATTATTATTATTATTATTATTATTATTATTATTATTATTATTATTATTATTATTATTATTATTATTATTATTATTATTATTATTATTATTATTATTATTATTATTATTATTATTATTATTATTATTATTATTATTATTATTATTATTATTATTATTATTATTATTATTATTATTATTATTATTATTATTATTATTATTATTATTATTATTATTATTATTATTATTATTATTATTATTATTATTATTATTATTATTATTATTATTATTATTATTATTATTATTATTATTATTATTATTATTTGCAACAATTGCCATTGTAGTTGGGAAAATAGTATTCTATATTAATATTTTTAAGTACTAAATTATTCTGAAGGTTTCGAAAAAGAGTAGTTTCTTGAAATGCTAATATTGTTGTACAAATTTAATTAAGAAACATCCCACTACTGGTATTATAAACATGTTCAGTAACGTTGATAAGGTGATTATTTTATTTTGAAGTTGACATTTTATCACTGAATGGCAAAGCGAATTTCTTGTTCATGTCATACGGCAAAGTCCTCCTGTTATTATTAATGTTTCTGTGTGAATGGGACATAACCCAGAAGTTAACGTTTAAGGTACACAAATAGTTAACAATTGAATATCATTGGAATCAAAGGGAAAGCCCCTGTAAATGGCGTTACATGAGACCTTTTATGATTATGGATGGATAAACATTAGAACACTTGGTTATTTTCACAGAAATGAGGAGTGTAGTAAACTTGTGTTGACAGGATTATTGCAACATACATAGGTAAATGGTTAATGAGTGCCGAGGTACTTGAGTTACCATATTTGGTCTTACAGCGTCTTGGCATCACTTCACTGTAACCTCAACAATCTCAGGCATAATATAGACGCTTCTTAGTCAAATTAATTGCTCTCCCACGTCCAATATAGAATAGGAGCAGTTACATAAAAGTCAAAATCAATTTGAGGTAGAAGTTAACCTCTTTGGAGCGACACATAGTCTGCGATCATGGAGAAAGACTATCTTCTAAATTAATAATTTAACATATCGTTCATTCACTTGTAATGGAGGTGAGTTTCTCCGTTTATATTTAGGCCAACAAAATTTATTACAACAACATGTGTGCTGATGATAGTTATTAGAGGGTTTTGATGCCTAGAAACTTCACATCTGTGGAGTCAAGGTTTTTGAATCTGCAGTATTTAATAAATTGCACACAACTCGTTCTGTTATTAACAGCATCGATTGTCACCTGTGTTTTGTTTCCTTACATCATGGCCATCTAATAGCTCACGATAAAATGTAGTCGGCTTTTGTTTGTACAGGCTTTCTCTGTATTTTGTCCTCTGCGAACGCTAGTTTTAGTCCTTAAGTTTTCCAGGTATTGAAATTGAAAGGCAGATATATTGCAGCCCATGTACGTCAATGTTAAACAAATTATGAAAATTGTAGATTGGTTTTAGCATTACCATACACATGCGGTATAGGACATTCAGTCGTGCTACAAAGAAAAAACTACGAGAAATCCAAGATCGGTTGACGGGATTCGAACGTGGGACCTTCTGAATGTTTTCTGTAACTGATAAAAAAATACCTAGGTTTTAATTAATGATATCGTTTTGTAATTGGTAACACTGATGTGCGTAGAATTGTTGATAATGCTTTGTGCAAACAGGAAGCATGCAAAGCTCAACATTTTCAAGTTACTCTGGGACATTGTGAAGCAGAACTCAGGACAGTCGGATGCTTTTGGCGCTTAACAAACTAACCCTGCAACATACTTGATCGTTACCTATCGTTACCTAATTTTCAGTTTTTCTATTGTATTCCACCCACAGCGTATATGTATGTTTGTATGTGCTGCTCTCTAGCAGCAATTTTAAAAAACACCGAAACTGTCAACTTTTGCTTCAAGATCATGGTGAGGACGTTTATTGGAAGACTTGCGTTAAGTACCTGGGTGTTCTACTCGACATCAAATTGAAGTGGAGAGACCACATTACATATGTGGCTAATACAGCTATCGCCTTGTATTTATTTCACTGTATGTTATAAATGAGAATATATACATGCAAGGAAAGGTTCAGTGTTCTAAAACGATTTTTGCAGGGCGTTAGTGATGACTGTTACAACCTTCATTTGCTTAAGAATTGTTCGTTTGCTTTTTACTGAATTACCACAAATTTCTCATATTCCGTGAAAAAGTTAAAAGATGCACAATACACCAGTTTAAGTGTATCAATAGAACTAATAACATAACATAACAGAGCTGAGTTGAGGTAAGGCTTTCTGTCTACTTGAAGAGTCAGAAATTTGACTGAAATAGAAACAGTAAAATTGCTTTTTGCAGATTTAGAATAACTTAACTTGTATTTTCAGTGAAATCTCGAAACATAAGTACTGCAAAATGCAACTCTTGCACTGAAGTATGTATTCCGCAGAGTACTCGGAAACACAAGTGAGGTGTGGAAAAGTGGCCACAGTGACTTTTCACTTCTCGCCTCTGCCATTAACAAACCATTATTATTTGCCTTAAGTTTATTGCTCGCCTACGCAACCTTGACGAAGAGAGATTTGTTTGTACTGCACGCACAAGAACTGACCTTGAGGGTAGGTTGGCGACAATGTGCTCTGTCAGGATTGCCACATTTCCAGAGATAAAACCTCGTAAACCCGGGTCCGTTTTGAAAAAGAAAGGGAAAAAACTTCATGTTGTTTAGTGAAGTAAGTGAAGTCTTATTTTACAGACAATAAAGTGTTATTCTCAGTATAATAATACATTACTGGAATTTTCTTGCCAGCGGGCGACTTCATTGCACTCTCCTCACCTGCTTGGGACGAGGTTGGAAGAGAAACTTTGATAAAGTCATAGAAAAAGTTGTGGCCTGGTGTGTGACTTACAACAAAACGAGATTGAATAAGTGTAGAGAAGATTTTATGAACCAGTGTTAATGAACCAGCTGTAGTTATGACCCACACACAAGCAGTAACAAACATACAGAAATTGATGTTTTATTTCGAGAGTCAAGACAAATGAACGTCTAATGTTAAAGCGGACGGGAGATAAGCGATACACTAAACTGAGACAACAGAAACTCACTGCTGTTATGACCCACACACAAGCAGTAACAAACATAGAGAAATTGATGTTTTATTTCGAGAGTAAAGACAAATGAAGTTTTAATGTTAAGTGATACACTAAACTGAGACAACAGAAACTCACTGCTGTTATGACCCTCACACAAGCAGTAACAAACATAGAGAAATTGATGTTTTATTTCGAGAGTCAAGACAAATGAAGTTTTAATGTTAAGTGATACACTAAACTGAGACAACAGAAGCTCACTGCTGTTATGACCCACACACAAGCAGTAACAAACATAGAGAAATTGATGTTTTATTTCGAGAGTAAAGACAAATGAAGTTTTAATGTTAAGTGATACACTAAACCGAGACAACAGAAGCTCACTGCTGTTATGACCCACACACAAGCAGCAACAAACATAGAGTAATTGATGTTTTATTTCGAGAGTCAAGACAAATGAAGTTCTAATGTTAAAGCGGAAGTGAGATAAGTGATACACTAAACTGAGACAACAGAATCTCACTGCTGCTATGACCCACACACAAGCAGTAACAAACATAGAGAAATTGATGTTTTATTTCGAGAGTCAAGACAAATGAAGTTCTAATGTTAAAGCGGAAGTGAGATGAGTGATACACTAAACTGAGACAACAGAATCTCACTGCTGCTACGACCCACACACAAGCAGTAACAAACATAGAGAAATTGATGTTTTATTTCGAGAGTCAAGACAAATGAAGTTCTAATGTTAAAGCGGAAGTGAGATAAGTGATACACTAAACTGAGACAACAGAATCTCACTGCTGCTATGACCCACACACAAGCAGTAACAAACATAGAGAAATTGATGTTTTATTTCGAGAGTCAAGACAAATGAAGTTCTAATGTTAAAGCGAACGTGAGATAAGCGATACACTAAACTGAGACAACAGAAGCTCGCGGTCTTTTTTACTACCGACTAGAGTATAGTACAGTACAAATAGATAGGCTATTACAATACATACAGTGTATGTGTTTTGAGGTGAAAGTATGCAGATAGTAATTTATAAACTACACTAAAATATTTCGGTAATGTACGGGTATTTTATCCTTTTTCCGTCATTTTCTGGATAACCCGGATTTCCGTTAACTCGGATTGGCCTTGGTCCGAGTTGATCGGGGTAAACGAGGTTCTACTCTACGCATGTTAGGGCATAAGTTATTGTTTTGTTGGCATGATGTTCAATGCCAACTGTTGTTTAATTAAATACAAAGAAACATACAATTTTCATTCAGACCAGTCAGCATATCGGTTTCCTCTACACCACATTTTTGTAAAACTGTTAAGTGGAGCTATACTGTTTACAACGATGCAGTATAGTATTGTAGCTCAGTTTTTTCATTGTATGAATACTTATTTCCGTGACTGTACATCTGCTGAAGTAAAGTGTGCACGTGTGAAGCTGCAATGAAAGGAACATACTGTTCTTTTTAATATACATTTATTGTCGGAGTTGCAGTGATGACCTTGAAACGATGACGTAATCTTCTATCCTTGATAAACATCGCAGCGAATTTCAGAAATGTCCTTTTGTGGATGTAGTACATATCGCAATAGTTGCCACCTTGAGCTAACGAACCGTTAACTCTATCCAATCGTGTCGGTTGCCTAAGTAATTGGCCGAGGACCACGGTTCGATCTTGGGTTTCTCATTTAGACTGGTGGACGTCAGTCAGGTTCTATGTAGGGGAAGGACGGTCGTTATTAAACTGGACAGGGACATAACGCAATTAACGATGTTATAAATAAATAATGCACTAATTAAACGCAATCGACAATAACGGTACGTAAAACCAGTAAGGGGCACGAGCTAGTCAGGTAATGTAGCGAACTCCCGCTGTCCATTTGCGAAATGATGTTCCACTATTAAGTGGAATATATGCATATATATCATGTATTAAGTAAAAATCTGCTAAACATTATTAAGTACCTGGGTCTTGTACGCTCATTTCTCAAGACTCGATGTAAACATAATAGAAACGCGGAAGGTAACCCCAGTTTCGACCGTGTACAAGATTACAGGGGACAAACGTATGAGTCTAACATTACCACTACAAGGGAAGGCCCTGGCAGTCTCGTCTGTGGCCCGCATTCGAATCCCGTGGCAGACCTACCTGAACCATATGTTTTTGGGGGTTATACCGGGTCGCTAGGCGAATGCAGGGTAAGTTATTTACCTCGCCCGAATTTCCTGTCCCTACATTTCATCTCAATTACCATTTCACATCATCTCTGATGAGCTCTTTCAGGGTAGAAGTGTCGGCGGTAGTCTTGGCGGTGCATGGCAGAACGATATGCTCTGAGGAAACTTCCTGCTCCGGTAGATCGGTTGCCGGTCTCAGCTCCTCTGCTGGGACCATTTCGGCATCGCCAGCCAGGGACCTTTGGGGAATGGACCGTCAGCCAGGGACCTTTGGGGCATGCACCATCAGCCAGGGACCTTTGGAGCACGGACCGCCACCCAGGGACCTTTGGGGAATGCACCGCCAGCCAGGGACCTTTGGGGCATGGACCGCCACCCAGAGACCTTTGGGGCATGCACCATCAGCCAGGGACCTTTGGGGCATGGACCGCCTGCCAGGGACCTTTGGTGCATGGACCACCAGCCAGGGTCCTTTGGGGGATAGACCGCCAGCCCGGGACCTTTGGGGAATGGACTGCCAGCCAGGGACCTTTGGGGCATGGACCGCCAGCCAGGGACCTTTGGGGCATCGACCGCCACCCAGGGACCTTTGGGGCATGCACCATCAGCCAGGGACCTTTGGGGCATGGACCGCCTGCCAGGGACCTTTGTGGCATGCACCGTCAGCCAGGGGCCCTTGGGGCATGGACCGCCAACCAGGGAATTTTGGGTCATGGACCACCAGCCAGGGACCTTTGGTGCATGGACCACCAGCCAGGGTCCTTTGGGGCATAGACCGCCAGCCCGGGACCTTTGGGGAATGGACTGCCAGCCAGGGACCTTTGGGGCATGGACCGCCAGCCAGGGACCTTTGGGGCGTGGACCGCCAGTCAGGGACCTTTGGGGCATGAACCGCAAGCCAGGGACCTTTGGGGAATGGACGCAAGCCCGGGACCTTTGGAGATTGAACCGCCAGCCAGGGACCTTTGGGGCATGGACCACCAGTAATTGACCTTAAGGGGCATGGACCACCTGCCAGGGACCTTTGGGGCTTGGATTGCCTGCCTGGGACCTTTAGAGGATGGACCGCTAGCCAGGGACCTTTGGGGCATGGACCGCCAGCCAGGGACTTTTGTGGCATGGACCGCCAGCCAGGGACCTTTGAGGCATGGAGCGCCAGCCAGGGACCTTTGAGGCATGAACTGTCAGCCAGGGACCTTTGGGTCTCGGATCGCCTGCCTGGGACCTTTGGGGCATAGACCGCCAGCCAGGGAACTTTGGGGCATGGACCGATTGCCAGGGGCCTTTAGGGAACAGACTGCCAGCCAGGGAGCTTTGGGGATTGGATCAACTGACTGGGACCATTGGGGCATGGACCGCCAGCCAGGGACCTTTGGGGCATGGACGGACAGCCAGGGACCTTTGGGGTTGGATCGCCTGCATGGGACCTTTGGGTCATGGAGCGCCAGCCAGGAACATTTGGGGCATGGACCGCCAGCCAGGGACCTTTGGGGAATGGATTGCTTGCCTGGCACCTTTGGGACTGCTGAACTCGTTGCTGTCCCGATGTAGGGGAGCGAGAACGTTGTCCTGGCCTGACGGGGGAAGTCTGTATCCAAGCAAACTATAGGGACTCTGCCCTCTGTGCTGTCCTGGCTCCTTGGGTCGGCCATCCTCTCTCCTCTCACCTCACCCTTTCTCCCGAGGGTGTCCCTACTTGAAGTAATAGGAACAATGGGCCCAGCATGGGGCCTACGTAATGACATGCCAATCCCAGCCGCTGTTGCCCACGAACCCCTTCGGCAGGTCTCTGCATCTTAGGTTGGGGGGGGGGGGGTTAGTGCTGGAAATGGTCACCTCTAGTTTGTCCCCTTCGGCATGATAGGATTTATAGTGGTATCAAACAGACAACGCAACCGAAAACAATAACTAAAGTAATTTATAAACCTGTAGATAATAGATTTATACAACGACAGCCAGATAGGAAGAAGTCTTCATCGTGCACCTATAAGACGAAAAGGAATATGACGCCGATATTATATAGTGCTAAACCGAAGACACCAAATTACAATGCAAACAAGGAATTGTGTTAAGGAAGACAAAAGGATTACCGGATAAAAGTGCCTTTTTCACACAAGAGGGTAAAGAAGGTAAAAGTGGCTATTGGGAAGAATCCCCATATGCTCGAGGATTAAGGTTTTGGAATGTGTTACAGGAAAGTAAAATTGACAAATGATTAATACACATCACATTTTAAAATTTGGACAAATAAACACCCAACGCAGCAAGACTGTTATGTTGGAATTACGCCAGCTCATAGGTGAGATGCAGTATGATGTCATTTGTATACAGGAACCATATACCATAAGACAAAAGTTGATCCATATGCCAGTTTCGGCGAGATGTATAATGATGGGTCTACAACCGATGGCAGCAATGGTAATTTTAAATAAAGAAATTCAAGTTTTAAAAATAACGCAGTTCTGTGATGAATGGACAAATTGTGTAGAATTGAAGTATAAGGGCAGAACATTTATTTTATGTAATCAGTATTTTCAAGATAAGGATGATACGGAAATTCATCTAGATAAATTAAAGAAAATTATCGATAACTTTAAAAATGAAACAATATTGATGACAATGGATGCTAATGCAAAGTCTTCGTGGTGGTGGAGTAAGCAGACTGATGATAGGGGAAGGCTGGTACAAGATTTTATTATGGAACATCAATTAGTAATCCAGAATCAGCCAAATAATCCATTTACTTTCGAGGGCCGAGCGGGCGTATGTGAAAATATCGATTTAACACTCACTAAAGGGCATATTAATAATAAAGTTTTAAATTGGAAAGTAGGACAGAATATGACGTCCAGTGATCATAATCTATTTTGATCTCAGCGTGACTGGAGAAGGTGATAGAGTTTGTAATTATGGAAGCATCACAAGATATATAATAAAGGATGCAGATTGGAGTAAATTGAAGTTAGAGTTTAATCATTTAGAATTTGATAATGTCAGTATGGATGTGGATAAAAAAGCAAAAGTTCTGACGACCAAAATTCAAGAATGTACGCGGAATACCTTGAAGAAGGTAAAGATTAAACAGGATTATACCCTTTCATTCTGGAATGCAAATTTGCAGACTCTAAGAAGTAAAGTAAGGAAAGCTAGAAGAATTTATCAACGTAGTCTGATTGCGGAAGAAAAGGAAAGAAATCTTATAATTTATAGGAAGTTGAAGGATAAATATAAGAAGGATATTGAAATATATAGAAATGATTCGTGGGATAGGTATAAGGAGGATAATATAAGAAATAATGTATGGGGTGTGCCATATAACATTATAATGGATAAGATAACGGCACCTGAAGTAATTTCGACTTTGCAAAAAGATGATGGGCATTATACGAAAAATTGGATCGAATCTATAAATTTCCTAATGACAAAATTACTACCTTCGGATGATTTTGGAGGTGAGGAAGAAGAACATCGTGTAAAAAGAGATAAATATAATAGTGTTTATATTAATAATAAAGTCATATATCCTTTTGATGAAATGGAAGTAAGATTAGCCATACAAAGTCTGAAGAAAAGGAAAGCACCAGGACCCGATGGTATTCCAGTGGAAGTTATCCAAAATTTAGAATATCAAATAGCTCCCTATCTGACCTCGTTATTAAATGAATGTATAATCCAGGGTAGAGTACCATATTGTTGGAAGGCAGCGGATGTAGTAATATTGAAAAAAGCAAAGGACAAGGATCCGAAAAATCCCAAGTCATATAGACCTATCTGCTTGTTAAATGGTTTAGGAAAATTACAGGAGAAATTGATATATAAAAGGATTATTGAGTACAGAGTAATGATAGGTATGACGGAAAATCAATATGGATTCAGAAAAGGAATTTCAACAGAGGATGCCTTAAATGCTTTAACGATGAATTTAAAAAATTCAGAGCAAAAATATGTGGTAGGAGTAACAGTTGATATATCTGGCGCCTTCGATAATGTATGGTGGCCCGAATTATTTGATGTTTTTAAAACCAAGAATTATCCAGCAACTATAGTTAATTTATTAAAGGACTATTGTACGTATAGAAGAGAATATATTTCGGGGAATGATCGTAAGATTATTAAAGATATCACGAAAGGGTGTCCGCAAGGTTCAATTCTCGGTCCCCTTTTCTGGGATATTTTAATCGAACCTTTCATCGAAAAATTGTTAAGTATGGCTGAAGTAAAGGATGTGATAGCGTATTCTGATGATGTCGTGGTGTTATTTGAAGCCAATAGTAGAAATGAGATTGAAATAAAGGGAAGAAGTATTCTACAGATTTTGGAACAGTGGTCTCATACCGTTAAATTACAGGTAGCAACGGCTAAATCGGCGTATCTCATCTTTAAAGGACAGCTGAAAAGAAATCCCATCTTGAAGATAAACGGACAAATGATCAAACTGAAACCCATGTTAGATATTTAGGATTGCAAGTCGACGAGAAATTAAATTTTGATGAGCATGTGAAAAAAGTATCGGACAAGGTTGGGAATATGATGAAAATAGCTACGTTATCAACTAGAAATTTTAAATTACCGAGAGAAGCCATTAGGACCTATATCAATAGCATCATGATTGGTATCACCGGTTATGGGGCAGCCATTTGGGCTCATCGACTTCGACTGCAGAAAAATGTAAAGATTCTTCGAAGCATGCAGAGACAGTTTCTGCTACGTTCAATCGGAGCAGTTAGAACATCATCGACCATGGCATTATTGATTATATTGGGAATATGGCCTATAGATTATGTTATCAGAAGAAGAGGCGCGTTATATTGGCTGAAGAAAGATAGACAAGATAAAATAGAAGAAATTATGGGTAGAAGATGCGAGGACAAACGCATTGTGAATCATTTAATATTGGACGAGTGGCAACATGAGTAGAATATTATGGAAGAAAGTAGAAGAGTATTTAGTATTTTTCCAAACGTAAGAGAAAGAATTAAATTGACACATATTTCACCCCAACAAGGACTTGTACATTATTTTACGGGACATGGTGCCTTTGGAACGTATCTCAAGGGGATAAAAAGAATTGATTCTGATACTTGTAACATGTGTGGTGTGCAAGATACTCCCGAACATTGTCTCTTTGAATGTGTGAAGTTTGAAGAGGATGTATTTGGACAACGACAACTGGTAGCAGGAAAATCTATCTACGAGATAGTCCGGAATAGTGATGATTATAAAATGTTAGAGGAAATTGCAAGTTTTGTTTTTATGAAAGTAACCCGCCTCGGTAGCGTGGTGGTAGCATGTCTGCCTCACGTTGAAGACGTCCCGAGTTCGAATCTCGGTCAGGGTGAGTTACCTGGATACGGGTTTTTCCGGGGTTTTCCCTTATCCTTCAAGAAGATGTTGGGTAACTCTAAGCTCCATGGTCCCTGTACTCATTTGAGCATCATTTCATCCAATTCATTCATCGTCCGATATGACTTACCGTTGGAGGATGTAAATTACACAAAAAAAGACATGAAAGTTATATCGAAGCCAGACAGAGGGAATCCAGAAGAGGAGTTAGAGTATATCACGAACGGCAGTTACAAATAACGAGAGAATCCACCAGATTAAGAATCACCAGATCCCAAACAGAAGAGGACCGGAGTTCACAGAGGAGCGAGGAGCAGGAACATCAGGAGCCACGCACGATCAGCCGCAGACAGCACTACTGGGTGTCGTTGGGCAGGATCGAGACGGCTGGCAGGAGAAGGATGGAACGAGAGATGGAGCCTCCACAAAAAGATCCAGAAAAATATTGATAGAGTTAGGTAAATTTTACACCTGGAACTGATGAACCATCCTTTTCTCCTGATGCATACTGTGACTTTGTGGGTTCGTGAAATGAAAAGTCCAATTTCACCACTCAAAAATGTTCTTTATTTCCACCGACTTACAGTTTAACACTTGCCAATTACACAGAATTACTTGCTGCACACAATTACAATTCACCAGTTCGTCCGTTACAATTTCACTTGTACTCGCGATTACATAAACTCCGATGCACATACCAGTTACGTACAGTCTTCCGTTGCACAATCTTCTCGTTCATGAACACGTCACTGACTAACTCTTACACCAAGAACTGCGACTGTCTCCTCGCTCACACTCACTAACCAACTGACTGACTCCTGACTGTCTGCAACCCCCCTTTATATAGGAATATCGCCGCCTTCCAGTGTCCGCGAGAATGTTCCAGTAAAAGAATGATCGAGAACCAGGTGTAAGAGAAACAGACGGCACAGTCATGTTTTTCCTCCGTCACCACCGCCTGTCACCACTATAAGACAAACGAGGGGAGGGCGTAGCTAACACGGACCTCCCTCGTCTCCCGCTCTCAGCTGCTTTCATAGGGTGTTCCAGCGCTCGCGTTACACTATAGGAAACTATGTGATTCCGGTTGAGGAAAGGATCGAATACCAGCGACAGGTGTTTAATCAAGTTAGTATGTAGGAACGGTAATTCTAGTAATTCTAGTAGTTTTAGTATTTGTGGTTATGTATTTTAAGTAGTTTATATCTGTTGTATTCCTGTAAAGAATTGCCGTTTTAGAAATAGTTTACCTTTGAGTTTTTGTAAGTCACTGGTTTCCAGTGACATAGGTTTAGATAGTTATTTAGTTAGCTTAGTTTTAGAAATATCTGCAAATATGCATGTAAAGATGATAAAGTTGAAAAGAGAAAAAAGGAAATAAAATTTGTGGAAGTTATGTCTTGGTTTTGCTTCAACATGCCAAGACATGGTTAAGCAGATTATTTTTGATTTTTTGATTTTTTTTATTTTTTATTTTTTATTCTTTTTTATTTTATATTTTTTATTTATTTATTTTTTTGTCCCCTTCGGCAGGTCTCTGTATCTTGGGTGGGTAGGGGGTTAGTGCTGGAAATGGTCACCTCTAGTTTGTCCCCTTGGACAGGTCACCGTATCTTAGGTGGTGGGGGGTTTGTGCTGGAAATGGTCACCTCTAGTGTGTCCCCTTCGACAGGTCTCTGTATCTTAGGTGGTGGGGGTTAGTGCTGGAAATGGTCACCTCTAGTTTGTCCCCTTGGACAGGTCACTGTATCTTAGGTGGTGGGGGGTTTGTGCATGGAAATGGTCACCTCTAGTGTGTCCCCTTCGACAGGTCTCTGTATCTTAGGTGGTAGGGGTTAGTGCTGGAAATGGTCACCTCTAGTTTGTCCCCTTGGACAGGTCTCTGTATCTTAGGTGGTGGGGGGTTTGTGCTGGAAATGGTCACCCCTAGTGTGTCCCCTTCGACAGGTCTCTGTATCTTAGGTGGTGGGGGGTTTGTGCTGGAAATGGTCACCTCTAGTGTGTCCCCTTCGACAGGTATCTGTATCTTAGGTGGTGGGGGGTTTGTGCTGGAAATGGTCACCTCTAGTGTGTCCCCTTCGACAGGTCTCTGTATCTTAGGTGGTGGGGGTTAGTGCTGGAAATGGTCACCTCTAGTTTGTCCCCTTGGACAGGTCACTGTATCTTAGGTGGTGGGGGGTTTGTGCTGGAAATGGTCACCTCTAGTGTGTCCCCTTCGACAGGTCTCTGTATCTTAGGTGGTAGGGGTTAGTGCTGGAAATGGTCACCTCTAGTTTGTCCCCTTGGACAGGTCACTGTATCTTAGGTGGTGGGGGGTTTGTGCTGGAAATGGTCACCTCTAGTGTGTCCCCTTCGACAGGTCTCTGTATCTTAGGTGGTGGGGGGTTTGTGCTGGAAATGGTCACCTCTAATGTGTCCCCTTCGACAGGTCTCTGTATCTTAGGTGGTGGGGGGTTTGTGCTGGAAATGGTCACCTCTAGTGTGTCCCCTTCGACAGGTCTCTGTATCTTAGGTGGTGGGGGTTAGTGCTGGAAATGGTCACCTCTAGTTTGTCCCCTTGGACAGGTCACTGTATCTTAGGTGGTGGGGGGTTTGTGCTGGAAATGGTCACCTCTAGTGTGTCCCCTTCGACAGGTCTCTGTATCTTAGGTGGTAGGGGTTAGTGCTGGAAATGGTCACCTCTAGTTTGTCCCCTTGGACAGGTCACTGTATCTTAGGTGGTGGGGGGTTTGTGCTGGAAATGGTCACCTCTAGTGTGTCCCCTTCGACAGGTCCCTGTATCTTAGGTGGTGGGGGGCTTGTGCTGGAAATGGTCACCTCTAATGTGTCCCCTTCGACAGGTCTCTGTATCTTAGGTGGTGGGGGGTTTGTGCTGGAAATGGTCACCTCTAGTGTGTCCCCTTCGACAGGTCTCTGTATCTTAGGTGATAGGGGTTTGTGCTGGAAATGGTCACCCCTAGTGTGTCCCCTTCGACAGGTCTCTGTATCTTAGGTGGTGGGGGGTTTGTGCTGGAAATGGTCACCCCTAGTGTGTCCCCTTCAACAGGTCTCTGTATCTTAGGTGGTGGGGGGTTTGTGCTGGAAATGGTCACCTCTAGTGTGTCCCCTTCGACAGGTCTCTGTATCTTAGGTGGTGGGGGGTTTGTGCTGGAAATGGTCACCTGTAGTGTGTCCCCTTCGACAGGTCTCTGTATCTTAGGTGGTGGGGGGTTTGTGCTGGAAATGGTCACCTCTAGTGTGTCCTCTTCGACAGCTCTCTGTATCTAAGGTGGTGGGGGGTTTGTGCTGGAAATGGTCACCCCTAGTGTGGCCCCTTCGACAGGTCTCTGTATCTTAGGTGGTGGGGTGTTTGTGCTGGAAATGGTCACCCCTAGTGTGTCCCCTTCGACAGGTCTCTGTATCTTAGGTGGTGGAGGGTTTGTGCTGGAAATGGTCACCCCTAGTGTGTCCCCTTCGAGAGGTCTCTGTATCTTAGGTGGTGGGGGGTTTGTGCTGGAAATGGTCACCCCTAGTTTGTCCCTTCGGCAGGTCTCTGTATCTTAGGTGGTGGGGGGTTTGTGCTGGAAATGGTCACCTCTAGTGTGTCCCCTTCGACAGGTCTCTGTATCTTAGGTGGTGGGGGGTTTGTGCTGGAAATGGTCACCTCTAGTGTGTCCCCTTCGACAGGTCTCTGTATCTTAGGTGGTGGGGGGTTTGTGCTGGAAATGGTCACCCCTAGTGTGTCCCCTTCGACAGGTCTCTGTATCTTAGGTGGTTTGAGGTTTGTGCTGGAAATGGTCACCCCTAGTGTGTCCCCTTCGACAGGTCTCTGTATCTTAGGTGGTGGGGGGTTTGCGCTGGAAATGGTCACCCCTAGTGTGTCCCCTTCGACAAGTCTCTGTATCTTAGGTGAGGGGGGGTTCTGCTGGAAATGGTCACCCCTAGTGTGTCCCCTTCGACAGGTCTCTGTATCTTAGGTGGTGGGGGGTTTGTGCTGGAAATGTTCACCTCTAGTGTGTCCCCTTCGACAGGTCTCTGTATCTTAGGTGGTGGGGGGTTTGTGCTGGAAATGGTCACCTCCAATGTGTCCCCTTCGACAGGTCTCTGTATCTTAGGTGGTGGGGGGTTTGTGCTGGAAATGCTCACCTCTAGTGTGTCCCCTTCGACAGGTGGTGCTGGTGTTTTAGGGCCCGTCGACAACAAGGTCATTTGGGGCCTTCGACAGGTTTCTGTATCTTAGGTGGTGGGGGGTTTGTGCTGGAAATGGTCACCTCTAGTTTGTCCCTTTCGGCAGGTCTCTGTATCTTAGGTGGTGGGGGTTTGTGCTGGAAATGGTCAACTCTAGTGTGTCCCCTTCGACAGGTCTCTGTATCTTAGGTGGTGGGGGGTTTGTGCTGAAAATGGTCACCTCTAGTGTGTCCCCTTCGACAGGTCTCTGTATCTTAGGTGGTGGGGGGTTTGTGCTGGAAATGGTCACCCCTAGTGTGTCCCCTTCGACAGGTCTCTGTATCTTAGGTGGTGGGGGGGTTTGTGCTGGAAATGGTCACCTCTAGTGTGTCCCCTTCGACAGGTCTCTGTATCTTAGGTGGTGGGGGGTTTGTGCTGGAAATGGTCACCTCTAGTGTGTCCTCTTCGACAGCTCTCTGTATCTTAGGTGGTGGGGGGTTTGTGCTGGAAATGGTCACCTCTAGTGTGTCCCCTTCGACAGGTATCTGTATCTTAGGTGGTGGGGGGTTTGTGCTGGAAATGGTCACCTCTAGTGTGTCCCCTTCGACAGGTCTGTGTATCTTAGGTGGTGGGGGGTTTGTGCTGGAAATGGTCACCTCTAGTGTGTCCCCTTCGACAGGTATCTGTATCTTAGGTGGTGGGGGGTTTGTGCTGGAAATGGTCACCTATAGTGTGTCCCCTTCGACAGGTCTCTGTATCTTAGGTGGTGGGGGGTTTGTGCTGGAAATGGCCACCTCTAGTGTGTCCCCTTCGACAGGTCTCTGTATCTTAGGTGGTGGGGGGTTTGTGCTGGAAATGGTCACCCCTAGTGTGTCCCCTTCGACAGGTCTCTCTATCTTAGGTGGTTTGAGGTTTGTGCTGGAAATGGGCACCTCTAGTGTGTCCCCTTCGACAGGTCTCTGTATCTTAGGTGGTGGGGGGTTTGTGCTGGAAATGGTCACCCCTAGTGTGTCCCCTTCGACAGGTCTCTGTATCTTAGGTGGTGGGGGGTTTGTGCTGGAAATGGTCACCTCTAGTGTGTCCCCTTCGACAGGTATCTGTATCTTAGGTGGTGGGGGGTTTGTGCTGGAAATGGTCACCCCTAGTTTGTCCCTTCGGCAGGTCTCTGTATCTTAGGTGGTGGGGGGTTTGTGCTGGAAATGGTCACCTCTAGTGTGTCCCCTTCGACAGGTCTCTGTATCTTAGGTGGTGGGGGGTTTGTGCTGGAAATGGTCACCTCTAGTGTGTCCCCTTCGACAGGTCTCTGTATCTTAGGTGGTGGGGGGTTTGTGCTGGAAATGGTCACCCCTAGTGTGTCCCCTTCGACAGGTCTCTGTATCTTAGGTGGTGGGGGGTTTGTGCTGGAAATGGTCACCCCTAGTGTGTCCCCTTCGACAGGTCTCTGTATCTTAGGTGGTGGGGGGTTTGCGCTGGAAATGGTCACCCCTAGTGTGTCCCCTTCGACAAGTCTCTGTATCTTAGGTGGTGGGGGGGTTCTGCTGGAAATGGTCATCCCTAGTGTGTCCCCTTCGACAGGTCTCTGTATCTTAGGTGGTGGGGGGTTTGTGCTGGAAATGTTCACCTCTAGTGTGTCCCCTTCGACAGGTCTCTGTATCTTAGGTGGTGGGGGGTTTGTGCTGGAAATGGTCACCTCTAGTGTGTCCCCTTCGACAGGTCTCTGTATCTTAGGTGGTGGGGGGTTTGTGCTGGAAATGGTCACCTCTAGTGTGTCCCCTTCGACAGGTCTCTGTATCTTAGGTGGTGGGGGGTTTGTGCTGGAAATGGTCACCTCTAGTGTGTCCCCTTCGACAGGTCTCTGTATCTTAGGTGGTGGGTGGTTTGTGCTGGAAATTGTCACCCCTAGTGTGTCCCCTTCGACAGGTCTCTGTATCTTAGGTGGTGGGGGGTTTGTGCTGGAAATTGTCACCCCTAGTGTGTCCCCTTCGACAGGTCTCATGTATCTTAGGTGGTGGGGGGTTTGTGCTGGAAATGGTCACCCCTAGTGTGTCCCCTTCGACAGGTCTCTGTATCTTAGGTGGTGGGGGGTTTGTGCTGGAAATGGTCACCCCTAGTGTGTCCCCTTCGACAGGTCTCTGTATCTTAGGTGGTGGGGGGTTTGTGCTGGAAATGGTCACCTCTAGTGTGTCCCCTTCGACAGGTCTCTGTATCTTAGGTGGTGGGGGGTTTGTGCTGGAAATGGTCACGTCTAGTGTGTCCCCTTCGACAGGTCTCTGTATCTTAGGTGGTGGGGGGTTTGTGCTGGAAATGGTCACCTCTAGTGTGTCCCCTTCGACAGGTCTCTGTATCTTAGGTGGTGGGGGGTTTGTGCTGGAAATGGTCACCCCTAGTGTGTCCCCTCGACAGGTCTCTCTATCTTAGGTGGTGGGGGGTTTGTGCTGGAAATGGTCACCTCTAGTGTGTCCCCTTCGACAGGTCTCTGTATCTTAGGTGGTGGGGGTTATGGTGGAAATGGTCACCCCTAGTGTGTCCCCTTCGACAGGTCTCTGTATCTTAGGTGGTGGGGGTTATGGTGGAAATGGTCACCTCTAGTGTGTCCCCTTCGACAGGTCTCTGTATCTTAGGTGGTGGGGGTTTGTGCTGGAAATGGTCACCCCTAGTGTGTCCCCTTCGACAGGTCTGTGTATCTTAGGTGGTTTGAGGTTTGTGCTGGAAATGGTCACCTCTAGTGTGTCTCTACCAACAAAATCTACATCGTAATACAAATAACAAATTCTTCTCTCGTACTGCATTACCAAATACATTTCTCGTTATATCCGATATGGATTCTTGATCCATAAAGTGTTTACCAGTTTCAGCAACCGTCATTGTGATTGGTCAAACCAGCATTTGCTGCTGATCACCTACTGTTTATTTTAAATTTTTAAATTTTTTTAATTAATATATATAATTTTAGAATTGCAGATCCTAAGCGATATGTTAAAATTTCCCAAAGTTTAGTCAGCGAAATTGAGCCTATTTATGTAACCTCTATTACACGTGTGACGTATGTGAAATGTCAGCACGCAATCCTGCGGACAAAAACTGATAATAGGGTGGCAATTTACACAATTGGCTACATGATGTCAACGTTATTGCAGCGACATCTGGCAGCGTCCTTTGACATTCTTATCGCCGACATCGGTGGTTCAGTTTGGACCATGCTGGAATTTGCATGGATAAACAAAGAAATTAGCACAAATGGAGCATTTGGGAGCAAGGCTCCAGGCCACACATGCAATATTGACGATGACGGACCAGGTAGCCATCTGGTGTCAGTGAGAGACACTCTTTCCTTCGAGCAATTTAACCCAAAACTACACTGTAATAGCAACAGAATAAAAGGAGGAAAATAGAAAGAAAACCCTGGTAGGTGAGAAACCACACCAATGTTCGACGACCGACCCGGGAAAACCACAGAAAATCTAGTGAGGGGTGTTAGTCGTTACCCTTCGTTGTAGTAGAGAAAGTAAGAATTTATGTGAATGTGTTTCAAAGCATGCTTTAAGAACAGCTGAAGGTTTTTTTTTCTTAAAATATTAATTTATTTTTGGAAAAGTTACTCTATTTGTCTAGAACTTAGTTCTTATCTAGCCGCTTCAGCATAATGTCTTTGTCCCTATTGTTGTAAACTGTCTTTCTAGAGAATAAAGAGCAACACTGTCTTTCAAACATTGTTTCAACTTTTTTGCTTGTTCCATTTATACCTCGCCTTTAACTGCTATGGTCATATCGGCGGTCGTTCTACTTTGGAACATACTGAAGGTGTTAACTCGTTATCTTTGGTTTTTAATCATTAGATCACGCACACATTCACACTCTCATTCATCCTTCCAGACTATGGGGAAGATGGGGAATTCTCTTGGTCGGAGAAAAATCCCCACTGCCGCCGCCGGGAATCGAACCCGGCACCCCTAGCACGATTTTAAATTTTGAAGTATTGTCAATATAGATATATTGAAGATTGTAAGGAAACAAACACTTCGCTGTTTTCGGATAACAGCTCGAGTTTGTTTTTAAAGAAATTTGAAAAGCTCTTGAACAACTTACACGTCATTCTCCGTATAATATCTTCTGATTCAATATGCATACATGAACGAGTTCAAAAGTGTTTTATGTCTTGAGCAAGACGTGTACTGTTATATAACAGCTCTGTGTTTGTGGTTTGCAAATTACAGAGCATTACACAAAGTGGTAACTATAGCAACCACGATGTTTGACCAACACACTTTTATCCTAACTCAAATGTTACAATGTTTTAAAATTTGAAGTGACTTTCTTAAAGGCACTATACATTAGATAATGTTCGTTCTCAAGTAATAATTTACAACTGAATAGGTATATTTTTATAGAAGTGATGCTGTATATACGATAATGTTAAGTGAGAACTGACATCACCGCCAGAGTGCAGTCTCGATGCTAAACTGCAACCAGAGTCCGTAGAACGCATGTTAAACAGGATGTACCATTATTAGAATTAGCTTTTATAAATCGAATTTACACAAGTCACATAAAGACCCTGAAGAATTTCTAGAAGCGTACGGTGACTAACAGATCCGGCTCAGAATTAAGATGTCGTGTAGCCCACGAAAGTGAAGCAATTGAGACATTTAAGTTTTACTCGTAAGATGAATCATTCTGTGGCTGGAAGGACACGTCCTGGGAGCATGGTCAATATGGTAAACAATGACCATAACCTGCTTTGTGTTACAACAATACATTCACACAGTTTCTCTAGCAAGAACTGACCGCATGTCTGACGCCTGGGGCAGTCTCAGACATTCACGTTTTTGTTGTTCCGGTTTAAGCGCAGTCTGTGGCACTCTGCCAAAATGAGCGTCTCTTTACCTTTGACTTTGTTACTTCACCAAAACATCTCATTTTGAAATTTCACAGAGTGCGCGTCAAATACCTCAAAAGTCAACATCCACACATCCCTATTTAAGTCGGCAATCTTTCAAAAATGCTGAACGAATATTTTCTCAAAATACATGTAAAGCATATGGGAATTTTACATCTGAAATTTTTAGAACAATTGCTAATCGGCAATGATGTTCATTCGGATTTTGTTTGTTTTATGAAATGAATAAAATAATATTCAAATGAGTACATGGTACATAGAGCTTAGAGTTACCAGACATTCATCTTTCAGGATAAGAGAAAGCCTCCAACGTTAAGTCATATCGGACGATGTATGAAATGATGTTCAAATAAGTACAGGGTACATAGAGCTTAGAGTTACCAGACATTCATCTTTCAGGATAAGAGAAAACCTCCAACGTTAAGTCATATCGGACGATAAATGAAATGATGTACAAATGAGTACAGGGTACATAGAGCTTAGAGTTACCTGACATTCATCTTTCAGGATAAGAGAAAACCTCCAACGTTAAGTCTTATCGGACGATATATGAAATGATGTACAAATGAGTACAGGGTACATAGAGCTTAGAGTTACCAGACATTCATCTTTCAGGATAAGAGAAAACCTCCAACGTTAAGTCTTATCGGACGATATATGAAATGATGTACAAATGAGTACAGGGTACATAGAGCTTAGATTTACCAGACATTCATCTTTCAGGATAAGGGAAAACCTCCAACGTTAAGTCATATCGGACGATGAATGAAATGATGTTCAAATGAGTACAAGGTACATAGAGCTTAGAGTTACCAGACATTCATCTTTCAGGATAAGAGAAAACCTCCAACGTTAAGTCATATCGGACGATGAATGAAATGATGTTCAAATGAGTACAGGGTACATAGAGCTTAGAGTTACAGACACTCATCTTTCAGGATAAGAGAAAACCTCCGACGTTAAGTCATATCGGACGATGAATGAAATGATGTTCAAATGAGTACAGGGTACATAGAGCTTAGAGTTACAGACACTCATCTTTCAGGATAAGAGAAAACCTCCAACGTTAAGTCATATCGGACGATGAATGAAATGATGTTCAAATGAGTACAGGGTACATAGAGCTTAGAGTTACAGACACTCATCTTTCAGGATAAGAGAAAACCTCCAACGTTAAGTCATATCGGACGATGAATGAAATGATGTTCAAATGAGTACAAGGTACATAGAGCTTAGAGGTACCAGACACTCATCTTTGAGAATAAGGAAAAACCCCGGAAAGCCCTTATACAGGGAACTCGCCATGACCGAGATTCGAATGTAAGGCAGACGCACTACTACTATGCTGCAGTGGCGGACGTGGGTGTACTTACTTCGGGTTTTCCGTTCAAATTTACACACACGCACTCACACACACACACACACACACACACACACACACACACACACACACACACACACACACACACACACACACACACACACGTATACTTCCATGCTCCAGGGAATACGTGGAATTATTCTGGTTGGAGATAAATTCCCAACTCCCAGTCGATATTAGAACCAGAGACCTCAGAATTTGCAAGATATATCTGAAATGTACTGCTGTTGAAGATAGTTATGTGGATCATGGTGCAACCAGTTCTGGAATGGAGTAGGCCTTGATGAAATAAACTTCTTCAAACCAAATACTGCCAGCATCGGCATCAACTGTTGTGTAGTACATTTTGTGCTTTTGGATTTCTCCTTAAAATAGATCATTATTGGAATTTAAGATACACGTAATTATACTGTTCGGAATCTAAGCATTATATACACAAACAAGTAAAGTATTAATGAAAATACCTTGTTGGTATTCACAAAACGTTAAGAAATGTCATCCACACAGTTTATGCACTATGTAATAGTCTTTGCTTGTGTGTAACTTGAACTGCATCGCGCAGGGTCTGAATTAAGAAGTGACGGAGAATCATGAACAGTCCGAGGTGTAGGGTTTGTGCACATTTTGATTTGTAAGCATCTTTGGGTAGGATAGTTAGGAGTTCGGCTTGTTCTACTGTTGGAATTGCTTTAGCTGAACGTTCACTTTTAGATGAAAATAATCGCTTAAGGACAACAGACATGGCCATCTTGGACACTGTCAACCTAAGTGACTAACTGACTATGACTTGGTTTGTTCCTTCTTCTTCTTCTTCTTCTTCTTCTTCTTCTTCTTCTTCTTCTTCTTCTTCTTCTTCTTCTTCTTCTTCTTCTTCTTCTTCTTCTTCTTCTTCTTCTTCTTCTTCTTCTTCTTCTTCTTCTTCTTCTTCTTCTTCTTCTTCTTCTTCTTCTTCTTCTTCTTCTTCTTCTTCTTCTTCTTCTTCTTCTTCTTCTTCTTCTTCTTCTTCTTCTTCTTCTTCTTCTTCTTCTTCTTCTTCTTCTTCTTCTTCTTCTTCTTCTTCTTCTTCTTCTTCTTCTTCTTCTTCTTCTTCTTCTTCTTCTTCTTCTTCTTCTTCTTCTTCTTCTTCTTCTTCTTCTTCTTCTTCTTCTTCTTCTTCTTCTGCAATAGTCATTTATACTTACCTCATTTACATAGTAATTTGTGGTACATGACACACCATTTCCCAGGATATTCTGTCATTTTGGTTCAGAACCCTGAAGTAAATCAGTCGTTGAAAATATTTGTCAGTCATTTGTTTGGCATCGCGACAACGACAGTAGGGAAACAGAAATCATTTTGGGACTGAAGTATTATAGTTTATCCTTTACATTGGCGCTTTTTCTATCATACAGACATTTACCGTTCAAAGTGTACGAGTTCGTATTTTGCCAAAATAAGTACCAACAACCTAATTGCATGAAGCGCTATCAAATGTGACATCTATCTTTGATTTCAGGGAATCGTCTGCAACTTACAGCATAATGATAACATGGAGAACACGACATCTATGTAAACCTCACATTTCAGTTAGTATGTTGTTGCCTAGTTACTTGAAATGAAACAAATAACTAAGGCCACGTTAGAAAACGTCGTCTATGTGATATAGCGATCAGGAAGGAGAAGGTAATTCAGTGTTAGTACGATTTGTATTCCAAGATACGCCAACCAGACGTGATTAGACTGAAGTCCAGGGTTACGACACCAAAACTAAAATTGCGTACGAATGGAAGGTGAAACAGTAAGTACCTACACCTTCGTCTATACATTTACTGATTATTGCTACCACAAAGATACCAATACCATTAACTTTCTCTACTCTACATCTATAATAAATAAAGCAAGTGCTGTATTTCACCAAAAGTTCAATATAAAGATTACATGGAACATACATGTTTTGTGATTCCTCTGAATATAACAGGTAAAAGTACAAAATACGTAAATAAGCATTTACCTAAATATGTAAATGTACAAACATAGCAAACACCAAATAACAAACTTGATATACAAGTTAAGTATCTCCCAAGGTTTGGAACATTTACTTGGAACATTTTTGGTCTATTTTAATTTTCTATTTCCTCAAAAATTGGTCTAAAAATACTACATGTTATAAAAATTAAACGGATTTTTATCTTCAATTTTCTGTGAGTGTCCTCAGAAGTCCTCCTATTTTGTAACAAGTTTTGTATGAGTGGTAAATAGTAAACTGTATACAAAAATAGATCTCTGTGGAGTGGAAATAGCATGTCTTCCTCAAGTTAAGAGGTCCCGAGTTCGAATCTCGGTCAACGTCAGTTATCTACATAAGGTTTTCTTTCCCGGGGGATTCCCCTTATCCAGAAAGATGAGTGTCCGCTAACTCTCAGCTCTAGGCACCCTGTACTCATTTGAACATAATTACATTCATTATCCGATATGACAACGTTGGAGGTTTTCTCTTATCCTGAAAGATGAATGTCTGGTAACTCTAAGCTCTATGTACCCTGTACTCATTTGAACACCATTTCATTCATCGTCCGATATGACTTAACGTTGGAGGTTTTCTCTTATCCTGAAAGATGAATGTCTGGTAAGTCTAAGCTCTATATACTCTGTACTCATTTGAACATCATTTTATTCATTGTCCGATATGACTTAATGTTGGAGGTTTTCTCTTATCCTGAAAGATGAATGTCTGGTAACTCTAAGCTCTATGTACCCTGTGCTCATTTGAACATCATTTCATTCATCGTCCGATATGACAACGTTGGAGGTTTCCTCTTATCCTGAAAGATGAATGTCTGGTAACTCTAAGCTCTATATACTCTGTACTCATTTGAACATCATTTCATTCATCGTCCGATATGACTTAACTTTGAAGGTTTTCTCTTATCCTGAAAGATGAATGTCTGGTAACTCTAAGCTCTATATACTCTGTACTCATTTGAACATCATTTCATTCATCGTCCGATATGACTTAACGTTGGAGGTTTTCTCTTATCCTGAAAGATGAATGTCTGGTAACTCTAAGCTCTATATACTCTGTACTCATTTGAACATCATTTCATTCATCGTCCGATATGACTTAACGTTGGAGGTTTTCTCTTATCCTGAAAGATGAATGTCTGGTAATTCTAAGCTCTATGTACCCTGTACTCATTTGAACACCATTTCATTCATCGTCCGATATGACTTAATGTTGGAGGTTTTCTCTTATCCTGAAAGATGAATGTCTGGTAACTCTAAGCTCTATGTACCCTGTGCTCATTTGAACATCATTTCATTCATCGTCCGATATGACTTAACGTTGGAGGTTTTCTCTTATCCTGAAAGATGAATGTCTGGTAACTCTAAGCTCTATATACTCTGTACTCATTTGAACATCATTTCATTCGTCGTCCGATATGACTTAACTTTGAAGGTTTTCTCTTATCCTGAAAGATGAATGTCTGGTAACTCTAAGCTCTATATACTCTGTACTCATTTGAACATCATTTCATTCATCGTCCGATATGACTTAACGTTGGATGTTTTCTCTTATCCTGAAAGATGAATGTCTGGTAACTCTAATCTCTATATACTCTGTACTCATTTGAATATCATTTCATTCATCGTCCGATATGACTTAACGTCGGAGGTTTTCTCTTATCCTGAAAGATGAATGTCTGGTAACTCTAAGCTCTATGTACCCTGTACTCATTTGAATATCATTTCATTCATCGTCCGATATGACTTAACGTTGGAGGTTTTCTCTTATCCTGAAAGATGAATGTCTGGTAACTCTAAGCTCTATATACCCTGTACTCATTTGAACATCATTTCATTCATCGTCCGATATGACTTAACGTTGGAGGTTTTCTCTTATCCTGAAAGATGAATGTCTGGTAACTCTATGCTCTATGTAAGCTGTACTCATTTGAACATCATTTCATTCATCGTCCGATATGACTTAACGTTGGAGGTTTTCTCTTATCCTAAAAGATGAATGTCTGGTAACTCTATGCTCTATGTAAGCTGTACTCATTTGAACATCATTTCATTCATCGTCCGATATGACTTAACGTTGGAGGTTTTCTCTTATCCTAAAAGATGAATGTCTGGTAACTCTATGCTCTATGTATCCTGTACTCATTGAACATCATTTCATTCATCGTCCGATATGACTTAACGTTGGAGGACGTAAGTTACAAAAAGCAGATATGCCAAGAAACTGGCATGCACAAATAAAATAAAATTGGTCCTTTAATTATTTTTTAATTTACGTCCTCCAACGTTAAGCCATATCGGACGATGAATGAAATGATGTTCAAATGAGTACAGGGTACATAGAGCTTAGAGTTACCAGACATTCATCTTCCAGGATAAGGGAAAACCCCGGAGAAAACCTTGTCCAGGTAACTCACCCTGACCGAGATTCGAACTCGTGACCTCTTGAACGTGAGGCAGAGGTCCTTTAATATTTATGGGACATGTTTGTATATGGCGTTGAACTTTGAACTCCAGTTTTGTTAATTCCTTGGATAATAGCTTGACATCGTAGAAGAAATATGTGAATAAGCTGAAATTAATTCTTCTGCACAGCTCTTACTGATAATGTTAAAAAAGTTCGGAAACTGGTTTTGCTCTTTGAATGATTATGTACACAAGAAATTGATTATGTTCATATATTGAGCTCAAATTGCGAAGGTTACGAATGGTCGTGTTACTTGACCAACAGAACGCACTTCGACAGTCTTCTGTTTAATTATGTTAGTAGCTTTTGTTTCTGTTGATTCCTGTAAAGCATTTAATAAAACAACTATAATTTCTATACTTCATTTTGCAATTCACTTTAATATTGGAACACAGGATTTTTCCAGGTGTACATTTCGTTTTGTACAAAGCGGCTTATTGTTAATATAAACTGATTTTGTTGTACGTGTAACGCAATGTGATGGTCAAATATCTTCTGTTAGACTAAACCTGAGTAAGAGATATACAAATAAATAAAGCAATGAAGTAAGAAATAAGGAAAAAAGGAAAGTAAGTGTGATCTGTTGAGCTCACATGAGCTTCTCTCTTCACTCTCGTACAAACACTTAATTGTATCTACTCTCTCAATAGACATAAACAAACCACATATTGGCTTACAGATGCAACACTTAACTGATAGTGATAGTGATAGTGATAGTGAGATTTTGCGTTTTCTTTTTACGTCCAAGACATAAAACATAAACCGCCAAAAAGGAATATCGCAAAAATGATTAAAAAAAACTGCATTTCATATAAAACGTGCGTTTTAGCAAGATGTACAGTTTTAAGTAGTAATCTTTTGTCTATATCTTGCGTTTATCAGTTATACAAAAGTCATTCTTTTAAGTAATTAAAGTAATTAAAATTTTAAGTAAGTAAAAGTAATTTAGAATGAAGCGTACTTCTGAGGAAATTCACACAAAATTCGTATATACATTTTGTTTTTCACGAAAATATCTCACATTTATATAATATTGTTTAATTTATATTTTATTTTGCTTTAAAGCGTTAGAACCATTTTTAAGAAAGTAAATATATAAAGCGTAGGTTGGAAGACTCACCTGCAGCAGTGAAGAGATGCTAACTGACTGAAGAGGTCGACTGACTGTATGCCGCTCTCAATGTTAATATCCCCTCCACTAATTCCTGGGAAACCTTCCTTACGGAGTGAATTCCATCTTTAATCATACCTTGGTTCCAAGGACCGCTATGACGTAGCAAGGGTATTTACTCTTTATTACAATGCTACAATTTATAATTGGTACAACAGGAGGATTGTTCAATAAAGAATGATCATAAATATTTTACGGTCATAATTTTTCTCACTAAAATTCAATCGTATTATACTCTGTTAGCTTAATGTGAAACAAACACGCCGTAGTAGTTTCATTGTTGGTACTCCTGGTTCGCGCCTGTGAGAAGCAGGCAAGTTCAGTCATGTTCAGTATCGCCTACCGCTACAATGGAGGTAACACGCAGTTAAGGTTGATGTTAGAGGAAGATACGGAGTTTCTTTCAAACGTAATCACTGCTGATGAAACTTGGCTACATCATTTTGATCCTGAGAGCAAACAACAAAGCTCAGTGTGGAAATCTCCTTCATCACCAACCCCCCCCCCCCAAAAAAAGCAAAAGTGGTTGCTTCTGCTGGGAAAGTTATGGTCATCTCATTCTTTGATATTCATGGAATGGTTTATCAGCATGTTGTACCTGCACACACATCAGTAACTGGACAATACTATTGCAAGTCCATATCAGGCGCAAAAGACCACATTTCCGTGAAGTAGGCTGGATGCTGCACCACGATAATGCGCGGCCGCATATTGCCAATGTTGTTGCTGAATATTTTGCAAAAATCAACGTGAAGTTCATCCCTCACCCTCCCTATAGTCCAGATTCAGCCCCATGTGACTTTTTTCTATTCCCTAACTCGAAGAAACCTCTTCGTGGGAGACATTATCCATCATCAGAAGCAGTGGTGAAGGCTGCGGAGGCGATTTTGAAGGATCTCACAAAAATGATTTCCAGCATGTCTTTGAACACTGGCAGAAACGCTGGGACAAGTGCATCACATTCAGGGGAGACTATTTTGAAAAAGACCATCAAAATTATGAGGATGAGTAAAGGTATGTTGTCAAAAAAATTGTGATAATTCTTTATTGAACAACCTTCGTATCTTCGTGATGAAACCGAACGGGGTGGCTTAGTCGGTTTGGTCTTTGGCGCACATTCGGAAGGTCCAGGTTTGATTCTGCGTACCCAGGTCACCAGGTAAATGCTGTGGAGGTTAATTATATCCCCCGAATTCTCTGTCCCTCCATATCATCTCCATTATCATTTTACATTGAAATTGTGGTCTCGTTCAGGGTAGAAATGTCGGCAGGTGTCTTGGAGCTGCATGGCTGGATGATATACTCTTGGTAAGCACTTCCTCCTCTGGTACAATGGTCTCAGGTCTGGAGGGGCTGTGAGTTGCCTGGCCTGCCGGGGAGTTTCCAACTGGTAAAGTGTAGTGACCGTGCCCTCTGTACTTACGTGGCTGCCTCCCGGGGTGTCCCACTTGGGGACATAGATACAATAGACCAAGTGCCGAATCCCCTGCGTAGTACAGTCCAGTCTTTGTGAGAATATTTTCGTTGTATGAAGTCGCTTCAAAAATGCTCGAAGAAGATGGCTTGTTTTGAGGTACATACAAAGCATTCTACATAAATAGACGCGAGAAAAGTATTGTCTATAGATTCCACATAAACTAACTTCCCATAAAAAAAAATAAAAAAAAACAGCGAATCGATTGGGGCAGAAATAGCATTCAAAAATGTCCAAGGTGATATTTCAAATTTGGTTTAAAACATCGTTACTGGCAATGAGTCTGGAATTTATTGTTATGATCCTGAAAACAAAACACAATCGGCTGGATGGGTCTAAGTGTACAAAAGAGTGACGAATCTGCAGTGCTGAGTCATACTGAAAACAGATGCTCCGTTACACATAGAACAGTTATCGCAAAAGTTTGCTGCTAGGTTAATAAGGACATTCGCAATGAATATTATCGTCAAACCTTACAAACTCCAAGCTTGCCTGTTCGCGTTTGGCTATTAAACAAAAGAAAGTGAGGAAACACCACACAGTCGTACTGCACAAGAACAGACGAGAGATGAAGACATTTGACCAACATTAGTTATTTTATTTGAAAATCATCGTTGTCTTTATGACAAAATGCATAAATCCTAAAAAGATAATTTGCTGAAGGAATATATTTGTAAGCAAATTGTGAATGACGTGAAATGTGAAGGTACATAAGAATTGTTTATATTATTTACTATTATATCTGTCAACTTTGTGAGGTTAGGTAGGGGTTTGTTTATATATATTATAATTGTTATTATTATTATTATTATTATTATTATTATTATTATTATTATTATTATTATTATTATTATTATTATTATTATTATTATTATTATTATTATTATTATTATTATTATTATTATTATTATTATTATTATTATTATTATTATGATTATGATTATGATTATGATTATTATTATTATTATTATTATTATTATTATTATTATTATTATTATTATTATTATTATTATTATTATTATTATTATTATTATTATTATTATTATTATTATTATTATTATTATTATTATTATTATTATTATTATTATTATTATTATTATTATTATTATTATTATTATTATTATTATTATTATTATTATTATTATTATTATTATTATTATTATTATTATTATTATTTTTTTTTTTTTTTTTTTTTATTGAAAAAGTCTGAGCAGCATGCCCCATTACAATGTAATACTACATGCTTTATATTCCGAGACATCGGTTCAGAGCGACTTGCGATACATTGGCCAAAGTACATTGTTCTATTTTTTTTTTTTTTTTAGCCTGCGACCTTTATAATACTGTTGAACCACTTATTTTAATATAATAATATCTTAGTACTGCGCGTCTGAACTGACGTGTCGGTCACAATGATTCATCAATTTAATTTAATTAAGTTAATTTACATAACATATTTTTTAACAATGTCTTGACAAGATGTCTTCCTATATATTGACATTTCGCTAGCGTAAAATCACAGTGTGGTCACAATATCTATCACAATTATTATAACTTTTTAAAGTCTATTGCATTTACGAATCTGCTGAACTGTCTTATGAATCTTCTTGTGAGGTCCTTCTTTGCAGTCGGCCATTTCCCGCCCTGGTGAATTATGGCTGCTGCAAGATCCTTCCTTTGTTTGCCGAGGATAGGACAGTGAAACAAGAGATGATCCACAGTCTGTTCTCCTGTATTACATGGACAAATTGATTCGTCCATGATTTTAAATCTGTGCAGGTAGCTTCGTATATTGCCGTGTCCAGATGTTATGCAAGTGAAATTTGGTGTAATTCTTATATTGCTCTTGATACGATCGATGATGCTTGGGAAGAATTCCTTCGTTGTCGCACCTTTGGATGTTTTGTCCCATTCTGTTTGCCACCTCCTGATTCCATCTTCATTCACTCTTGTGATAATTACGTCCTTGGATATTTTCTCGTAGACTGCTTCTCCTTCCTCTGCAGCTGCTTCCTTTGCTAATCGATCGGCTAGTTCATTCCCTTATTATTATTATTATTATTATTATTATTATTATTATTATTATTATTATTATTATTATTATTATTATTATTATTATTATTATTATTATTATTATTATTATTATTATTATTATTATTATTATTATTATTATTATTATTATTATTATTATTATTATTATTATTATTATTATTATTATTATTATTATTATTATTATTATTATTATTATTATTATTATTATTATTATTATTATTATTATTATTATTATTATTATTATTATTATTATTATTATTATTATTATTATTATTATTATTATTATTATTATTATTATTATTATTATTATTATTATTATTATTATTATTATTATTATTATTATTATTATTATTATTATTATTATTATTATTATTATTATTATTATTATTATTATTATTATTATTATTATTATTATTATTATTATTATTATTATTATTATTATTATTATTATTATTATTATTATTATTATTATTATTATTATTATTATTATTATTATTATTATTATTATTATTATTATTATTATTATTATTATTATTATTATTATTATTATTATTATTATTATTATTATTATTATTATTATTATTATTATTATTATTATTATTATTATTATTATTATTATTATTATTATTATTATTATTATTATTATTATTATTATTATTATTATTATTATTATTATTATTATTATTATTATTATTATTATTATTATTATTATTATTATTATTACTATTACTATTACTATTACTATTACTATTACTATTACTATTACTATTACTATTACTATTACTATTACTATTACTATTACTATTATTATTATTATTATTATTATTATTATTATTATTATTATTATTATTATTATTATTATTATTATTATTATTATTATTATTATTATTATTATTATTATTATTATTATTATTATTATTATTATTATTATTATTATTATTATTATTATTATTATTATTATTATTATTATTATTATTATTATTATTATTATTATTATTATTATTATTATTATTATTATTATTATTATTATTATTATTATTATTATTATTATTATTATTATTATTATTATTATTATTATTATTATTATTATTATTATTATTATTATTATTATTATTATTATTATTATTATTATTATTATTATTATTATTATTATTATTATTATTATTATTATTATTATTATTATTATTATTATTGTTATTATTATTATTATTATTATTATTATTATTATTATTATTATTATTATTATTATTATTATTATTATTATTATTATTATTATTATTATTATTATTATTATTTGCATCAATGTCATTGTAGTTTTGAAAGTAATGTTCCATATTTAGAAGTGTTGAATTATTGTGAAGGTTTCGAAAAAGAGTATTTTCGTGAAATGTTAAGAGTGTAGTGCAAATTTAATTCAGAAACATCCCAGTACTGGTATTTTGCAAATGTGTAGTAACATTGATGAGGTGGTTATTATTTTATTTAGACGTTGACGTTATAATGCCATTGTAAATGGTAAAGTGAATGTCATGTTGATGTCATACGGTCAAGTGCTCGCGGCAATGTTGAAGTTGCTGAAAGACAACACCGCTAGCACCTTGTCATTTGTTTTCTGTTTCCAAACATTAAGGCAACCCTCATTAACACGGCCACTGGTTAGCACTCACTCTAGATCTGTGTCCTAGGACTTACCCGATACCTGTGACGTCACCTGCGATCTCCCACCTCACCTCACGGTGCTAGGTTACTAAACAAATAATGGCGAGAATCAACGGCATCGAATGAATAATAATAATAATAATAATAATAATAATAATAATAATAATAATAATAATAATAATAATAATAATAATAATAATAATAATAATAATAATAATAATAATAATAATAATAATAATAATAATAATAATAATAATAATAATAATAATAATAATAATAATAATAATAATAATAATAATAATAATAATAATAATAATAATAATAATAATAATAATAATAATAATAATAATAATAATAATAATAATAATAATAATAATAATAATAATAATAATAATAATAATAATAATAATAATAATAATAATAATAATAATAATAATAATAATAATAATAATAATAATAATAATAATAATAATAATAATAATAATAATAATAATAATAATAATAATAATAATAATAATAATAATAATAATAATAATAATAATAATAATAATAATAATAATAATAATAATAATAATAATAATAATAATAATAATAATAATAATAATAATAATAATAATAATAATAATAATAATAATAATAATAATAATAATAATAATAATAATAATAATAATAATAATAATAATAATAATAATAATAATAATAATAATAATAATAATAATAATAATAATAATAATAATAATAATAATAATAATAATAATAATAATAATAATAATAATAATAATAATAATAATAATAATAATAATAATAATAATAATAATAATAATAATAATAATAATAATAATAATAATAATAATAATAATAATAATAATAATAATAATAATAATAATAATAATAATAATAATAATAATAATAATAATAATAATAATAATAATAATAATAATAATAATAATAATAATAATAATAATAATAATAATAATAATAATAATAATAATAATAATAATAATAATAATAATAATAATAATAATAATAATAATAATAATAATAATAATAATAATAATAATAATAATAATAATAATAATAATAATAATAATAATAATAATAATAATAATAATAATAATAATAATAATAATAATAATAATAATAATAATAATAATAATAATAATAATAATAATAATAATAATAATAATAATAATAATAATAATAATAATAATAATAATAATAATAATAATAATAATAATAATAATAATAATAATAATAATAATAATAATAATAATAATAATAATAATAATAATAATAATAATAATAATAATAATAATAATAATAATAATAATAATAATAATAATAATAATAATAATAATAATAATAATAATAATAATAATAATAATAATAATAATAATAATAATAATAATAATAATAATAATAATAATAATAATAATAATAATAATAATAATAATAATAATAATAATAATAATAATAATAATAATAATAATAATAATAATAATAATAATAATAATAATAATAATAATAATAATAATAATAATAATAATAATAATAATAATAATAATAATAATAATAATAATAATAATAATAATAATAATAATAATAATAATAATAATAATAATAATAATAATAATAATAATAATAATAATAATAATAATAATAATAATAATAATAATAATAATAATAATAATAATAATAATAATAATAATAATAATAATAATAATAATAATAATAATAATAATAATAATAATAATAATAATAATAATAATAATAATAATAATAATAATAATAATAATAATAATAATAATAATAATAATAATAATAATAATAATAATAATAATAATAATAATAATAATAATAATAATAATAATAATAATAATAATAATAATAATAATAATAATAATAATAATAATAATAATAATAATAATAATAATAATAATAATAATAATAATAATAATAATAATAATAATAATAATAATAATAATAATAATAATAATAATAATAATAATAATAATAATAATAATAATAATAATAATAATAATAATAATAATAATAATAATAATAATAATAATAATAATAATAATAATAATAATAATAATAATAATAATAATAATAATAATAATAATAATAATAATAATAATAATAATAATAATAATAATAATAATAATAATAATAATAATAATAATAATAATAATAATAATAATAATAATAATAATAATAATAATAATAATAATAATAATAATAATAATAATAATAATAATAATAATAATAATAATAATAATAATAATAATAATAATAATAATAATAATAATAATAATAATAATAATAATAATAATAATAATAATAATAATAATAATAATAATAATAATAATAATAATAATAATAATAATAATAATAATAATAATAATAATAATAATAATAATAATAATAATAATAATAATAATAATAATAATAATAATAATAATAATAATAATAATAATAATAATAATAATAATAATAATAATAATAATAATAATAATAATAATAATAATAATAATAATAATAATAATAATAATAATAATAATAATAATAATAATAATAATAATAATAATAATAATAATAATAATAATAATAATAATAATAATAATAATAATAATAATAATAATAATAATAATAATAATAATAATAATAATAATAATAATAATAATAATAATAATAATAATAATAATAATAATAATAATAATAATAATAATAATAATAATAATAATAATAATAATAATAATAATAATAATAATAATAATAATAATAATAATAATAATAATAATAATAATAATAATAATAATAATAATAATAATAATAATAATAATAATAATAATAATAATAATAATAATAATAATAATAATAATAATAATAATAATAATAATAATAATAATAATAATAATAATAATAATAATAATAATAATAATAATAATAATAATAATAATAATAATAATAATAATAATAATAATAATAATAATAATAATAATAATAATAATAATAATAATAATAATAATAATAATAATAATAATAATAATAATAATAATAATAATAATAATAATAATAATAATAATAATAATAATAATAATAATAATAATAATAATAATAATAATAATAATAATAATAATAATAATAATAATAATAATAATAATAATAATAATAATAATAATAATAATAATAATAATAATAATAATAATAATAATAATAATAATAATAATAATAATAATAATAATAATAATAATAATAATAATAATAATAATAATAATAATAATAATAATAATAATAATAATAATAATAATAATAATAATAATAATAATAATAATAATAATAATAATAATAATAATAATAATAATAATAATAATAATAATAATAATAATAATAATAATAATAATAATAATAATAATAATAATAATAATAATAATAATAATAATAATAATAATAATAATAATAATAATAATAATAATAATAATAATAATAATAATAATAATAATAATAATAATAATAATAATAATAATAATAATAATAATAATAATAATAATAATAATAATAATAATAATAATAATAATAATAATAATAATAATAATAATAATAATAATAATAATAATAATAATAATAATAATAATAATAATAATAATAATAATAATAATAATAATAATAATAATAATAATAATAATAATAATAATAATAATAATAATAATAATAATAATAATAATAATAATAATAATAATAATAATAATAATAATAATAATAATAATAATAATAATAATAATAATAATAATAATAATAATAATAATAATAATAATAATAATAATAATAATAATAATAATAATAATAATAATAATAATAATAATAATAATAATAATAATAATAATAATAATAATAATAATAATAATAATAATAATAATAATAATAATAATAATAATAATAATAATAATAATAATAATAATAATAATAATAATAATAATAATAATAATAATAATAATAATAATAATAATAATAATAATAATAATAATAATAATAATAATAATAATAGGAAGAGATCAAGATGGCGTCAGACAGTGAGAATGTGATTGAGAACGCTCTTAACAGTTTGATTAGTGTGCAGGAAGAGTGCATCAGAATGAGAAGTGACTTGAAGCAGAGGATTCTAGACGCAGTGAGTACCATTAGAGTAGAAGCTGCAAACCTGAGATCTGTTATAAATGAAAAAAACAAAGTGATTACTGATTTAGAAAGTAAGGCTGTGGCAACGTATCCCATGATGCATGTCAGACCGGGGTTTGCTACGTTGCAGGGGGTTGCGACATCTGTTGGTTCAACGTCGCACTACCTCCCCGCTTGCTCGTTACCTCCCCCTGCAGGCGGGCCGAAGAAGCTTTATGCAGATGTTCTGAGGGATGCGTCTAATCATAACAAGCGATACAAGCTGTTCATTAAATCCAAAAATAATCAATCGGCAGAGTATACAAAGACCTTACTAAAGACAAAGTTAAACCCGACTGAGTTGAGGGTAGGAATCAATGCCCTGAAAACTCAAAGGGATAATCAGCTATTGGTAGAATCCGAAAACAAGGCAGACATAGATACCATTTCTAATAAAATAAAAGAGGTTTGTGGGGAGGAATTAGAAAGTTATACACCCAAATTGAGAAATCCGAAGTTGATCATTTTTAATGTTCCAAAAGAAATAAATACTGATAATGCTGTAGCAGCCATAATATCGCAGAACAATGATTTGGCGCTAAATGGGAACAACATCACAGCCAAGTTTGCTTTTCTAGATAAGAAGAAGCATAAGAACTTAGTCATAGAAGTCAATGCAGAAACAAGGAATCGCCTAGCGGGAAAGAAAATCAAATTAGGGTGGAGCATTTGCAGGAGTGAGGATTACTTGTCAGTTACCCGCTGCTACAAATGCAGTAAATATAACCATACAGCAAAAGAATGTACTGGAAATGTGGTGTGCCCCCTTTGCGCACAAAGTCATGAGCTGAAACAATGTGAAGCGGCCGTGGCAAACTACCGTTGTATTAACTGCATCAATTACAATAAGTACAACAAAGCGGCACTTGTCGATGTGAATCATTCCTCACTCGATAGAAGTTGTGGTTGCTATAATGCTATGCTTAAGAGGTACGTAGAAAAAATAGATTACTAATATGGGAAAACAAAGGAATAGACAGTTAAGACCATTACGTTGTATACAGGTTAATATACAACATAAAAGGGCTGCAACAAACAACTTAATTCACATATTGAGTGAACAACATATAGATATAGCTTTCGTCCAAGAACCCTACATTGTACACAATCACCTTGCTGGCATACCTAAATCTTTCAGGACTTACGCATGTGGACAGGGGAGGAAACGAGCAATCATCATTGTAAATAACAAAGAAATTGATGTACTTCTAATTAAACAACTTTCACATGAAGACTGTGTCATGGTAGAAATGAGTTATGGGGATTTCAAAATTTACGGAATAAGTGCTTATTTTGACATAACACAGGAAATTGAAGGTAAAATAAGGGAAATAGAACAGATTGTGAACCATTCGAAAGGCACAGGATTAATATTAGCAGTTGACAGCAACGCTAGAAGTAAAACATGGCACGACGTCCTAACCAATAAACGGGGATTGTCTCTAGAAGAATATATTACCACATCCGATCTTTACATAATAAATGAGCTTTCAGAACCTACTTTTGAATCGACAAGAGGCAGCAGCCATGTTGACCTAACGATATCAGACACCCTAATGCTACGGCACATCACAGATTGGGAGTGTGGCACACAAGAGAGCTGCTCTGATCACAAAATTTTAATGTTTAATATTAACCCCGGTAAACAAGAGTTCTCAAGCACTACAGGCTATATGGGACCGAGGTATATAATTAACAGTGACAATTTTCAGGCATTCGATAAGGAGTTGATAAATAACATGGCCATTAATTTAAAATGTGAAAGCAACAACAACAAAAATTTGGACAAACTGGAGCAAGAAATGTGTGAGAAGTTGCAAAATTTCGAAAATGTAAATGAAATAGTGGACCTTAGTTTTTCAGGAATTACATCAGCATGTCATTCAGCGTTCAAGGTGTCAAAAGCAAGGAGACAGACAGACCAGAAACCGGTACCTTGGTGGACAGACGAGCTGACAGTACTAAGGAAAAGAACAAATGCTTTACGAAGAAGATACCAAAGGACTACCAATAGTGAACATCTAAGAACGGAGAGAAAAACAGCTTATTTAAAAGGGAAAAGAGAATATGAAGATAAATTACAACAAGAAAAAATAAAGTCATGGAAAACCTTGTGCTCAGCACAAAATGAGGCGAATCCTTGGGACATCATATACAAACTAGCACCAGGAAAAGTTAGAACCACTCCAATATTAACTACACTCAAACGCAACGATAACACATACACGGAAGATACTTGTAGCACTCTGGAATACATGCTTGCTCATTTCACCCCCGAAGACAATCAGGAGGACGACAATGAAACCCACAGAAGAATAAGGATAGAAATTCAAAAGCCAATGCCAACAGATGACGACAAAGAATTTACGAGTGAAGAGATAATCTCAAGTTTGAAAAATTTTAACTCGAAGAAAACCCCAGGGATGGACGGATTAACTAGTGACATAATTCTCAGAGTATTTAATATCTTCCCAAAGTATTTCACTGCACTGTACAATATATGTCTCAGAAAAGGAAAGTTCCCACAGAAATGGAAACACTCCATTATTATTCCAATTACTAAACCCGGAAAAGAAAACTGCAACGATGTCTCCAAATTTAGACCTATCAGCCTGCTTAACATCGGGGGAAAACTGCTAGAAAGACTTATGATAGACAGAATTTTATTCCATATAAATTCTAATGACCTGTTCAACAGCAACCAATATGGGTTCATCCCACAACGTGGAACAGTTGACGCTGTAATGCAATTAAAGGAATTTGTAGAAAACAGTCTGAAGCAGAAACAGTGCACAATTGTAATAAGTCTGGACGTGCAAGGTGCATTTGATGCTGCCTGGTGGCCCAGCATTTTGAAGAACCTCAGAGAACTGAAGTGTCCAAGAAACTTGTACAATTTAGCCGCAAGCTATTTTGGTGAAAGAAAAGCAACTCTAACAATAAACAACTACAGCGCAGAAAAAGAAATCCAGAAATGCTGCCCACAAGGCTCATGCTGTGGCCCGGGATTCTGGAACATATTATATAATTCCCTCCTGAATCTACCATTCTCCAAGAGAACTAAAGTTATAGCCTTCGCTGATGACTTGCTCATCTTAACAAAAGGAGACTTCAAAGCAGAAGCAGAAAATTACGCAAACCAGGATGTGAAGAAAATAGAGAGATGGGCTCTTAACAACAAAATGGTATTCAACACTAATAAGTCAAAAGTGATGTTAATATCAAGGAAAAGAAATGGCGACAAGAACGTCAGTATCCTCCTAAATGATAGGGTACTAGTACAAGTAGAGGAAATGAAATATCTAGGAATTCACTTGGATAGCAAATTTAACTTCAATGCGCATATAGCCCACACAGTAGAAAAATCTCTGGGACTAATTAATATGCTGGCAAGAACAGCGAAACTTCAATGGGGCTTGGGTCATAAAGCGCTCAAGACAATTTATGAAGGCGCGCTCGTACCAATCTTAACTTACGGAGCTCCCGTTTGGAAGGAAGCAGTGCAGAAGCAGAAAAATATTACAAAATTCAAGCGTGTACAAAGACTCATGAATATTAAGATAGCCAAAACGTTCAGAACAGTATCATACGAGGCCTCGTGCGTGTTAGCAGGAGTTAAACCTATAATGATAACAATAGAAGAAAAAACTGAAATATATACAGCAACGAAATCCCTAAACCAGGAATACGACGCTCCATTAGAAGTGAAGTATTGGCGGCACCCCGCGGAAACAGCAATCATCCACCAAGTCGAAAAACACACCCTCTACCAGACTGAAATATATACAGACGGCAGTAAAACCGGAGGAAAGGTAGGAGCGGCAGCAATCGTATACACAAATGGAGAAGTGACCCACAGATTTAAGTTTAAATTGGGTGAAAATTGCACAAACAACCAGGCAGAGCAAATCGCTGTATTGAAAGTCTTAGAAAAACTCCAAGAACTACAGGATATTGAAGAAAACAGGAAAAGAGTAGCAATATACACTGACAGTCAGATAACTCTAGATTCATTGAAGAATAAAATGAAACATCCCAGATTAATAGAATCTATCAGAACTAAAATAATTGAATTGACAGAACAAAACTGGATAATCCACTTTGGCTGGGTCCGAGGACACGCTGGGATAGAAGGGAATGAACTAGCCGATCGATTAGCAAAGGAAGCAGCTGCAGAGGAAGGAGAAGCAGTCTACGAGAAAATATCCAAGGACGTAATTATCACAAGAGTGAATGAAGATGGAATCAGGAGGTGGCAAACAGAATGGGACAAAACATCCAAAGGTGCGACAACGAAGGAATTCTTCCCAAGCATCATCGATCGTATCAAGAGCAATATAAGAATTACACCAAATTTCACTTGCATAACATCTGGACACGGCAATATACGAAGCTACCTGCACAGATTTAAAATCATGGACGAATCAATTTGTCCATGTAATACAGGAGAACAGACTGTGGATCATCTCTTGTTTCACTGTCCTATCCTCGGCAAACAAAGGAAGGATCTTGCAGCAGCCATAATTCACCAGGGCGGGAAATGGCCGACTGCAAAGAAGGACCTCACAAGAAGATTCATAAGACAGTTCAGCAGATTCGTAAATGCAATAGACTTTAAAAAGTTATAATAATTGTGATAGATATTGTGACCACACTGTGATTTTACGCTAGCGAAATGTCAATATATAGGAAGACATCTTGTCAAGACATTGTTAAAAAATATGTTATGTAAATTAACTTAATTAAATTAAATTCATGAATCATTGTGACCGACACGTCAGTTCAGACGCGCAGTACTAAGATATTATTATACTAAAATAAGTGGTTCAACAGTATTATAAAGGTCGCAGGCTAAAAAAAAAAAAATAGAACAATGTACTTTGGCCAATGTATCGCAAGTCGCTCTGAACCGATGTCTCGGAATATAAAGCATGTAGTATTACATTGTAATGGGGCATGCTGCTCAGACTTTTTCAATAAAAAAAAAAAAAAAAAAAAAAATAATAATAATAATAATAATAATAATAATAATAATAATAATAATAATAATAATAATAATAATAATAATAATAATAATAATAATAATAATAATAATAATAATAATAATAATAATAATAATAATAATAATAATAATAATAATAATAATAATAATAATAATAATAATAATAATAATAATAATAATAATAATAATAATAATAATAATAATAATAATAATAATAATAATAATAATAATAATAATAATAATAATAATCTAAACAGATGAAGCAACGGGCACTAGTTTAATAAAAGTGAAAAAAGTTATTGATATAAGTGATGTTGAAGCTTACATAAAATAAATTTAATAAAAATATTACTTTTAATATACTTGAATTAATACGAGGGTCGTCTGATAAGTCCCGGGCCTCACAATAAAAAAACTTTAATTTTGATCTTTATTAACATGATCTCCAGACATTTGTCATATCGGTGTTGTAATTTAATTAAGTCATCTCTGTAGTGTGACTTCTGCGACAATTTACTACAGCCAAAGGTCTCTTGGTGATTATGATCCCACAAGACATCGGATCGCATGCTGAGGTAACACTGGAGGAACTCCAAACAAGAGCTAAAGCTGAACTTCGCATCTAATCCAACCAAGAGCTAATTGGCCTCAAAATGCTACCCCAAAAAATGACATTTCTTGATTTATATTTGCTCACTCACCATGGTGCAATCGTCTTTGCATCCTATCATACACCCAGAAGAATATAAAATGTTACCTTACCTTTAAAGTACCTAAACCCTGCAGAGGGTAAAATAAGTAATGTGAACACAATGGCAAGATGCAGAACAAAATATAACTGTGCATGAACAAGATGGGCAATTAAATAACACTGAATTTCGCAAGATAGAAAACTAAATGTAACGTAGAACAAATGAAGAAAAAAATGTCGAAGCTATCAGCCAAAATTGAATGATTATCCCACTACGTGAAACATCTTAACGAACGCGCTAATGCCGACCTCGGTAGCGTGGTGGTAGAGTGTCTGCCTCACGTTCAAGAGGTCCCAAGTTCGAATCTCGGTCAGGGTGAGTTACCTGGATAAGGCTTTTACTCTGGGTTTTCCCTTATCCACAAAGACGAATGTCGGGTAAGTCTAGACCCTGGGCTCATTTGAGCATCATTTCACCCATTCCATTCATCGTCCGATATGACTTAACGTTGGAGGATGTAAAATTAAAAAAGTAGAACGCGCTAATGCCTTAGAAAATGTCTGGGCTAAGCGCCATTAAAGGAAGGGATAAACAACTGAATGTCATGGTGAAACAAGTGATTAGCGGATGATTTAAGGACATAATGGTCGAGACACTAGGATACGAAAAAAAAACCCGCGCGCGTCAAGGCACCAATCGCCGCTCACAAGTGATGCCATGCAGAAGATGAGAAGCTAATTGTCAGCCTCCAGACACGGACGTGTCTGGTAACGACATCTGACATCTTACCACAGCCTGTCATAGTCAGCTCAAATCGAGACTGCAGGGATTCACTCTAACAATCGAATAAAACTGTAATGAATCCCCCGACCAGTCACATGTCTCAACAAATAGTCTTGTTCTTAGTCTACGGGTTGTCAACACCGAGAGCTCTGCTGCTCCGCTAGCATAAGACAGTGTAGGAGATACTGAAGGCCGCAAGGAGAGTCACTGTCCCCTTCTCGAATAGCAGAAGTATCCGAAGTCACAGAGTTGACCTTGTGGTAGAACACCCAGTGATATGCACTGGAGTATTAGAACTCCCAATTTCTGGAGGGGTTAAAAAAGCCAGGAACTTTGGGAGAAGCATTTATATCTAAAAGGGGACTATGTTGAAATAAATAATCTGTGTTTAAAGAAATTGGCGTCTTCATTTCTAACACGGTCACTTATTGAACCGCCTTCGTATTTGTCTCCACGTTGTTGTTGTTGTGTTCCATATCATTGTCTTGCGTAGAGCCAGCGAACCATGACACTTCGGAACTGTCACTTTTGTGCGCTAACTGTTCGTCCGTATCAAACTTGTGGTTACACCCCGAGGATTCTATGTGACGATCTTTGGTCATGGATAGAGTAAAACTGTCTATCAAAACGACCGTCTGAAGCTGGCAATGTAACTGCTTATTTTAAGTCTTAACAAAGAAATGATGACAATGTACCTACAGTTTTTCCACCAGTTCATGGCTTTGTACAGGAATGCAACGAGCCAGCACGACAGTAGACAATTCTAGGAATTCAAAAATATCTGAAGCTGCAGTCGTACGTCTGGTTGCACTTGTTTCAATATTGCCAAACTCAGAATGTGCATTTACACTAGATTAAAGCAAAGAAGTCCCTAAAATAGCGAAACTTACGTGCTTTCTGGTTCATGCAATATATTTAGCTTATAAAACAATATACTCACCTCAAACAAGTGGAGCAGCCAGCTCTTCTTCGGAGCTAGATTCATTTTCACTACAGGAGGAGACAGAAGAAGAAAAAGAAGAACAAGCACTGTTGTCATCTCCTAGAGATGGTTTCAATGAGCGTATAAAGAGCGCATAGAACTGTCACACTGGACCCCTTTGTCCTGCAACCACACTATAACAGATTTCACAGCACTCCTACTGTATGCCCTCAACAAGAAGGCTAGAGGGGTATGAAGGGCAGAGGAGCTTGAACTGCTTAGCGGATCTGTTTACTAGAAAATGAGTAAATGAGAGTACATGTGCTTCCAGATCTAATGTTGGTTGCAACGATAGGTATTATGTATGGGTGAGTTATGTGACAACACTTGTGTATTTTAAACGAGCCTTCTATCCTGGTCATACTCAGAAGGTGAGCATACACCACGAGGAGACACCAAAAGTGATTACGTTGCACATTCCTCTAGCTTGCCTTCTTGTCCTGGGCATTCAGTACGTGGGGGTTTGTTCACCTCTGCACTGTGATAAGAGGCATTGTCTAACACTACAACAGAAGAAGGAGGCAAATTGGGAGCCAGCTTTATTAATTCAGGATTTCACATTTTCAGTCATAGGTATCCTTAAAGGATGTTTGATACACTTGTTCCTAGCTTCCTAATCACAACTCTCAATCACTTTCCTAATTATTTCCCGACCCTCAGAATGTATCACTATTTTTTTCTTTCATTACTTCAGGCATAACACTAATGACTCGTGCAATTTTACAACTGAAACTAAGAGAAATTAGCAAGTCGTGAGTCAACAGCATTAATAACACTGCAGGTAAGTTAGCAATGTAAGCGAGGATATTTACAATACTCTGATTACACTACATCATAAGTCTGATGCCATGAGCTGGTGGACAACCTTGAGTGCATATCAGATAACTTTTTTTCACTTTTATTACCTGAATTACCATGCTCCATTACATATAGTGACATATGGAGTTTACATATTTTCTACAATGTCACATACAATTTCTCATTTTCTGTAGTCGTTTTTGTACATTCCTATATTATCTTATCAGTTATACAATAATTACATATACTATGTCCAACGAGAGGATAAAGTACCGTATCATTCGGTATCAGATGCGTTCGGAATGGCAGTACTGTTACCGCTTCGTTAAGTATAATATTAATAACATGAATATGCATTTTCAACACAAAAAGCTCGTATTTATTCAAGCCAACCGCTTAATCGCTTCGTTAAGTATAATATTAATATAAATTTTCGACCTTAAGGGCACATTTGTCGATCTTAGTATCACGCAGCACACTATTAATATCCATGATTAAGTACTTTTCGTACTCTTTAGCACGAGACTTGACCATTGCCAGCAACAACTGGATACGCCTGTCAACTTCAATATGCGCGCACAGCATGATTTACTTTAGTTACAAACTAACTTAACTATCTATTAGTACATGTTTTTATAGTTGAAATATGCTTAGTACTCACTTGTTGTGCGCTTTAGCAAATCGAACTCAAGACCTCAGTAGCAGTACTTTTCAAGGGACTGTTTACACTGCGGAGACATCATGGAAATTGTCAAGAAGGTGCGCTACACTCAACGGTCACGTGTTTTTGTTTACATCTACTTTATTCCCCCACTGTAAGCGGTATATATACAAGATTACTCTTACAATTGTTCGAAGTTTACACTGTAACGTGTAAATTAATTATTTCTTCATAGCTGATTGGCCAATTTTGTCCACTTCTAATTGCCGCCCTAAAGCTTTTACGCTGTTGATCCAGCATTGAGTATTCCCATGAACGATGTTGGGCTGTTTCTTCGGTACTCCTGCATGGACATTCTGAATCTGTGGAAGTATGTTCTTACTGGCCCGTGTCCTGTTACCATTGTTGTGAAGTTCTTTGTCATTCGAATCTTGATCCTTAGCCCCTCGCACTGAATGAACAAACCCTTGGTTAATGCTCCATTTGTTGAGTTTGTCGACATTGTTACCACCTTTCTATGCTCTTCATCCTCTCGGCTTCTATTATGGAGCTCTTCGGTTGTATATTGTATACTATTGCCATATCGCTTCCTTCTGTTGCTTCCTTGGCTATTTTATTAACTATTTCGTTTCCATATATTCCCATGTGTGCTTTTATCTATTGGAACTGGATCTGCCAGTTAAGTTCTGGTTGTTAAGAATTTTAATAGTTTTTATGATTTCTTCAATCACGTGTCCATGTTTATCATGGTTTTTCAATAAATCAATGGTCACTTTGCTATCTGTATAAATAGCCACTATTCTTTCTTTATTTGGGACTTCCTACATCTTCCCAATTTCTTTTAGGGCTTGTAGAATTGCCATATGTTCAGCTAGGTTATTGGAGCACTTATCATGAAGCTTAAATTTTGGTTGCTGGACTTTTGTGTTCTACTGCTGCTTCCACTTTTCGTACATTTTGCTGCCGTCTGTAAATGATTCAACAAAGTTAAGATGCATACCATTAGATGGCATCAGAAGGCAAATACAGCTTTACTACCCTTCAGGCTCTATCTAAATCTGCTACGGTTTACTACGATATGCAGGGCAGAGGGTTAACTTGTGGCATTTATATCTGTCAACGGTAAAGGTAAAGAGCAGAACAAATGGAAGATTCTTTTGCTATTTACAGAAGTTTGAAGTATCGATGCTGGATATGTTTCAGGTATTTACCACTTAAAGTTACTGCAATTACTAAGGTAAATTGGTATGATATACAAAACAGCAGCAATGGTAATGCACAATTGGTAATACTGTAGGGTTGAGGACAGTGCTCAGTTGTTATTTTAGTGGATGTAAGGCAGTGTAACCTTGGCAACGAGAGATACGCAGAATTTCGACACCATTTTTTTTTTTTTTTTAAATTTACGTCCGCCCCAACTTTAAACTATGTCGGACGGTGAATTAATTGGGTGAAATGGTGCTCAACTGAGTCCAGGGTTCATGGAGCTTAGAGTTACCCGATATTCGTCTTGAAGGATAAGGGGAAACCCCGGAAAAACCTTATCCAGGTAACTCACCCTGACCGAGATTCGAACTCGGGACCTCTTGAACGTGGGGCAGACATGCTACCACCTACGCTACCGAGGCGGGCCGACATTACTCTTATAAAATCTTCTTGCTTGGCTACGCTCCCCAAATACTGCCTACATGTGCCTTATAACATGGTGACAAGGGATTTTATAGCCAAACAAAAATAAGGGAATTTAGGTTATTTAAAAAGAGGAATGATAGCAATAGAAAGTAGCGATTTATTGTGTGTTTCAAATGGTATGGGGTTTGTCGTTGAAGGCTCCAAGGTGAGCAACCAATCAAAATCCTACGGAGTTATATTACATTCCACTAAGTGGTGTGTAAAAACACCAGCTGAATTCATCCCTAATAAATATTTGCGCTAAGACAAAAAGTAAGATTTTACAAAAAGCCATCCATGTGTAAGGGAGGAAATAATGTGTCTAACATAACCTTAAGAGCCCCATACTTTTAACTCAAATAGTTTTACTAATATAAATAAAGTAAAAATATATTACAACAATGCATCGAGATGTAAGCACTATAATGTGTAATGAACATCATTATTGGTTGGCATGTATGCGTGTATATTTGTAACTACTCAGAACTGGAATATGAACTGTTGACATAACGTAATAAAATAATTACTCTGAAAAAGCTAAGTTGTTTGTTAAATTCGAGAAAGAGCAAACTACTCTTCCTGCTGGCCTGTAGAATCTGCATCAGCAGAACATGTCTCGTCACAGAATGGTTCATAATCTCTATTTACTCTAGAGATTTCAAGCAGCATTATTCAGTTGTTCTTCGGCTTAAAAACCAGTGATTGAAGGCAATAAAATTCAGTCGTCATTGAAGACAACAGAGCGCCATTCCATTTACCCATTAACCCTTTCTCGACACCAGAGGAGTAGTACCTGACGGTATTGCGATGTAACAAATTTTAATCAGAGGCACATGTTTTCTGAGTCCTGCTGCAATAAAACGGTTTTCAATGGCCCATGCTGATACATCAGATAGTGTTTGTGCCCTGATCGGATCCCTAGTTGCTATTTGGGCACCCAAAAGAAATCCGCACTATGCGTCAGTTCAGATGTAAGATCAATGGCGAAGCGTGCAATGAAGCGATTACCCAAGAATTTCACAAGAAAAACAAGAAAATTCATGCCAAACAATATTTTACTTGCTCTTGAACTGCACCCTGGGGCTAAGGTATAATTATAAATAGGACTTAAGTTGTCAGGACCAATTTGTGACCAAGGTTTTGCCCCTACTTCATAAGCCAATTAAACAAATCGTCTGAATAACTACTGTTACCCAAGCGATAAACTCACGATATCGATCAATAAATGAAGGCCGGTAGAGGGAGGGGAGACCACAGGGGTAGCTGAGTCTTCATTTCCCCCTTCTCCTGCTGCCCGAAAGTGGGCGAAGCTTCGAGAATGTTTCCCCCCCATAAAAGGAAATCTCGAGAAACTTCGGCCGCCGATCAATACGGGAGAGGCGACAGGAGTTAGTTGTGTTGAGTGAGTCGTGGCGAGCAGGAGTGTAAGGCGCGCCGAGTGTACGTGGAAAGACGAACTGGCTTAGTTGTAATTGTGTACATTACGAAATTGTAAATGTGACATTGCAATAAAGTGGAAATAAAGAACATTTTTGAGTGGTGTAATTGAACTTTTTTTAATTTTACGAACCCATAAAGTCACAACCGGTGTCAGGAGTGGGATACGGCCATGGAATCGGCACTGCAAAAGATTTTACACAAAATGGAAGAAATGAAGGCCGAAATAACAGCGAAGACGGAAGCAGCAAATAACAACCTGGCCGCGGAACTAACAGCAAAGACGGAGGCGGAAAATAACAACCTGGCCGCAGAACTGAAACAAATAAGGACAGCTAACGATAACCTTACCGAGAAGATGGAAGCCACAAACAACAACCTGACCGCGAAGATGACCGAATTGACCACGGAGATGAAAGCGGCAAACAAGGCCCTCGCCGTAAAGTTCGAAGAGCAGCTGACAGGCGTGAGAGATGACGGGATGGCTAAAGTGGACGAGCGCGTCGAAGATTTGGCAAGCCGCGTTGACGAGCTGGAGGGAAAGGCTGACAGCAACGCAAAGTCCCTGAACGCCATGGTGGAGGACGTCGTCAGCAGGAGGTTAAAGGATTTAACGGTCAACGCACCGGGACGCGACACAACATCTGCACACGTTAAAGCTCCTAAATATGACGGCGCGTCAACGTTTGAGGTCTTCCACCACCAATTCGACGCAGTGGCCAAGCACAACAAATGGTCACGAGAGGAGGAGGCCACACAGTTAATAGCCAGCCTTCAGGGTAGGGCCGCGGAAGTCCTGAACGCGGTACAGACAACGATGGCGCCCAACGACATCTGGGAGGCCCTGGAGAATCGTTTTGGAAACCACCGCTTAGCCGCAGCGTACTGCAGCCAGCTAAAGGCAAGGTCACAGCAGCCAGGGGAGACGGTGCAGGAGTTCGCCCTGGCAGTTGAACAACTGGCTAGCAAGGCTCTAGTCGACCTCCCACCAGAGTTCGTATCCCGGGAAGCCGCCTACAGCTTTGTCGACGGGGTACGAGACTCGCAGATTCGTCAGCGCCTAATGCTCGGCGATTACAAAACTGCACACGAGGCGCTAACGGCAGCACTAAGGATGGGGGCGGCCAAGGTGACCGCTATCCCGACGTCAAGAACGAGGAGTGTCCACTACGCCGGAGACAGAAGAGCAGCCGAGGGACGCCGGCGAAGACTTAGTGGCCTGTGTTGGGGTTGTGGACAGCCGGGACACCTAGAGAGAGACTGCCGACACCAGGAATGGCAGCCGGAAGAACGAGTAAGGCCCGGCGTGGAGAGTGGCACTTCGGCGCCATTACCACCATCCCCTCGAGGGACACTGCGCGCCGTCAGCCGGCTTATGGATGACAACCTCATCGCGGACGGTTGGGTGAGAGGGAAGCCGTGCTGCGTGCTGTTGGACACTGGGGCAGCCGTGACCATCATCAGACCTGACATGGTGAAGGGTTTGCCGACGAGGAAGCCGAGCCGACCATACCAGCTTGTGACGGCATCGGGCGACACCTTGCCTGTGGAGAAGGAGGCCCTGCTAAGGTTGACCTTGGGAAGGAGTACCGTACGTCTGTGCGTGTTCGTCGCTAAGGTGGCGGAGGAGGTGATTCTGGGACTGGATGCCCTCAGGAGCCACGAGGCGACGGTCGACGTCGGCAGGAAGGTCCTGCGGCTCAACGGAGAAGAGGTCATACTTCGTCAACCCGAAGAGCGCCTTGGAATCTGCAGGGTCGTCTTGAACGAAGACGTGGTTGTCCCACGAGGTGGTGGTGACGGCGCGACTGGAAGGCCAGAGAACCAGGAACATGATGCTGGACCAGAAGACGCCTGTACGCGGACTGTGTGTAGCCAGGTTATTGCTGCCGTGCCGAGGGGAGGTGCCAGTGAGACTGCTAAATCCAACGGACATCGATCACGACGTCCAGGCCGGGAAGGAGTTGTGAACATATGAGCCCGTGGTGAGCGTAACAGCAATCGACAAGACACAGGAGCTGGTGCCGACGCAACACCTGGGGCCCCGGCTAGAAGGCTTACTGGAGAGGGCGGCCGACCACCTGACCGCAGAACAACTGGAGAAAGCTCGACAACTGTTGAGGCGATACCAGCGCGTCTTCAGCCAAGGCGATAGTGACTACGGCCGCACGGACAAAGTGCTTCACCGCATCGACACCGGGGATGCCCGGCCTATTCGGCAACCACATAGACGTGTTCCGCTGGCGAAGCAAGGGGCGGTACGAGACATGCTGGAGGACATGAGATCCAGGGGGGTGATTGAAGAGTCTGACAGCCCTTGATATTCCCCTGTAATACAAGAAATAAAGGAAACTTAACAAAACCAACAGTGAACACTTCTACTTATGGCCTGAACAGCTTAACCTCACACGTTATCAACTTATATAATGCGCTGCCACTAGAACTGAAAGGCTGCAGGAACATAAAAGGTTTTAAAAGGAAAGTTGCTGAAAATTTACTGAAGGCATATATTGATAGCTGATAAAGTGTTACACATTTTTAGCTGGTTTGAAAGCTGAATTGTTTAAAAATTAATATGGATTAATGTCCCATAGGATATGTAGCTTCTATTTTTCTTTTAAGTTCTTTGTTACTATTATTTCTTAAATTATAGTGAATGTCTGTATCCTTGTATGTGGGTGGGTGGGTAGGTCGGTGGGTAGGTAGGTAGGTAGGTAGGTGGGTAGGTAGGTGGGTAGGTAGGTAGGAGGGTGGGTGGGTGGGTAGGTGGGTGGGTAGGTGGGTGGGTGGGTGGGTGGGTAGGTGGGTGGGTAGGTAGGTAGGTAAGTAGGTAGGTAGGTAAGTAGGTAGGTAAGTAGGTAAGTAGGTAAGTAAATAAATAAATAAATAATTAAGCTGAACGCTGTCACCCGGAAGGACTGCTTCCCCTTACGCCGCATTGACGACACCCTGGACACGCTAGCTGGTGCGCAGTGGTTCTCGACCCTGGACCTGAATCGGGCTACTGGCAGGTAGCTCTAGATCCGAGAGACAAAGAGAAGACCGCATTGTCGACAGGCCAAGGGCTCTGGCAGTTCACAGTTATGCCCTTTGGCCTCTGTAACGCACCAGCTACCTTCCAACGCCTCATGGAAGCCATTGATGAGAGGAATGACTTACGACGCCTGCCTGCTATACCTGGACGACATCATCATCGTCAGTAAAACTTTTGAAGACCATCTCGAGAATCTGAGTAAGGTGCTACAGAGATTGCAGGCGACCAACTTGAAGCTAAACGCGAAGAAGTGCCAGCTCTTCCGGAAGGAAGTTAACTACTTGGGCCACATAGTCTCAGCAACCGGAGTGGCCACAGACCCGGAGAAGACACAGGCCGTGAGAGATTGACCGCGCCCAAAGGATAAGAAAGAGTTGCGCAGTTTCCTGGGGCTATGCAGTTATTACCGACACTTTATAAAGGGGTTCTCTAACATCGCCAAACCCCTCACCCGCCTGACAGAGGAATACCGGCCTTATGAGTGGACGGATGACGCCGATGACGCTTTGAGCACCTGAAGAAGACCCTTGCAGCGCTCCAATTTTGTAATTTCCAGAACCAGGTGGCGCCTTTATTGTGGACACAGACGCCTACGACCATTGCATTGGAGGCGTCCTATCGCAGATCCAGGACGGCCATGAGCGGGTGATAGCCTACTACAGCAAGACGCTGTTCAAGGCAGAGAAGAACTACTGCGTCACCCGGCAAGAATTATTGGCGGTAGTAAAGACTTTGGAGCACTTCCACAAGTACCTGTAAGGTCAGCTTTTCCACCTGAGGACTGACCCTTCAGCCATAACCTGGCTATTGAGCTTTAAGAACCTGGAAGGCCAGACAGCACGTTGGGTTCAGAGGCTGCAGGGGTACGACTTCACCTCGGAACATCGCAGAGGGAAGAGCCACGGTAACGCGGACGCTATGTCCCGAAGACCCTGTCCAGAAGAGTGCGAACAATGCACAAGAGTGGAGGAGAAGGAGCGTGCCGCAGCAGTTCGAGTAGTCACGGCAGTGCCTGCGGATGGCTGGGATAGCGCAGGCCTGAGGAGGGAGCAGCTGGCGGACGCAGACTTGGGGCCACTCTTGAGGGAATTGGAGGCAGGGATGAGACCAACCTGGGCGGACATCGCACCGAGGAGCGCCACCTACAGGTCTTGCCGAGCCCAATGGGACTCGTTGAAGACCAGAGAGGGCGTGTTGTTCTGGGTATGGGAATCACCCGATGGGAAGACGCAGAGAGAACAGTTGGTACTTCCCCGGAGTAAGGTCCCGGAAGTCTTGGAAGAAGTGCACGCCGGTACTTCAGGAGCACACCTGGGGGTGAACCGGACGATTGACAAATTACGGCAGCGCTACTACTGGCTGAGGCTCCGAGCAGACGCTGAGAGATGGTGCCGTCAGTGTCACGTGTGCGCGGCGAGTCGTGGCCCCCAGACTAGGAGCCGGAGTCGCATGCAGCAGTACAACGTCGGAGCGCCATTCGAACGGATCGCCGTTGACATTGCTGGACCGTTCCCAATATCCGACCGAGGCAACAACTACCTGATGGTGGTCGTGGACTACTTCACTAAGTGGCCGGAGGTGTATTCCATCCCGAACCAGGAGGCAAGAACAACCACAGACGTCCTCGTGGAGCAAGTGTTCTGCCGATTTGGGGTACCGTTAGAGCTGCACAGTGACCAAGGCACCAATTTTGAGTCCAACCTGATGAAGGAGGCACTAGAGAGACTTGGGGTTAACAAGACCCGCACAACATCTTTACATCCCCAATCGGATGGCACGGTCCAAAGGTACATCAAGACCTTAGAGGAACACTTGAGGAAGGTCTTGGCCAGCCATCGGCGAGACTGGGACGTCAAGGTGCCACTGTTCTTGCTGGCCTACCGCTCGTCAACACACGACACCACGGGGATGACGCCAGCCAGCTTAATTTTCAGCCGAGAGTTACGCCTTCCTTGTGACCTGGCTTTTGGAGGCCCTCCGAGGGTGGAACTGCCAGCGACCGAGTATGTGGAAAACCTGGTGGACCACCTCCACGACATGCACGAGATGGCTCGCCAGAACATCCAGAAGGCGAGCGACCGCATGAAAACCCGATACGACAGGCAAGCCAACAGCCAAGGTTTCCAGCAAGGTGACCTGGTCTAGTTGTACCGCCCTACCCGGATAAAGGGACGCTGCCCAAAGCTTCAGCAGCCATGTAAAGGACCGTACCGTGTGGTGAAGAGGATTAACGACGTGGTCTACCGCATCCAGAAGGTGCCCCGAGGAAAGATGTCGGTGGTACACCTGGATCGCCTGGCTCGTTATGATGGTGCTGTTCGGGACGACCAGCCTTGAGGAGGGAGCAGTGTTACCCAAGCGGCAAACTCATAATGCCGATCAATAAATGAAGGCCGGTGGAGGGAGGGGAGACCACAGGGATAACTGAGTCTTCGTTTCGCCCGCCTCCTGCCGCCCGAAAGAGAGAAGCTTCGAGAATGTTTCCCCCTCCATAAAAGGAAATCTCGAGAAACTTCGGGCCGCCGATCAATACGGGAGAGGCGACAGGAGTTAGTTGTGGCGAGCAGTAGTGCAAGGCGCGCCGAGTGTACGTGGAAAGACGAACTGGCTTAGTTGTAATTGTGTACATTACGAAATTGTAATTGTGACATTGAAATAAGATGGAAATAAAGAACAGTTCTGAGTGGTGTAATTGAACTTTTTTTAATTTTACGAACCCACAAATTCACAATACTATTAATTGCAAAGGGGAAGCTGCAACTCTTGCCTTTGAGGCGTTACAAATTGACAATCGGCTTTTACATAACAAACCAATAGGGTTTCAGTCGCACAGAAAACTTGGGGAGGTGTCCCAGCGTATTTGACACTTAAATATAGAACAACAAATTACTCACCATGCACGCGCCATGAAAGCAGGGCCGCGACTCTCTTGACCTGCCTGCCTGGAGTTACTCCGAGAGGAAAGCCAAGGAACCACCACGCGCCCATACGGGAAAAGGGGGAAACACGAAACAACTGAGACAAAAGCCTTGTAAGAAAGTGCAATCAGCACACTCTGGATACTTTTGTATAATTTATTCGCGAACATCCGCGTTGCTGCGGACAGTTTGACAGCTGCTTAGATTCGAGTGACCAATTCCGCGAACTCATTCAATACTGAATTTATGTATTCGTAACCTTGAATACCATGCTTCGTAGGTTTCCGGAAGCAATCGCGACTCCTCGATGGTTAGGAAGCACTGACAGACTTTGTCACTAAAGTCTCTGTAGTGTGTGAAGAAAGGTTAATTCTTTTGTTCTATGTGTCGCTGTGAATACAACTGTAAGTATATTTCATTACCATTAGCAATTGTATTTTACGTAGATTGGTACTTAGTGGTGAACAATAGGAAATTCTTTGAGCACGACACTTCAATCACCAATTCTATAACCCCTCCTAATGCACATATTACGCCCTTGTTTCAATGAACGCAATCCTGAAGGGCGTTGCAGTTTTTTCTGCCAGTATATATGATACAAACCTGCCACTATGTATGACACAGATTTGTGCTCCTAATGGCACTATTTCTCGTTCGAAACTCCTCGCAATAAGATTTAACATCCTTGATTTTTAATTTTCATTATAGAACAATTTACAATTGCTATTTAAAGCAATTAACCTCCTTATTTCTTATATCAGCAGCCGTTTATCCATGCTAATATTTATGAAGAGTCAAGACTGTGCACACACGTGAACGGCAATACAATGGTCTTGCCATTAACTTCCTTATTTCTTATATCAGCAGCCGTTTATCCATGCTAATATTTATGAAGAGTCAAGACTGTGCACACACGTGAACGGCAATACAATGGTCTTGCCATTAACTTCCTTATTTCTTATATCAGCAGCCGTTTATCCATGCTAACATTTATGAAGAGTCAAGATTGTGCAAACACGTGAACGGCAATACAATGGTCTTGCCATTAACTTCCTTATTTCTCATATCAACAGCCGTTTATCCGTGCTAATATATATGAAGAGTCAAGATTGTGCACACACGTGAACGGCAATACAATGGTCTTGCCATTAACTTCCTTATTTCTTATATCAGCAGCTGTTTATCCGTGCTAATATTTATGAAGAGTCCCAGATTCTGTACACACGTGAACGGCAATTAAAAGGACTTGCCATTAACTTCCTTATTTCTTAGATCAGCAGCCGTTTATCTAAGCTAATATTTATGTAGTGTCACAAATTGTGCACACGCGTGAACGACAATTAAAATGACTTGCCATTAACTTATTTGTTTATATCAGCAGCCGTTTATCCGTGCTAATATTTATGAAGAGTCAAGATTGTGCACCCACGTGAACGGCAATTCAATGGTCTTGCCATTAACTTCCTTATTTCTTATATCAGCAGCCGTTTGTCTGTGCTAATATTTATGAAGAGTCCCAGATTCTGCACACAAGTGAACGGCAATTAACAGAACTTGCCATTAACTTCCTTGTTTCTTAGATCAGCAGCCGTTTGTCTGTGCTAATATTTATGAAGAGTCACAAATTGTGCACACGCGTGAACGGCAATTAAAAGGACTTGCCATTAACTTATTTGTTTATATCAGCAGCCGTTTATCTGTGCTAATATTTATGAAGAGTCACAAATTGTGCACACGCGTGAACGGCAAGTAAAAGGACTTGCCATTAACTTCCTTATTTCTTAGATCAGCAGCCGTTTATCTGTGCTAATATTTATGTAGAGTCACAAATTGTGCACACGCGTGAACGGCAATTAAAAGGACTTGCCATTAACTTACTTAATTCTGTATATCAGCAGCCGTTTGACTGTGGCTAATATTTATGAAGAGTCACAGAGTGTGCACACGCGTGAACGACAGTTAAAAGGATTTGCCATTAACTTTTTATTTCTTATATCAGCAGCGTGCAAATATTCATGAAGATTGTGCTGACGCATACACGGCAATTCAAAGGACTTGTCATTAACTTCCTCATTTCTTTATATCAGCAGCCGTTTATCCCTGCTAATTATTTATGAAGAGTCTCAAATTGTGCACACACGTGAGCAATTCAAAGAGCTTATACCGGAATACATCCCTAGCACTTAAATTCTTTGAACTTTATGGATACTTTTGCTGGGCAACGTTGGTAGTGGTTGTGGATGCATGAGGCATCTTGAAACTCACCAATTAGAATACAGCAAGCCTTTTCCCGTAGTGATCGTCGCTGGGTATCAACGCAGTTTGTTAGCATAGTTACGAAGCTTCTTTTAAGAAATGGCTGCGGAAGCAGAAAAACGGAAAATATCGGAGCTGCGAGTGGTAGATTTGCGTGGAGAATTGGAAAAAAGGGGGCTCGACAAAACCGGTGTAAAAGCAGTGTTAATAGAAAGACTAGAAAAGGTGAGTTGTACTTTAAGTATGCCGCGGTAAATCTAAGTTATGGAATACATGTATAATAAACTGTGTATTTATTTGCAGGCACTTAAGGACGAAGGGCATGATCCTGAAGAGTATCTTTTTGAGTCATCTGAAAAGAAAACTCCAAAACGTGCATCAAGTGCAAGTGAGTAACCAGATCAATTCATGTTGTAAGCGGGCAAATTGTGTTCGCCATCTTGATGAGGCATTTTTTCTCTAAAGCATTTAAGGATGTATATGATAATGGGGTTTAGTTTTAGTACCGAAAATAGTGAGAGGACCCTAAAAGTTTTCTAGCACGGTATAGGTAATATATGGAGTCTATAATAGGAAATTTGAATAGTTTTCGAATGTTCCGTTTCCCCCTTCTGATTGGTTTCAGCTTCAAATGCGCATGCGAAAGAAGCCAGTATAAATAGGAATGTCTGATATTTATTATTCACTGGGATATTATTCATGAAACTGCTTCGAACCTTTATTAATCAACTTTTGCTGCTCGTTGTGCAGTTTTTGTTTAATTTTGGAATATTTTTAGTCGTTTTGAGGTATTTTCAGGAATTTAAGTTTACTTTTGTAATTTAAACCAGTTGGTTATATTTTTGTTTTCATGTTGATGCAAACTTTCGCACTAACTGGGTTACCCGATGTACCGGAGACTAAACTTCCAATGACGATTTAATTTTATATACCTCATATTTGTTTTTGCTCCAGTCACAACGTTGTTTGGGAATTAAGATTCGAGTTCAGTCCCATTCGTTATAACGGTGTTAACGCCGACGGTGAAACCCTTAGCAACTTGGCGAACATGTGAAAGATGCAGCTTTTTGAGAATATATTATTAGATTATAGAAATGGCCTTTGAATCCTGCAAAGAATTCAGAATGAGTAAGAGTACTGATAACATTTGTGATGAATTCAATAAATGGGAATGCCGTAGGTATTTTGTTGCAATGAAATGTCAGCTGAGTCCTAGTTCTAAGAGAATTGGTTCCAAGATTCAAAAAGATCTGAATGTGTTTTTGTGCAGTATTGTATCTTGAATGAAGACTCATTGATTGCAATTCTCCATGGGAATGTTTTCTATATGTTGTATTATGCTGGATTTAGTATGACTTATTGGCTCTTTGTTCCTTTATGTCCTACAGGAATATTTTCTTAGTTCAGAACTTGCTTATGATATTGTCTAATAAGAAGTTGCAAACTTCATCAGCATATAAAAAAGTTACTTTAAATATCCGTCAGATCTTAATACATTTATGTCCAAATATACTTACTGTACATCTGCTGAGGCCAGTAGCAGGCGAGTTGCATTGTTGCCAACATTGCTTTGACTACCTTTCTAAAAAGTTAAATGAATTGGCAAAAGTTTTCACTGATTTAAAGTATATCTAAAGTATTACCTAAACTAATATTTAAACTAAACCGCAGGGTAAATTTCCCTGATGGTCTTGATAACTTTTGGCAATATTTCTTTGATTATTGGGGCATACTGTTATCTGCTCCTCATTACTTACCCTATCAGTACCACATATCCTAGTTGGTTTATTGTTCATTGAGGTTAAGTACACCTGTGACAAAGGCTGAATCAATCAGTTATTTGCTCTGTGGGTTATTGTTGTTTCTAAGGGAACAAAGGATGATAGCTTGTTTGTATGAGAATTTGTGGGATAGCTGAGAATGACTAAGTGCTTGGGCAGTTGACAAGAGTTCTTGAACAAAATTTTTGTCAGATTCTGAGAATTGTTTGTGTCCTTGCCCACATGAAACGGTTTGTATCTGCGATCCTGTTTCCTAACAGGGTGAAGGGTGGCATCACCTTACATACACTAGCGACAAAGTTACTCATCTTTTGTTGCTTCATAGATAAACATTGAGATCAAATAGTTAATTTATTCTGCAGCAAACTTCAGTACATATCCTATGAAATAAACAAAAATCACTCGCATAAAACATGTTTTTATACTATCTGCAGTTTTCTTTTAAATACTGTAAGGAGATTTTTGGAAAGGAGTCTTTGTTCATCAAAGTTAGCACTTCTTGCCTTGATGACTGCTTTACGAATTTGAGGCATCCTTGCAGTTAGGTTTTATAATACCTCTGGAGTTATGCTACCCCAGGCTTGCCTTCATCCACATTGTTAGGAACCATCTGTTTTGCTTTCCGGTCAAGTTTCTCCCAGAGAAGTTTAGTTAGATATAGATCTGAAGATCGTGTGGGCCAGGTCATGGATTTTACCTCTCCAGCCTCTTTTTGGCTTTTCACATAGTTCTTACACAGCTTTGACATGTGTTTAAGGTTATCTTGTTGAAAAACAAAACCATGTCCAATAAGTCTTGATACCAGACAGTAAAGCATGGTGTGAAAAATTCTGATGTTACTTTTTTTTCTTCAAAATACTTTCCACTTTCACTAAGTTTCCAACAACACTAAGTTCCCACACCATTACACTTCCATCTCCATGTTTTACAGATGTCATGAAGCAAGCTTTAAGCATCGTATCTCCAGAGCAATGTGAACATACTGCCGATGAATTGCACCAAATTTTAATTTCTCTCTCCACAGAGTATTTTTCCAGTAATTTAAGGTCCAATTAAAGTGCTCTTTGGCCCACTGCAACCATCTGAACTTGTGCTGAAGGATTAACAGTGGTTTCTTCACAGGTACATGTCCTAACAATTATGCAACTTAACTGTTGACACTGATACTGGCTCTGCTGTGGTAATATTTCACTGCAAATGGATAGAGCTGAATGCTGCCTGTCACATTTGCTCAAAAGTATAATTGTATTGTCAACCACAGCTGTTTGTCTTGGACATCTGCTATGTGCTCTATCAGAATGGGAATCAGTTTCTTCTCTGCACTTCCATGCAGAGCACACTAGTCAGAAATGCCCAGTTTGCTGTCCTGTTGGACCATCTGCATATTTGTAAGCACATACTTTTTTTCCTGCAGTCACATTTACTTTTTTTATCCATTTTTATTTGAGGTACGTAATGATATACTAATATGCTTACTGTGTAATTAACAGGCAATTACAGAGCTGATCTTGACTGTTGAAATTATTCTGATTACTTCACAAGCATTGGGACACTAAACATTTCTTAATGAATAACAGAGTAGGGTTTAACTAAGAGGTTTGTTAACATGACACCAGAAAATTTCCAAGAGAAGCATAACACCAAAAGATAACATTAACACGATAGTCATAAATGAATGATTTTATAAGTTAAATGTAATATAAAAATATTGAAGTGGTTAAAACCTTGTTACGAAGCATATTTGCTGTTGAAAATTTAAAAATATATTATGGATTAATACTTTTGGTCTAATCTGTAAGAATAGGCCAAACAAAATTAGTTGATATGTGTGATTGGGGAAAATTAATAACAGGTACGTCAAAATTAATTTAAAAAAATATTTGTAGTTTTTTTTTTTTTCATTTTACAGTTGGTGAATTTAAACATAATGTGCAAGATCAACAATATTAATGCATCTAGCCATGGCAGTGGAACACAAACTTACAAAGTGTATTGTATGGCAGAGACTGAACAATATGTATTCCTACAATAAATTGTAAAGATAGCTTACTTCTAACAATGGCACATGTGGACACCTGTTTTATTATGGTTTGCATGAGGCATGTCTGGAGTATTATCAAGGCTGGCAGCTACATTTTTAGAAGTAATGTACTCAAAACTACAGGTTATCCTCCTAAGCAGCTGTTGTAACTGTGAATCTTTGAAATGTGTAGTTCCATCAATGTACTGCCAAACTACTCTATCCAAATAATGCAGATCGTGACTCTTGCAATAGAACTAAATTGGGAACATCTCTCAACAAAAGAGCTCGCCTTGTTAGAGTAAAAACTATGAAAAATGTCCTGTACTTTGCAGAGAATGCAACATCAGAATTAACTCACAATTAACCCAACAGCAAGGAACTATGAGTAAGTTGAGCATTGTCTTCAACAGAACACCAAAAGTCAATAAAAGGAATAAAGAACTGAGATATGGAATGTTTTGTTTGGTCACATGACTTAGCAATGCACATGTCATACAGAAAACTACCTCACTAATTCAATGCAAGTCATTTTAACTACCACCACCATATTTCAAAACCTATGTAACATCTTTAACATTGGACTGAAAGAGGAAAACATTTTAAGTACCACCACAGTGGTACCAGGACAGTGCCTAATCAACATACAAGATAAAAAAAAGTGGGAAGGAAGTTAGATTTAAGTCATGCACAAACGTCTTATAAACCAAGAAAATGTGACCATTTGTTTATGGAGATAATACACTTTAACAATGCAAGATATATTACATTCTCTTTAAGCAAAGGACACTTTAATAGTCATCCATAAATTCCTGTAACAAGTAATAGGCGGCTGGCCCCATAGCTCGGTCAGTAGAGCACCTGCCTGCCATGCTAGGGGTCCTGGGTTCTGTTCTTGGCAATGGGGGTGGGGATTTTTCTCCGACCAAGATAAGTTCTCATCTTCCCCAGGGTCTGGCAGTATGAATGAGATTGTGAAAGTATGCGATCTACTAATTAAAACCCAACGAATACGAGTTTACACCTTTAATATGTTCCAAAGGAGAATGGCTGCCAATATATACAACCATTAGTTATAGGCAGGGTATAAATGGAACAAATAAACCATAATAGGCCTTGCTGCATAGATAGCTTTTAAGAGCAGACTTATCCATTTTCCCTGAAGATTATAATTCTAAGTATTTTGGAAGGGCATTGAATATTCTGACACATTCAAAATAATCTTTTCTGGAAACAAGTCAATCTAGTTGGGTTTGTTAAAGTCCACTCTTTGTCTAGAACTTAAACCAAGTTTTCTAGCAGATGTAATCACTATTCCTATTCACTATGTAATCACTATTCGATGAATATGCTCACTTTCTTGGGCAGCAAGCCAGGTGAAAAGACGATTGGATATCAACGTTTCGGGAGTGTGCATCTCTCCCATCATCAGGATATTTATAAAATGTTATAACCACAAATGAATCACTGGATATAATACCAGTATAAAGACAAAACCCTATCAAAATTTGTGTTACTGAACAAAAGACTTTTCAGTAAATTAAATGTCAGGTCTGGAGATGGCTGAGTATAGAAAATTGTCAGAGAAACGTAACTTCTTAACTTGATTATCAAGCTGTATTGATCTTTGCCTCTTAAATTGACAGATTTCCATTTTTAAGGCCGGTTTCCAAGAGGAGCTGAACTGAAATCCAGCATCGCAAATAAGTGTGCTCCTTTTAGAGGAAATAGCTAAAGCCTCCTTAATTCTCCGCTCCCAGTAACTTTTGCATATTGCCAAGATGGTCCGCTCCCGAAAATTGGATCTATGGTTATCAAAACAATGCTCTGCCAGCCCAGACTTCTCAGGTTGCATTAAACGAATGCTCCATTCATGTTTGATTGTTCTAGTAGCGATGGTCCTTCCGGTATGTCCTATATATGGTGTCCCACATTCACAGGGAATGCAGTACACTCCTGGAACTTGAAAGTCCAGTGTGTTTTTCACTGGTCTCAACAGATGTTTAATCTTCGGAGATGGCTTTTGGATGGTCCTGATGTATTTGGTGAGAATTCTGCTGATTCTGCCGGATAGATTGCCAGTAAACGGGATGCAGGCTCTAGCGGTAGGCTTATCTGACGCTTGTTGTATTACAGGTTTCCCTTTCCTAGCTTTGGTGATTGAGGCTACTGATTCTGCTGGATAGATTGCTGGTAAACGGGATGTAGGCTGTAGTGGTAGGCTTATCTGTCGCTTGCTGTATTACAGGTTTCCCTTTCCTAGCTTTGGTGATTGAGGCTACTGATTCTGCTGGATAGATTGCTGCTAAACGGGATGTAGGCTGTAGTGGTAGGCTTATCTGTCGCTTGCTGTATTACAGGTTTCCCTTTCCTAGCTTTGGTGATCGAGTCTACTGATTCTGCCGGATAGATTGCTGGTAAACGGGATGCAGGCTGTAGCAGTAGACTTATCTGACGTTTGCTGTATTACAGGTTTCCCTTTCCTAGCTTTGGTGATTGAGGCTACTGATTCTGCCGGATAGGTTGCCAGTAAATGGGATGCAGGCTGTAGCAGTAGGCTTATCTGACGCTTGCTGTATTACAGGTTTCCCTTTCCTAGCTTTGGTGATCGAGGCTACTGATTCTGCCGGATAGGTTGCCAGTAAATGGGATGCAGGCTGTAGCAGTAGGCTTATCTGACGCTTGCTGTATTACAGGTTTCCCTTTCCTAGCTTTGGTGATCGAGGCTACTGATTCTGCCGGATAGATTGCCGGTAAATGGGATGTAGGCTGTAGCGGTAGGCTTATCTGAAGCTTGCGGTATTACAGGTTTCCCTTTCCTAGCTTTGGTGATCGAGGCTACTGATTCTGCCGGATAGATTGCCGCTAAATGGGATGCAGGCTGTAGCGGTAGGCTTATCTGACGCTTGCGGTATTACAGGTTTCCTTTTCCTAGCTCTGGTGATTGAGGCTTCGTCATATTTGGAGTAGCCGTTTTGACGGAAAGTGAGTCTCAGGTGCTGGAATTCTTGTTTTAAGAGGCTGGGATCAGTGATAAGACGAAACTCTGTGGGTCAGTGTATTGAGACCCCCCAGTCACTGAGACTTATGATGGAAACTATGAGCATTTAGATAGAGATCGATGTGTGTAGGCATGCAGTATACAGCATTCCCCAGTGTACCGTTGCTGTTTTTTTAAAACAGGAAGGTCCAGGAATGGAAGAGTTCCATCCTTCTCCACTTCCATGGTAAACTGTATTTGAGGTCAATAAACCAACTACAAATAGTTTGAGATTATTCCTATTGTTTAATGTTTGATATGCATTCGTGTATTGCCATTTTGGTTGCACAGTATTTTCAGCAAGTTCGTTTTTTTGGCAATGCTCCAGCTGCCTAAGTCAGGTTCTGGCCACTGTTACATAGGATAATCAATGCTTCTATGAGGGCATTGTTCATTACTTGGTCACAGAAAATGAAGTGTAGAAGTGAGTGAAGTGCATGAGGTTATCTCTGTAGAAGATGTGCCTATTTAGTTTGTGCAGCTTTGTTATAAGTTTTTGCAATTGTGATACTGTTTCCAATAAAAGTCGCAAATGTGATCCAGATACAAAAATAACTTGAAATATACTCTTAATGCCAGAAATACATTCATTTGAAATAAAACAATTAAGATCCAATACAAGGTACGAGGTGCATCCAGAAAGTAAGTCCCGATGACCGATAAAGAGAACAAAATATTTATTGGAATAATTAAATATTCACTGGCCACTTTTCAACAGTCACCACCATTGTTGCAGCATTTATTGTAATGGTGCACCATTAGCCGTATGACCAAGTCATAGGATTCTGCAGCCAATGTTCACAGCCACGAAGTCACTTCATTCTGCTCTTCAGCGTCACTGAAAACTTTTCGTGCCAGAAAACGCTTCAAGAGATGAATCACTTTGAGCGAGGTTGGGGCTGTATGGGGTCTTTCACTGTCATGCACAAGCATAATGCCTCTTATCAACATTCCATGTCTTTTGTTCTGGTTTGCCCTCCTGAGTTAATGCAACATATGGCAATATCAACATTTATGCTCTTCCCTCGCAGTAAAAATTTGCACAAGAGGACATCACAGATTCCAGAAGATAATGCACTAGATTGTTCAATTTGGTATTCAAATGTGAACCACTATGCCACCAATGCATTGTTTTCTCTCGAGGTCACATTTTTTTTCTATTTATACGTTCTCCAACGTGAAGTCATATTGCACACTGAATGAAATAGGTGAAATGATGCATGCAAAAATGCACGAACTTCGCATTTGGCAGTAGACAATATCGAAGCAGCCATTTTCTCCTAACACAGAGCCCATTGCCATCACAAAACAAACTTTGTTACAATGTTACCATATACTTCCTGTCTTCTGTGCATTCCTATCTGACTGGTGGTGCCATATCTGGACATGATCGGGGCTTACTTTGTGGATGCACCTCGTAGAAACATTAAGCTGTCTTGCAGCCAATATTGCTCTCAAGTGAAAGTTTTCAGTGATCTGAAGCATAGCCAAAAATTTGTCTAAACTACACACCTAAGCTATTCAACCAAAGCATAGGGTAAATTTCTCGATGTTCATCAGCTCTCAAAAGATGAACTTTCCTATTTTCACATGTGGAGCATTAATATCATCTGCAAGACTCATGTCTCAGCCATTGGTGCAGATGTTGGCAGTGAACAGCTCTGCATCTTCTGTTCTTGGGGAGATTCCTCAGTGCTTATCTAAACTTGTCTGTTGTAAGACTTCAAAAAGTTTTGTGACGTAATATCTGTAAATCTTTGTATTTTGGAATCCTAAAACTCTGTCATTCTATTTAAGTTTTCTTTTATAATACTATCACCAAGTGATAGTATTGCACATGCTAGGATAAGAGTGTATTTCTAAGCGAGGGAGTAAAATCTGTTGTACTCTATCCTTGTGTAAGCGATATTGCCTGTTTTAATGCAGAGTGATCAATCATTTTTGGGAAAAACAGGAAATCAAAACACAAAATATACAGGGAGAACATAGGGAAAAGGTTTTGTTGGTAGAATAAACAAAAAAGGGGAAATGAAGTGCTCTGACTGAACTAGTTCTTACAAAGTAATCATTCATTTGACACGTCAACCAACTGCAGTCTATCATTATGATTTGTTCCTAAATAATCCAATCTTGTAATTGTGCTAAATTCATGTTTTGTTAAATTTAAATAAAGTAATGTTAAATAAGGATCCAACATAAGGTATGTTTCCTTTCACAACACATTTAAAGAACACATTCTTGTTCAACACTATTTATAGGTTACATTATAAAGGCAGGATATTGATGTGTTGAGTCATTTTAATGTACTCTCGAGATATATATAGATAGCATGGAAGATTTAATATCTTATGTTGAACTTATTTAGGGGCTCATATTAAAGGTTTAATAAATTGTGACGGACAGTCTTGACTATCTTTCCAAAATAGTATAAATTTTACACATGCAATATAGTTTCTTCCATTGAATTTCATATTTCAGGACAAAATGGTATTTAAGTTGCCTGGCCAGTCCCATAAATCAATAGAAATTCTTACGTGATCAGCTGAAGGGCAGGTCATGTCTGCATGCGAGCCTGGAATATACATCAGTAAGAGACTAGCAGCAAAGTCACACTTGCATGGGAGAATCTGTCATTTATGAATTTAACAATTTTGTTGCTAGTGCTTTGAGAGGAAATGCTGATCTCATTTTGGTTAAAAAGTGTGTCAAATTGCTTATAGCCAGCCTGCCAAACTAATGCATAATGCAGCACATTTAGTTTTTCTTTAATATCTGATCTTATGGCGTGAAATACAGTGCCATGCTTTTGTTGATTGATAGCCAAATGCATGACATTGCTGTCGCTGGAAAACCCAGTCATAGCATGTTAAGTGGTAACTGTAGGCATTTGTGGTTAATACCAAAATCACAGTTTCAGTATTAGTGCCTTTTCAAACTGTGCAAGATGTTGGACTGAAGTTTTGCAGGACATAAAAGTAAAGAATATCTATCTTCTTTTGGTCAAATTTGTGCCATTTGACCAAAGTTCTATGTTAAATTGCATTACACAGAAGTCAGTGATTTGAGATTTTCCTCATTTAAGTGCTATTGATAATTACAAATGCACTGTAAATTCAGGTGTTGGCACATGTTACTGGAGCCACATAAGCATTTGAGGCCCACTTTGAGGTTACTTTGTAAATGCAGCACAATTATAATTGATTCAGCAATTTGGATTGTCTTTAACCTCGTGCATAGTATAAATTACCAAGAATCCCTCAGAAGAATGAATCTGGGCTATATTTTCTTTCTAATGACAAAATGCTTAGAGAAAAAGCAAGCTCTAGAGACATATATAGCTAAAATTCATTTTTCATATCTGCTGTTTGAATAGAATATCTTTCAGCCTTAAATTGAATTGATTTCAAAGTTATATTGAGTAGTCAAGTATACATTGCTCATTGTGAAAGAGGTTGGTTGGTGTTATCTTGGTCCATTGACTAAAGGTTGGACAGCGGAGTAGGTGGTTTCCATCCATATCTTCAAGTGTACGAAAAGGACATAGATGATCTCACTAAACCAATCCTGAATGTTACCCTGTTCATACTGTTTTCAATGCAAATGCGGTCCGATGGCCCAAGGAGAATTTTGTCTAATCCTTGTTTCACATAAGCTTGCCTCGTATCTCTAAAATGGTCACGTGACCTAATCACCTCTCATTGGCTGCTGTTGTGGTGCAGACTGTTGTGCGATAAAAATTAGTTTGTTATTTAACATGGTGATATTTTATCTTGAAGACGTACTAGAATATTATGTCCTGCCAATGACTTAGGTTGATAGAAATTAAATCGTTCTTCTGCACTAGCCGTGTGGTTTGGATAAGTCAACTGAAAAATTCAAAGCCATGGAGAACTGCTAGTAATTTACCAGGAAAAGTATGAGTGAGTTGGAGAATTTAATGCCATGTAGGCCATAATAGCTCAGTGGTTTAGAGCAAGTGGATGGAGACGGAGATCTGTGGTTCAGATGCCGGCAATGTCATTGAATTTTTCAGTCTACCTATTTTAAGTACATTACCAGAAATTTCGTTTGTCCTAAAAGCCCATTAAACATGTATATTTTAATCTAGAGAGCCTTTATTATTATTATTATTTTTTTTTTTTTAAAGAAAATAAACATTAAAAAAATTACATGTAAAGGGTAGTATTGGGTAAGGAAATTTTCCTGAATATCTTTGTTGTAAACTTTGGAGGAGGCTAAACTTCTATACCAAATTTTGTATTTTACAGACTTGTTTTTCGGTTACGCTGTTCATACACATTGAGTGCATTTTTCTAAAAATGTATTTTTTTAATTAATGGGACTCAAAAGGTGCATTTCCACTCCTGCCCCATGAAGCTGCACTCGTTGATTCAGCTCAAAGCTCAAAACACATACAAACTCTCAGTACTATTCTTGTTCCCCAAGCCTGATGGGTGTAGCCAGGAACTTCTGGAACTGGAAACATCTTGAATTAGTCTTGTTCTTTTGTGTAATAATATCTCACTTCTGACTTTGTGGCATCAGCCATTGGCCTTTCCTGCTCTCCCAGGGCAATTCCTGTTAGTAGACCTGCAATTTGTGATGTGAAAATATGAGGGTGAATACACCTCCAATACCTGGCTAATATTTGTCTGTTGGAACAATGGATAAAATTTGTTCCTTTGGGAATGCATGAGCATAACTAAGTGTAACTAAGAGTACTTGAAGTTGGTAACTTGAGTTCTCAAACTGAATACCCTTTGCCACAGACTTGGAGAATGTTCATATCCTCGCTTACACGAAAATGTTTCACATCTCCACTCTGATTTCCTAATGGGTGAAGGACAGCATCACACTCCCGACATATATGCATTCTTAGTAAACTTCTGTCATACAGAAACTGCATGTAATGGTGCATGATCAAAGCCATAGTAGTGGAAGACTGCAAGGTATGTACTATTGTCTTTCTCAGGCTATTTAAATTCAATTGGACAAGGTGGAGCTGATGCTACATTTGTGCAACACTAGCAGTGGATAGCAGCGCTAACTTAATGACAATTGAGAATACTGAGAAACCATACCCAAGTGTTCTCCTCTTGCCACTTTTTGAGTTTGCCTTGGTTGTGTTTTATTATGGCTGAAGCATGATGAAAGGCGTACTGCTTATTAGTTTTACATTGCTTATAATGCTTGTGAGGTATGCGAGATGTACAAGAAATAGTCATAAATATAATATAAACAAACCTTAACATTCACTGGTTGTTCCGAGAGAGGTCTGGTATAGGTTTGCAAGTTATATAATACCAGTAACGTATTTTATTCAACCATAATAGTCTGTCTTCTCTCTAACCTATATCTAGTTTTACTTTCTGTAATATGTACTTGGAAATATTGCATTCCACCCAAAAGTTCAATTCTGGGATGTCAGTGAAAATACACATGTTGTGGTCCCTTCAAAAAAGCAATTTTAGAAGTTTGTGTCTATGAATAGCATACCTGAAAAATGGAGTTGTTAAATACTGCTCAAGTTGAGCTTGCTCCAAGGTTGATATGATTTTCAAAAAAATCCTACATCTCAGACTACCCTTTACATGAAAAATGCTTTGAAAATTTTGATTTACAAAATTAGGTCTTCTAATAAATTATTGTATGTTTTAACATTTTTAGAACAAGAGATGTATAAATTTTCTGCAAATGTCCTCAAAAATCACCTTCATTCAGAATTACTTGCCTTAAGAGCAGACAAAATTGCTTTGCACAAAGTGTACATCTCTTTAAAACACATTTTTTCGGTGAGTGAATAATTTCAGAGGCATTTTCTATTTTCAAAAATATTGACTTCTTTTTAATGTGTTGCACTTTTTATACAATGATGTTTAATATGATTTCTTCATGTTTTAGTGCAATTCAGTGCTCCAGGGCATTCTTTTAACGTTACTGAAGTTATAAGTTAATTGTTCATTTACTTTGTAGTTATATTGAACTCAGTGCAGCCAAACTATCCTTGTTTCTCCAGTGAGCGCAATGCTGCCAGCAGTGTTATTTGTCCCTATATTACATTATCTAGCAAACTACACAATAGTCCCCAATTTACACTAAGGGCGGTGTTGCATTCGAAACACATGTCCTCAGCAAAGCCTCGTCAAATAATTGAAGGCAGGGCTCCCCATTCTTAAAATAAATGGACAAGTCCATTTAATGATTTGTCGAGCCATTTGCTGATTTTCAACAACGTACCAACTGAAAGAATGTTAAATATTCAAAGAACTCATAGAACAAACAGCCTTCACTTCTAACAGTTCAATAGGTACTTTTGCTGGACAGCAAGCCTACTTTTGTAACGCAATAAAACCTGAGAGGAAACATGGTCAGTATATTTTCCAAAACTGACCTGTGCTAATTGCTTCCACATGTCTCTCTGCACCGGTGTTTTACGGAGCATTTGGCTAGAAGTGCTACACATCTTTCTCATGTTTGCTGCAATGCAAGAACCTGCAGGTTGTCTGCTTGCGCGTGTGTATACCTGCACTTTGGAACTTAAGAAAATATTCTTGCGTCACAAGAAAGTTTCTCCAGAATATATATATATATATATATATATATATATATATACCTTTTTGAAATGAGAAGTCATTCTTTATGTCATGTAAGTCTACTTCTTCATTCAGGATAATACTTCTATGCATAGTAGCGAGGAGAACAAACATGCAGCAGAGTTGCTCCCGTGGAAGTGAGGAAGGAGGATATGTGACATGGCAACTGCAAAGCAGACAAGAGAAGTTATAAGAAATAAGGTTTGGCAATGAGATATAAACAAGAATGAAGTGAGATAGCAGAGCTGGAGAAGATAAAAATGGAAAGAATGAAAGTATGGAAGACTACATGAAAAGATAAAACCTAATTTCTAGGGAGAATAGCGAAAAGGAATCAGCATTTCAGGAGATAGAGGTATTAAGAGATTATAGATGAATATGAGAGGCTTTGAACTACAGGATGCATTTAGAATTGGGAAATTGAAAGGCAAAAGGAATTTACTGGTGAAGTTTAGCAAAACAGAATTGGTAACAGAAGTATTAAAAGAAGCAGAAAAGCTAAGAGGAACATCTGTGTAAACAATCTTTTATCAGCAAAGAACAATGGAAGTGGCTAATTGAATAAAGAACTAAGGGGAGAATAGAAGGATTTAATAATAATTTATTCACCATTTGGTAATTACAATAGGCTTTGTGAGAATCAGTAAATTGCAGAAAGGAAAGAATAGAATGGGGCTGTGAGAATGCCACGGAATGTGACCTGGGGTTGCATATTGTAAGTCCCGGTGCCCATTCAGCATTGAGGAGCTTGCGTTAGGTAAGCGACCCTGGTCTGGTTAGGGGTGTCGAGATGGTAACCACATCTCATCCCCTTATTGGTTGGATGATCGCCCACCTGTACCTTGTGTATGTGGGCGTGATTATCAGGCCCTGGTCCAATATGGACTGTAGTGCCATGGTTTTAAATTTTTTTAATTAACAGGAATAGGCACATTCAGCAAATAGTAAAAATCTGTACAGATAGTGCAAATGGCAGTTAATGTAAGAGGTAAACATACATCCAGGGCTGCCTTATTAACAAAGGGGCCAGGTAGCCCAAGATGTGTTTGTATAATTGATATCATGCATGGTAGCAAATTCAAAGTAATAGATTTCTGTGCACTGAACCATTAGTTCCTTTGCACATAGATTTTACAATTAAAAATGTGATTCTGTCCTGAAGCAGTGGCAATTGATGCATCACATGTATATTGTAGTACCAGTTGTCCAACACTTCCTTGTAGAAGCTTGGTGAAACTGGCCTTTGGTGCATTCATCCATTATGCATTTTAGTCCTTTTCATGCATGTCATTTCAAAAATTGTAAGCAGTGCTTTGGTATTTCCTACCATTCAAAGGATAAAACTCGTCTGTTATAACTTCACATATTTGTTGTATTCACCATTTTTACCCTGTATTCCTTTCATGTATTTTCATTATCTTTGGTAACATTTTGCTTAGGTCCCCTTTTTTGCTGCACATAATCCTATTTGTGATTGAAGTAAACACACAAACAAAGTACGTCCTGTAGTTGCTGAGAGGATTAAAGCAAGTGAGCTTTTGACATGGGCAATCCACTGTCTACTTTTTTTTATGAAACACAAAGTATGTGTACACATGTATTCTGAATAATTAAATCAGTGGGTTCTTTTTTTTTTTTTACAGAAAAAGACCAAGATAATGAGTCTGAAACTCAGAGCAATGCAGATGAAAATCAGGATATATCTATGGATGAGGATGTAAAGAATGAAAAAAAGCATGATGAAGAGGAAGAGGAGGAGGAAGAAGAGGAAGACATGGCAGCTGACACAGCAAAGGTAGACAACAAAGAAGGTGATACTTCTGAGGAGGTCCCTAAAGCAGCAGAAATAGAGAATGGGGCGGAAGGGGACAAAACAATCAAAGTTGAAGAAGAAGAAGAAACTGAAACTGAAAAGAAAGCAAGTGAAGGAAAGGAAATTAGTGTAAGTTGTCTCTGAGGTTGTATAGTATACATGCTACTAAAGCAAAGCCTTTGTTGCTTAGTCTTTTGTCATAAAGCAGTTGTGTTGAGATCTTGAAAAAGTCTTTGTGGTTATTCTTTTCAATTGATTATTGTAGCAATTTGAGTTGTGTAACAAAACATGTTTGTTTTCATTGATAACAGCATTGTGGGTTCTTTTGCAAGTACAGACCACAGTAGAGTGTAGAAGAGAAGGTCCATAGTTCAAATTCAGTTGTGATTTTTTACAATAGAGTAATGGCTAAATGACGTAGCAGAATCACTACTTAGTAGCTGGAAGCTTTTGTAAGCTTCTAATAAAACAGCAATAGTATGTTTGAATCATTTTGAATAAAGGATTTATTTGTCCCAAAGCCACTTTGTTGCTTGTATTACTGGTGTTACATCATTGGGCAAAAACCTTTCTTGACATGAGCTGTCCAAGCTAGAAACAGTGGTGTGTTAAGATGTATTCAAGATGTGTTGGTTAACATCACTTTTTTAATTTAACGTGTTTTGGGAACATGTAACAGATTATAAAAACTGATAGCGTTACTAGTACCAACTCATCTTAAGTGAATACATTTCTTTTGCCGAAAAGGTCTTTCAAATTTGCATAAAGTTGTGATAATCTTAAATGATTAGTCATAAAGCTACAAGTAGAGGTTTTTCTACTATTGGATAAGAAACGTTATTTAATTTTCACAGGTATAATTTATAGAACATTTTTATCCTAAGTTCCATGTCTATATTTTTCGTCCCAAAAAAATCCCTTTCAAATTTATGCAAAATTAAGCGTAATGTTGAAATTAGTGATCTAATGACCTTTTTCAAATTGAATGTTGTCAATGCCATTGTGTATTGTATGAACAGATGTCTGAGAAAGAACTGTGTATCAGTAACTCTTGGTATGTCAATGAAAAAGTCATTATAGGTATTCATAGCATCGGGGAAACCTTTAGCATAGTGGAAATTGACTGTTAAGTACTGCTGCTGGGGAACAATTAAGATTGTTGCACATAAACAATGTTATAGGCATAGGCTTTGTTCATACTAGAAACATCTTACAAATTCGGGGTGGGGGATAAAAACTGGATGCATTTGTGGTATGTAGTATTTGCACTTTCTCTACTATGTATACGGTCAAATTTGTTACTTTAGGATCCTGACAGTTCGCTTGAACATTAAAGGAGGGTAATGGCCCTAACACCTAAGCCATTCCCCTTCACCCCCAGTCTGTTACTGTGTTGTCACGTTGATGTATGTGTCCTGTAAAGCATATATTTGCTTGTTCTCTTCAACGTGCCTAATTGTTTGGTTATAGTTTAACTTCCAAAAAAGCTGGTTTCTTTGTTTAGTTATTTTATTAATATTTCGAAGGTCGTCAGTGTTTTAGTGTTATTATTAGCTTAAGGATACAATGTCCCAAACTACCAGCACCACTCAAAAATGAGGTAGACCAAGAACTCGCTCCCCCAAGAAAAAATATTCAAAAGTAGGACATATCTGCACTGTGCAGATAGGCATGGGGACTGGTGTGCCCTGCTTGAATATTTTGGGGGAAAAAGGAAGTTATTGCAATCTTTTTTTAAGAGCATCAATAGCTGAACATTCTAAGCTTTTAGAAATGTAGAAACCTATAGTAAGGTATACTCCAAGTTAAAATGTACGTTCTGAATTTGTTAGTTTAAAACAGGCTTTCAGTTTTGTACTTGCTAGTCTAATGGCATACACAGAAAGACATTCTAAAAATTGTCCTGTTATTTGTATGTTCAGGAAATTCTTTCAGTAAACTATTATGTTTAATGTGAAAAAGTATATTAGGTTTCTCTTATCTTTAGAAGAAAAACTCCAAGGCAGAGAAGCATTATGAAAAACAAATTTAAACTCTGCTGAACATTTTCAGTGTTGCCTCAGTTTCATCTTTACATTGCCGCCTTGACAGAGCATCATTCAAAACTGCTCTCATGTGTTAGAAATATATAGTTAATTTAGGTATTATAGGTTAATTAAAAGTTGGTGATTGACAGTTGAAGGACTGTAATGTCCCTCTCCACGAAGGTGCTGGTAGGCAACGAAGATGTTGGGTGGTGGAGAGGAAGCTTGGTTGCATTAATGCACATATTCCTAGAAATTTGCAATACTGCAGTATAAATTGTAAGATTGCATACACGTTAAGTGTGCAGCATACAGAATCCTCTGAATGATCAACAAATAAATGGTTAGCAAGGCAAACCTGCACTCAATGATGCATTCTATCCCAACAGGAATATGCTACTTATCTCAGTCGCTGCTGTTGCTACTGCTTTTCTCATGCTCATGAGCTGCTGTAGACTCTCAGGAAATTGAGTTCTTCCTAAATGCTTAAGTTTTCCCATGCTGCCACCATAACTTTTATGTGACAAAGAGCATCTTCCCATCTATTTTTGCTATTGTTTCTTCTGTTTTATAACAGATGTAGTGAAAGCTACACTTCCCTTTCATTTGGGCTGAAATCAACTGCTTCATTAAAATGGCAATGTTGCAGAGAAAGTGTGATCATTTTTGACCTGCAGCAATTTCATCAATTACATATTTTGAGAACTGCAGTTTGTTTGCTTTTTTTAAATGGTCTTCAACATGCACATTATTGCAAACAAGCCATTCCAAAGTAACTTCAGTGGATGCCATTGTTGGAGGAGCTTGGTCTAAAATAAGTGATATTTTGCGTTATCCATGATAAATTATAGAATGCCTCCCCAAATTAACTGCTCTTTGAACCATTTAAGAAATTTGGAATGATTCATTTCTTCATATAGTCTCCTGTTTTCTCAGATTTGAAAAGGAGGCAACAGTTCAGAATAAATTGAAGTTCCCCACGTGAAGGATTATATTTTCGCCTTTACGTAATGGGCCTGCATTATTGCTCTTGTATATTGCCCTTGTATATTTCACCCAGGTTTCAATCCATACGATATTCTCAAAATCACAAGAAATAATTTCTTAGAAACCTGTAGCGTCAGCACCAAGATCTTATGGCCATTCAGCTTTTTATAGCAGAATTCTAAAGTTTTCATTATTTTTAGAAGTGAGGTCTTGCCACCTGTAAAATGATCATCCATTTGCAGCGACGGATGTAATTTAGATTGCTTCCTGATATAATCTGCATATATATGGTGGTGAATGGCATCTTTATGAAATGCGTCCAGGTTTGTGACTGGGTTATGTCGCTTACTCTTCTGCCCTGGAGCTTGTAATCCTGATGTACATATATCGAGATTCAACTGATGTACATACTTGATTTTCTTCAATAACATTTTTCTTTCCCTACTCTATGGTATTCATCTTACACCAAGAGCAGCTGAGATTCTGTCCAGTACTTTTGAAAAGGGAATTATTGGACACTCCATTGTCTCTTCCTCAATATTTTCTTACTGAATATATAATTTCCCTTGCTTGTCCCTTAATTGGGATTCTGTGCCCAAAAACACTTTTGTGGTCTTTACAGATAGTTTCTTTCTGTCTGGTACTGTAGCGCAAGTGTTTGTGGCAGCTGTAACAATCAGCTAAATGTTTAAGTTGCACTGAAAAGTGAAGTTGAATACCTTTGCTTCAAGTATTAATAACTTTGCGATTTTGTAATTCACTGAATTATGTGGATAATACACTGTGCATCTCCCGTCTTGAAACGTTCAAGTCTCTTGTCACTCCTCTCCTTTGCACCTCGTTCTAAATTTATGTAATATTGAAGAAGCTGCTTCGTACTTCTAATTGTGACATTTGCATTCAAATTAAACTCATTTGCAATCTTTTCCCCACGTCATATCTTTCTCTTTCACATTTATGCATCTGTCCTCTTATGTTCCACAATATGCTTATATTTAGTTATTGAACCAGCAATTCTTTCTCAATTGATGAGAAGTTTATCCCACGACTTCTCTTCTGATTTTTTGCACCCTCCATTTTTTCAGCTGTGTATAAGTGAAAATAAAAACAAAAGAGCGCAGTACGTTTAGAAAATGATTTATCCATAACCTTCTATATCTGTAATATTTACATTAACATATGAATAGAATAGAATAATTTATTCGTCATAAACATTTACACTGGTTGGGCAAGAGCCCAGTAAACAGATGACTCGTCAAGATTAACATTAGAAATACAAGAGAATATATCAAAAACAATTAAAGATAATATGTACAGTGATGCTTAAACAATTATGTGCGAATGCAATCTTGTAGTTGCTACATTGGTCCTAGAGACTGTCTGCCATATATTCTCTTACGAATAATATGCTTTTTCAGCAAGAGTCTTTTTTAATGTGTTTAGAAACTGGGTTTTATTTTTAATTTCTCTAAATTTTGGCGGTAATTTATTATATATTTTTATGCCTGCATAGAAAGGACTTTTTTCAAATAATGTAAGTCTATGGGCCGGCACTTTCAGATATTTTTGTGTTCTGGTCCCATGAGTGTGTTCATTCTGTTTTATATAATAATTATAAAAATTTTCATACATGTATTTGGTTAATTCATAAATATACTGAGAAGGCAGAGTAAGTATATTTAATTTACGAAATAAGTTTCTACAGGAACTTCTGGAGCTAACCTGCATCATAATACGGATAATCTTTTTTTGTAATTTAAATATTTTATCAAAACCCGTGGCTGCTCCCCAGAGTATGATACCATATGCCATTATGGAGTGGAAATAGCTATAGTAAACAGCTTTTCTTGTTTGTATGTTAGTAATTTTTGTTATGCAATGCATGTTGAAGCAAGCACTATTTAATCTTTTACTAAGATATTGAAAATGTTCTTCCCATCTTAGTTCATTTATGTGTACACCTAAGATTTTGCATGTAGATGCAGAACTTACTGGGATGTTACTTGTATAATTTGTAGTATTTGTTTTTCTTGAATGTGTTTTAAATTGTATAAGTGCAGTTTTCTTCATATTCAGTTTTAAACCATTTTTATCGAACCAATTTTTTAGTGTGCTTAGTGTTTCTTTTGTATTCTGAATTAAATCAAATTGATTACCACCATGTAGAAGGATGGAAGTGTCATCCGCATACATTATTGCTTTAGCTTTAATATTGTTTGGGAGATCATTTGTATATATTATGTATAAAAGGGGTCCTAAGACGCTTCCTTGTGGAACACCAGATTTTAGTTGTTTCCAATTAGTTATAACAGTTTTTTCTCCATCGTCTAAGATTATTCGTTGCTTACGATTTTTCCAAATAAGATTTGAACCAATTTAGCGAATTATTTTTTATGCCATAGTGTTCCAGTTTTTTTAACAAAATTTCATGGATTACACAGTCGAAAGCCTTTGAGTTATCACAGATTAACACTGATGTTTGTTGCTTTTCTTCTAATTTTTGGGAGATTTCATTTACAAGATTTATTAGAGCAGATATGGTGGAATGGTTTCTCCTAAAACCGTGTTGTGAGTCAGTCAGTTTGTTGAAGTGTTCTAGATAGAAAATTAATTGGGATTTTACTATTTTTTCAAATATTGTTGAGAACGTTGGAAGAATCGAGATGGGTCGAAAATTTTTATATTCACAGATTCCACCTTTGTGAATGGGCGTCACATTGGCATATTTCATTCTATCCGGAAAAATACCCATAGCTAGTGACTGATTTATTATATCTGTTAATGGTTCACATATTTGGTATTTAATTTCTTTTATAAGAAAGGGTGGAAGTTCATCCCAACCCATAGATGATTTAGATTTTAAGTTACTAATTTCTTTTACTATTTTATCTGGGGTTATGCTGGAAAATAAAAAAGGAGGTGTTAACCTCATATACTCAGTAGACAGTTTGTCTTCAGCCTCGCTTATTGAGGGAGGAACATCTCTAATTTGTTCACTAACATCTACAAAGAATTTATTTAATGATTCTGCATACAAGTTGGTGTTTATATTCTTCGGCATAGACGTGGGAAGATTTGATTTTACTATTTTGTTTAAACCTAATTCTCCTTTTACAATTTTCCATGTGGCTTTGCTTTTGTTGTTTGAATTTATTATGTAGTTGTCTATGGCCATTTGTTTAGCTTTTCTTATTACTTTTTTATAAATTTTATTGTATTTCTTATAGTAACTTATGATGAGTGGGTTGTCTGTTTTTTTATATTGTGTATATAATAATCTTTTGTTCACACTTGATACCCTTATTCCCGTTGTACACCAATTTAGTGAGTATTTTTTAATAATTTGTGTACAAGTAATTTTTGGAAAGCACTCATTTCGGTGATTTAGGAGTTCACGGAGAAAGTTATTATAATTTGTATCTACTGAATTTAGGGGACTTAAGGGCCAATATATATTTTTTAGTTTTTCTTTAAATGCATCTATATTTTCCCTACTATACACACGCTTGGTTATACATTTCCTTGGTTTATTGAGATTTTTCGTATCCGGTAGATTAATAATAACAATTTTATGGTCAGAGATCCCAGTTTCTAAGGTCTGACAGTCCCCAGGGCCATATGTTTTATTAGTAATTATATGGTCTATGCTAGTAGATGAAAACATTGTGACCCTAGTTGGATATCTGTGTTTGTGATTAAAACCATATCTCTGTACAATTTGTTCATAATTTCTAGCAACACTTGAGCTCCCCTTAATTGTTTCATTTATCTTGAGTACGTCAATATTACAGTCTGTGGCTAATATTATTTTTTTTTTTTTTTTCATTCTGTAGTTTACTTAACAGGGTTTCAAGTTTGCTTAGAAATAGTTTAAGTGTAGAGTAGTAGGGGACTCTATATATTGATATTACTATTAAATTTAAGCTAGCAATTTCAATTAAAGATAGCTCAAAGATGTTCTCTTCATTTAAGAATTTTAGGTCATCTCGTATTTTTGTTTGTTCAATAAGTTCATTTGATACAAGTATACCGGATCCTCCTCTTTTTGCATTTTCTCTGCTATAATAGTCTGCTAGACTGAAACCCTGCAAAGTATTTAATAGTTGCAGTTCACCTTTATTTAACCAGTGCTCATTTAAACATATTACTAATGGTTTTTTGTCCACTATGGTTTCTAAAAAAATATTGAACTGCTCTACTTTACCCACCATACCTTGAATGTTTAAGTGTAACAAGGCATTAATTTTATGCTTTTGATTACTTTCCACATTTTTATCGATTTGGTTATTGTGTGCTTCTATAGTGTCACCCACTGTCTCCAACATTAGTTTTCCTGCCTAGTTTTAATTATATTTATCACATTCTCTAGTACCTTACTTACAATGTATGTACCCTTTCGGTTTAAATGCAAACCATCCTTACCTAGGCAATGGTCGTCCAGGTATTTGTCAATGTCCACATACAAAGCACCTAACCTATTACATGCCCATCTTACATTTTCATTGATTAACAAGTTGTAACTTGGGTTTATGTCACGCCTTTTGATTATACTATTCACAGCTACTATTGCTTTGGGGAATTTTTCTTTAGTGGTCTTTACAAGATTGTACATATCTCCTAGAATCATATCAGGGTTATTTAATTTTTTCAGGTCGTTAGTACTTACGTGGAGAAATATTACCTCTGGTTTTTTTGGGAGGTTTTCACAGTTACACCAGTTTTGAATCTTTTTTTCTAGTTGCTCAATTTTGATGCCACTATATGGTTTAATGTTTGCAGACTCCAAGTTTACACGGCTTAACATTGAATCACTTTATATCGAGATTCAACTGTATTGGAACACCACAGTGAAGCGAAAAATTATTAAATTTTAGATGAGTCGCATTTTTTACACATCTGCTTCACTTTCGTGAAGATGTGTAAAAAATGCGACTCATCTAAAATTTAATAATTGAATCACTTGTTTAACATTTTCAGAAAAGTTGGCAAATGCAAGAATTTTAACACTTGTGTTAATTATTCAATTATAGAGGAGTCGTATTTATTACACATCATACTTTTGTTAATGTTGTGGCAATTATTTTGCATTTGTTAACGTCTATTTTAATATGTTTGTGAAATTGGGCATAAGACATTTAAATTGTTAAATGCTGTAAAAGTGCTTCTTAAATGCACATTTGTATCTTTTGTATTTATTTTATTTTAACAAAACAAAAAGTAGTTTAAAGCATATTAAAGGCAGTATATACAGCATACCACAGGAGAGAAAGTCTCCAGGGTCTGAGATGCAGGGGGGATTGCAGAAGGTTCCCACACCCTCCCTGGACAGGTTTATTACACCCCATGTCACAAGTTACAGACCATTCAAAAACATTTTGATGGCTTCTACTTTTGTGAATGAATCTTATTGGTTTTAGTGTATAGAATGAATAGGGTGCATGTTTTTTTTAACAGTTCTGCTCCTTGTGTAGCATGTGTTCCGTGTCACACATTTGCTGTCCTTGTCCCACTGTGTAAGGGAGTACATTCCTTTCAGGGACCCTCTGTTTTGCTGGACAGTACTACATTGTCAAAGTAGAGTATGTTCATTCATTGGTGAAGTTTCACTATTTTATTTCGCTGTAGCAAAAGTCATTCTTTGTTCGAATGCACCTAATTTGTGTTCATTTTATTGTGTGTGAACGAACGATGTGTAAGCGAATGTTCTCCAGTTCAAGGTTTTATGGTTCAGTTTATGCTACCAGATGATATTGTATGTTGTCACACAAACATGCTGGAAAGAAAAACTGCTCTTTCTGCATCTGTATGTACCTCTTAGAGCATTTCACAATAAAAGTTTTTGGTAGCCTTATGCAGCTGTTTTCACTCACTAATTTGGTTATTTATACTCTCTCGAGGTTCAGAGAGATTTCTTTTAACTATTGGTAGTGTTAACCATGGCTTACCCTAGTAACGTAGCAAATTTGCTTTCATAGGGAGTGTACAGGCTTTTGATAGCACTTTAGAAAGTGTGGAAGTCCTTTTGCTGCTTGACATGATTTGGATAATGATGGCAAGTTTTCATACCATGAGGGAAGTGTTGAGGGTATAGGTAGCAGACTTGCTTCCTTCAGTAATTTGTAGAGAATCAACTTTATGAAGTGTTGAGAATAACTGGAATAGACATGTAGACAAGTAGACATATTTCCTGGCATACTGCTGACCTAATGTCTGTCACTGCTATGGGAAGCTCCGACCTCTAAAGGCAATTTAGGGTGTAGGAGGAGAATTCGGTAGTGGACAGTGTGCATGTAAGCTGCTGCATTTTTGTGAGGGAAATATGTATCAAATATGGGTGGTGTGGATCTACTAGATCAGGTATAACAGCTGGCTGTAACCATGTACCATTGTATAGTAATTTGGACAGCTCTAAACTCATGCCATATCAATAGCTCACACCCTAATTGAGCAATTTAACATACTGGGGGTAAGAAATCCACCACTACAGCACCCCTCATCCATAAAATGTGCTATGAATGTAAGATGTGCCCTTGTGTGTTTATCCATGTTTTGCAGTGTAACATTCAAAAAGAAACTTAAGGCTAATTTTTATCTCTTATAGTACTTATTTAAATTTATTGTAAAATAGATTAAAATAATTTGCGTTAAATAAGCATTAAATGGATATGTGCACAGGATGTCTATACACATTCATATTGGTTCTCCGGCATTTTAACATGGATGTTGTATGACGTCCATATTGGTGAAAGGGTTAATTTGATAAAGATCCATCACAAAAGAGGACAGTAAGACCAAGGTTGAAAATACATGCAACTACTTCTGAAACTACTAAATTTTAAAAAAATTAAGTGACGAAGTGTTATAAAGTGGCTATAAATCGTATTTTCAAGTAATTTTGATGTCACTTAATAAATCGTCCAATCCTGCATAAGTGAATGTCAGTTTGTTGACAGCATTCATCTGAGCAACTAAGTCTACAGGTTGAGATTTAACTGTATTGGAACACCACAGTGAAGCGAAACAAAGAGCATAAGAGCAGAAGATGCAAACGATGATTTGCGAAACATGTCCTCAAAATAGGTACGAAAGTGAAGCAGATGTGTAAAAATTAATAAGTCTACAGGGTTTTTCATAAGCAAGCAATGGTGCAAATAAAACTAAAATGATGCTGCTTTGGACATATTAAGTATTTTGAAGAAAGAAATTTACAAAAAGACATTTTTAGCATTAGTGTTCATGGTCATTTGTTGCTATGATAGTAGTTTGACTTTCTTCACAATTTACTCACTGAAACAGATGACATTTGAATTTGTACATGTTCCCATAGCAAGTTCATGTAACTAAATAAGAAAACCCAGAAAAAAATGAATATATGAATAGTTTTATTATTTGAAGCAAAGGGTTAAAAACAGTGATGTATTTAACATTTGAAAGTAATGAGTCGGTAATTCAAACACAAACATCACTTAAATTATCCTTACTTGGACATGTTTCGGAGAACGTTTTGTCCCCATCCTCAGCAGTTATCCGACTGGTTGGATCCGTGGTTTCTTGAAGTGAGCTAGTTGTCTGTGTGAGATGAACTTCCAAAGAGTTTTCAGGCGGCAATTCGAAATTTAAAGTATACTGTGTGTTTTTTATAATTAGCAACTTTTCCCAAACATAAGAGTTCGGATACATTACTGGCTGATTTTAATAGTTTTATATTTGGTACAATTTCATGATTAGTAGACCAGAAATGGTGAGCTATTGCTGATTCTTCTATTTGTTTGTATTTCACACGTCTTATATGTTCCTGTAATCTAATATGTAAACTTCTTTTGGTTTTTCCTATGTAGAACTTATTGCAATCTGAGCAGTTGATTTTGTATATACCTGATTACTTGTTTTCAGGTAATGGGTCTTTCAGGTTGTTGCATAGTAAGTTTTTTAAACTGAATTTATTTATTGGGGCTAGGGCGATGTTGTACTTCTTGAATATCTTGTTGAATTTATGATACTTTTGATGTCACCTCTCTTTTTCAACTGCTGAGGATGGTCACAAAACGTTCTCCGAAACATGTCCAAGTAAGGATAATTTAAGTGATGTTTGTGTTTGAATTACCGACTCATTACTTCCAAATATGAATAGTTGTCAGTTGCATCCTACAATAGTGACAATATTACACTTGATTAGGGATTTTTTAAAATTATTTTAGTTTTATTTGCATTGTGAATTGAATCTTTTACAAGTATATAAGTAACATGTCCTCAAAATAGGTACGTAAGTGAAGCAGATGTGTAATAAATACGACTCATCTATAAATTGATAAGTATATTCCTGTTTCTGAGGGATGTGGAATGTATCACACTGGATGCAATTTTACAATGAACATTGAAGGTTGTGTGGAAATCTGAATTGTATTAAAAGTAGTGGAAGTAGGTTTTCATTTGCCTGTTGACTTTATAGAGAGGCTGCAGTGAGTAGCATTGAATTGGTTCCCTCCATTATTATTGAAAGACTGATGAAAGCTGTTTTCAGGATTCTGGTGGAGATGCAGACAAAAGTGTACCGGAGGCAAATGGTGCTGACAATGAAGATTCTATTAATCTAACTATAGGAGAAGATGAAGAGAAACTGTTAGCTGAAGAGGTAGTATTGAACTGTGTATATTACATGATATTTAGAGGCAATTAAGTTTTGTTGTTTCTTAAATGTTCTTTGACTTAGTTTTTTAGTTAAAAATAAGTATTAAAGCTGAAGTTTTGTTCGGTGCATAGATTTGTCTTCTGCTTCTGTTGTAGTTAGCCATTTTCTTAACAGTATGTTGGTATGCTTGGGAATGTGACGTCATATAAAACCAGTCTGTTATTTTGTCCCCTTTTTCAGTGGATTCTTGTACTACCCAGAAACATTCAATAAATTCAAAAAGATCTTAAGATCACATAAATAGATGCTCAGTATTAATATTGTTGAATTCAAAAGGTGAAACCCCACAATCAGTAGATCCGGAATATACCAAATAAGTTTGTGAAAAATTCTACATAGGGCAAACTAAAAGAAACCTAAACTGGAGCCAAAGAGCATTTAAGAAAACTCAAATTGAAACAGGAAGATCAGCAGTAGCATTTCACTTTTGGAACAAAAACCCTGACCCAAATCCAAAATTATTAAAAGGAAGGATAAACCAAAACTGACGTCGGAGAACAAATTAATATGGAAATATAAAGAACAAGTAATAAATTTTGAAATCTCATGAGTTGACAATTTGATAAAGAAGTTCATAGGTCCACCACCAGAGAAGACAACAGACTACATTTGGACCTTTGAAGCAAGTTTCCAAAATGCCCATCAGAAGATCAAAATATAAATGATGTACAAATATTTTGGGATTTATATTTTATATATTAAAATGTGGATTTCAAGTTTTAATACTTTTTCTGCTATTAGAATGTTGATTCTGGATGTTCAAAGTTCCATATAAGGAAAACAAAATTGCCAAAAATAACATTTTTAGTGTTTTTTGCAGTCTAAAAATTGGAATGTTATACTAAGTTTTATATAATTATTGCACAAGAATAAGTGAGTTCTGCAACACTTAAAAGAAAAATCGTATTCTATACTCTTGAGAGGGGAGAGCTCATCTTTCATGAGAAAACTTTGGTCTACAGATGAGAGCCACCTAGTGAGTTTTGTTGGAGTCCTTTCTCTCCATTTTTAATTTCAGGTGTTCTTTCAATATAAGTATCCTGTTTTCTCTATTTGATATCGAAGACACCTGATAAATTAAATTTTAATATTATTGACAT
>CM060952.1:3458004-3660504 GCA_030765055.1 Mantis religiosa
GTCTTGCAGCAATTTACAAGACCTGACTGTAGCACCGCTATAGAATATGGCAATGAGCTTGTTTCATTTTGGCACGGGATGGTAATGTATCAGGATGGTTGTGAGTGTAGTTATATCATGGGCATTTAAATAGTTTTAATTATTCAATATTTTCCTATCAGGGGTTCATTACATTCAATTTAAAAAGTAGGAAAATGGCAACAATTACACTAACATTTGTAAAGAAATAGAGCCTTAGTCAGCAGAGATAGATACATTGTCTGTGCAAATAACGAGGAGTATCATGCAGCGCATTTATGGAATTGAGGCGTGACAGAATTTTCTTTCTCATCTTAAAACATAATTCATTAAATACATCTGAGAGGTATTTTAAGAACAAATAACTTTAAATTCATTAGTTCACCAACCAACATAAGCTGCAGTGTTTGTATTTTAATGCTTGACATTCTTTTAAAATTTTTAATGAAATTGAAAAAGTGAAAGGATATTTAATAATTGCATTTGTATATTGGATGGGGAGAAATGAGTTTGAGCAGTAAAATGTTCTGCATGTTCACAAAATGCACCAGAAACACAAGACCGTACTACCAGTTGCTACGTACAAACTGATGACCGATCAAGAGATCACACACTTCACAATATGAGTTGTGAAGGCACTGAATGGACACAGGAGATACTACATGATATGCTGCTAGCCTGCACAATAATGTTTTAATTCTTTAAATTAGTGTTTTAACAGAAAATGGGACTGTGCATACTTCAGGGGCTAAATTGAGTCTAAACAGTGATGTTACTAACGAGAAAAATGAAATATCCGCATCAGAAGGGCTTATTAAACAATGCTTAGTTAGAGCTGAAATCTGTCCACAAGTATCATTTTAATTCTTTTAAAATAAAAAATTGCTGTGCGTATTGAATTTGCAGTACATTTAATCAGCTGCTAATCCCTTAGATATGTGCATATATATTTTTTTCTTTTTCTAAATTGATAGTGCATTCATGATAGAGAATGTTTTGGTATTACTGTGTTGAGACATGCACAGGAAACTAATCTGTTTGTTTTGTGGTTTTTTATCTCACAGTGATGCTGCTGCAGCAAATGAAGTTAAATGCATTAAGGATGAAAAGGGTAAGTATATCTCTATTTTACTTCTAATTTTGTTTGTATCTTTCCTTTTCCTAATGTTAGAAGTATAGAAGTTTAGTGGGAAACCTACAGGAAGTAGCAAGCAGTTTCACCAGGGAGCTGGTGCCAATGTGCCTGATGTGCACAAGACTATTTTCATACCCTGTACACTGTTACGCTGTTGCGGTGACATACCTGTTACAGGTCTCGAGGTGTGCATATCGCAGTGAATGAGTGTATTATTGAGTGGATCTATTGTTTGTGTCTCAAAAGTTGAAGTTTTATTCATTGGTTTAGGATATATTACGGTACCGATCTTGTGCTAAAATAAGTTGGCTTTGAGAGTGAGGCAACCAGACTTTCACAGAGTGCAGCTTCCACTGGCATTCAGTCTGTTACCCCAAATGGAACTCATTTTTTCCCCTTCAGTCAAAGGTCTTTAAGAGTGGGATATCTTTTCAGTTCTTGCACACAAATATAATTGAGTCGAACTAGTACTCCATGCTCCATGTATTTGGAGCTACCCTTGCTGCAACAGCCGATCCAGTGGTGCGATGAACAACTATAACACAACTATAACTAAAACACAAATTTCATCAAAAAACTGATCTACAAACACAAAAGAAACAAAAACTTAAGGGACATTACTACGTTAAAAAAACTAGAAAACCCAAACACCAGATATGGAAAATTCACATTTCATCCAAAATACTTCAAAAAATTTGAAAAGATATTTAAGAGCTTCAACATAAAATTAGCCCCTCAGAACAAACACAACATCCGCAACTTACTAAACCACCCTCTAAACAATAGCACACCAAAAACTCAATTATCAGGCATTTACCAAATGAGTTGCCAGGATTGTGACAAGATATACATTGGTAAGACCAAAAGGAATCTAGGAACAAGAATGAAAGAACACTTCAGAAATATTAAATTCAAACAAATGGACAAGTCGGCCGTAGCACATCACTTTTGGTCTGAGAATCACAACATAAAACAAGAAATAGAACTGATCAAACAGACAAAGAAACCTCTGGAACTACAGATTTGGGAAAACATATTTATTACGAAGAAACAGGACCTCTTGATGAATTTTGAAATTCCCGCGGTAGATGACGTCATCAAACTTACCAGGACATTAGATGGCAGCACGACACCAAGCCAGATGCAGACACCGGATGCATCATCAACCACAGAACTGACGATAGGGGAGAAGTCCCCAGAAACTAGTCTTAATAAAAATCTTGTAAGTGGAGAAAAGTATATACAAGGTTGACTCACTTGCCTAATTTTAGTATTTGTAGTTGGTTTATTAATACGACTCATCTAAATATTAATAAAAACTCATCACTTGTTTATATTAAACATTTTTTATAATTTTAGTCTACTATTGTTGTGAAAAACATTAATATTCGTTCTCCTTCGTTTCTACCTGTTCAATCAAGTTTATCTTCAGTTGTTTCTTAATCTCATGCACTTTCCACTTTCACCGATATTTCTTGAATATTAGTATTTTAAACTCTAAATAACATTATCCAATAAATAAAATTGATTTGTTGCAGCCAGATTAAAACTGTTACACTTTGCTAGTGTTTACCTTCCTAACATCCTTATCCATAGTAACATTTAGTTTGACATTAGCTGATATTAGCAAAGTCCTAAGATAAATGCATCTAGGTAAACACTAGCAATATATGGAGCATATATAATCTTTTCAATATTTATCTATTTTCATTAATTCCCTGATTGCAATGCTGTATTTAGCATTTAAAATGAGATTTCCAAAGAAAGAGTACTGATTGATGTGTGTTTGGAGGAATTTAGTAACAGTGACATCAAAATTAATCTCAAAACTATTTGTAGTTGGTTTATTGATACTCGTCACTTTTTCATTTTAATGAGAGACTAGTTTCAAAGGCAATTGCCTCCATTTTTCAATCTTTCTCCAACTAGCTTCTGTTGTCTGCTCTCTCTCTGGTGGTGGAACCATGAACTTCTTTGTCAAATTATCTACTGGTGGGATTTCAAAGTTCATTACGCGACCCTTATTTTTCCATGTGAATATGTTCTCCCATGTTGTCAATTTATTTTGGTTTTATCACTCCTTTTAATAATTTTGGATTCGGATCAATGTCATGATTTTCATTCCAAAAATGAAATGCTACTGCTGACTTAACTTGTTTCAATCTGATGTTTCTTAAGTTCTCTTTGACTCTGGTTTTTAAATTTCTTTTAGTTTGACCTATGTAGCATTTTTCACAATTATTACAACTTATTTGGTATATTCCGAATCTGTTAACTGGTGGGATTTCATCTTTTGTTTTTGAATTTAGCAATTTTCAAAATGAAATTGTATTGTAGTTACAATGAATTTGATATGCTCTATAGTGATGTGTATATATAACTAAGTAATGTAGGCCAGGTAATAAAAATGTGTAATGTTTATAAGCAATAATCTTATTGTAAATAGGAGTAGACTTAGCTTAAGGGGAGGCATCGGTGAAATTTCGTCAAAAATGACAAAAGAACGACATTTTCCGTTTTTTGCATTAAAATTATGTTTAAACACTGTAGTTTCAGAATCTGCCGTCAGTTAGGCCCTAGCACCATTTAAAGAACAGCTATGTCATTTAAGTGCCCATGTGTGGGTGGGCGTGGCCATTTATATTGCTTTTACCAGTGTGTCGCAAAGAAATTGATGGAATTCTCACGTTTAAACTACCCAGTTTGATTCTGTAACTGTGGTAATGTGCAGAGACAGCTTCTGAATGTTTGTGGAAGCTACTGAACCTTTCCGCTACAATTTTTATATATTATTTCCCACATACTATTTTTGAAAGTAAACATTTCCACTGATATGTAGAGTTTGTGAAATATGGTTTACATGCAAGTGAAAGCTATGGATAGCAGCTTATATTAAATTATTATTGTTCAGAATAGGAATAAAGCCCGATTTAACATTGTATTGCTTTCTTGTTGCAACAGTAGGTATATGATTCATACCGGGTTAGGTTAGGAGTACAGTGGCTATTTCAAAGCAAAATATAATGAAACTTTAAGGTGTTCTAGCCATAATGTAAGCAATGATACTAGAATTCTATGCTTGAGGTAAATGTTAAGTGAAAACATATTATAGCCCAAGAGTTAACAGTGATTCTAGTAGGTCACCTTTGGATGTAAGTAGAAGAATGGTTGATGTATTTCTGGGCATTGGTAACTTCTATGCAGAAGTTTTGTATGACCATGGGTATGAATTGCATGAACTATTCTACTTACAATTTCCATCTCATAGACAAAAATAAAGAGATTAGTTAGTACTATTATATGGGAAGGTTGCATTAAAGGAGAAGCACAGAATGCTAATGAAAGTTTCCATGGAGTAAATGTCACAAAGAAGTTTTTGTATTAAGAAAGAAATTGCAAATTGCAGTAATTGCAGCTGTTAGTGAATTTAATATGGGTTATAAAGATAGACCTAAAGTTAAGGCAAAATTTGCAGCAAGCAAAGTAAGTCTTGTTAGCAAGAAAATTAGCAGTATTAGGGATAGGTGAAAGCTAAAACAAAAAGATAAAAGTTAATTGAGCCAATATAAATTTGCCAAGCAGCAGTTAAAGGTGACTAAATTAAAAGAAGAAGAGGATAGTAAACTAGCTGAGTGGTCTTCATATAGTGCAGGATGGTTTTGAAACATAGAAAAAAATAATTAATTTTTAGATGAGTCGTATTTATTACACATCTGCTTCACTTTCGTACCTATTTTGAGGACATGTTTCACAAATCACCAAAAAACAACTACAACATTAAAAACCTACTTCACAAGATAAGATAAAGCCAGAGGAAAAGTCAGGCATTTACAAGATTAAGTGTAAAGACTGTGAAAAAATTTACATAGGGAGGACAAAAAGAAACAGGCACTAGAAAGAAAGAACACTTCAGGCACTTAAGATACAAAAATATTGATAAGTCCGCAATAGCAGCTCATTTCTGGTCTGAAAATCATGAAATTGAAGATAGCACAGAATTACTAAAATACGTACAAAAACATAGTGAACTCGTCATATGGGAGAGGATATACATAGAAAAACATAAAAACCAACTAATGAACTTTGAAATCCCGCCAGAAGAGAATCCCACATTTAAGTTCATCACTAAATCAACAGATGGCAGCAGCAACCCCAGAATTACCCACACCGCTGGATCAAGCTTTAGTCGCCTAAGAGCCAAAGATGCAAACGATGATTTGCGAAACATGTCCTCAAAATAGGTACGAAAGTGAAGCAGATGTGTAATAAATACGACTCATCTAAAAATTAATAATTTTTCGCTTCACTGTGGTGTTCCATTACAGTTAAATCTCGATATATAGAAAAAAATGTTTATATTTAGAGCTCCTAACTAGATTTTTCATGTCCAACTTTTAGCATTTTTAATACTCTTTATAGTCCAGACACTAGAGTTTTCAATGAATTTCTTTAAGTTTTGCATATATGTATATTCCTAGATAAGTTTTCAATAAAAATTGGTATCATTATGGCTGTATATGAAAAAATTAATAATGATTGGTATCGAAAAAAGAAAATTGAAAAAAATTCAAGAAAATTCTAACATATTCCTTAAATTTTCTCCTCCAGAAACATTAGAGTTGGGCAAATGAGTATATACATATATAGTTTTGTAACTATTATCTAAAGGAATCAGAATCCAAAGTTCCAATTATTTATAACAAAAATTGTAGAGAATGTAATATGTTTCCCAATGTAAAGAAATTGCAGCAAAAAATTAAATTATTATTTTTTTGGTAAAAACTACTGTAGATAGAAAAAATACAAAAAAAAGGCCAAAGGTAACCAAATTAAAGAGAAAGAAGGTAGTAAGATAGCTGTAGGGCCTGCATATGATGCATGGAGTTTTCAAAGTAAAGAAAGTAGTGTAATTTCAATCTAAATCCTTTAAATTCATTTTTCTCCACTTTCAATTTTTGAACATTTTTGTATCTTCAAAATGCTCCAACTTCTGCAATTCTCAGCGAATTTGTATTAAACTTTGCATACATATTCCTCAATACATTTTTAATAAAAGTTGGTTTTTCTGTTTATTTAAATTAAATAGTTTATTTATTATTGATTTTTAAATCTCAAAATTGCAAAAAAATTAAGAAAAATTTAATATATTCATACATAAAAATTTGTTTGTCCAAAAATACTTGATGCACACTTTAAAAATATAGCAACTTTTATAACATGTACAGAGAAACCTGAATCTAAAATTTAAAGTTTCTAAAAGAAAAACTGTATGACCTGGGACTTTTTATATAACATACAAAAATCATACTATAAAAAGCAGTAAATATTTTTTTTAAAAAACTAAGATAGAAAGATGAATTTTAAAAGCTTAACTAGATTCCCTATATCCCACCTAATGACAAAATTTCAAGCAGTTCTGATGTAAACTCTGGATTTCAGCATTTTTCACAGATGCCTCCCCTTAAAACCAAAATATTTGTAATCATATTTTCTTGACATCTGTTGCTGCACAGCTCGACAGTAAAATTATTTATGGCACATTGCTGAAGGAGAGGGAGGAAACTTGAAAGGAATCCATTTATAGTGATCTGGAAGGGTTTCTTTAACTGGTATTGCCATTATGATTAAAACTAAAATTAGAAATAACAAAAGAAAAAAGTAATGAATTAAAAGGATTGAAAAGTAATATTAATAGGAGTAAATATGGAAGCAAAGAGTCTTGATAATAAATAAAACAATTGAGAAATGTAACAAGGAATAAATCATGAAACAAAACTAAAAGATCAAGAAGATGGCAGAGAACCACTAGATTTTGCAGCTAAAACTGTGAACTAAATTACATTGAAATAGTGATGATTCTACCAGAAAGATTGAAGAAGGGTACACATGTATTTGTTGGCCACTTCAATAGTCAAATGTCATCTGTTGCTTTCACTTCACTTTTATTCATGTACATAGAAACAGGTCCTTGCGTATGATTGTGGTAACACTGTTGTGATACACATGCCTATGTAAGCTGCTCACAGAACTTGCTCAGCTTGGCTGACTCGTCTCAGTAGTATAATTTTAGGACGATTTTGAAGTGGATTTTTTGTGGCTAGACGAAGGCTTGGGATAACAAAGTGCCACTATTTACTGGCTTGACAGTAGTGGCACTTGATTGCCGACTCAGAAGTGCTTATGTCAGGCAGCCAGTGTTATTCTTATATAAGGAAGTGTATTCTCATTTTGAGTATATGTAGGCTCAGCCATTACATTGCCAACATGATTCATTTGAGATGAGTGGAAAGGTTTGTTGCACAATGCATTATCAAATTTCATTCAAAAGAAGATGAATTTGGCTTAGCCCACACGGATAAATGGTAATTTAATGTTGAAAACACCACAGAAATTTTAGTACAGTTTTGTAAAGAATATTGTGAACTCCAGTTATCAGCTAAGGAATGTTCAGTCCATTATTAAAATTGCAGTTCCATGTTTCTTTGAAGTGGAAATTTCTCAACAATTGATGGACTATAAAGTGAAAGGAGACTTCAAATGTGAATGAATCATTTTACTCCAAAATTGAAAACGGACGACGAGGAATGACAATAAAAAAGTGATTGCCCAGTTAAGTCACAAACTGTCATTGGGCAAAGTCTCAAGAATGACTTTTGTGATGAGAGGTGTTGTGCTAAATTTCTTGCTTTAGGAAAAGCTAAGAAGTGATTGCCCTGTGCCTGACACCTTCCTACTCTTTTAGCTGCTCAGCACCTTTCTTGGAGACTGAAAGATAGCTGAAAATGCATGAGTGTAGACTATGATACAATGAAGCATAACATTTAAATAATTTTGAGTCAAACTAGTACTTCGTGCCCTATATATATATATATATATATATATATATATATATATAATAGGTAATAGCTAATGTATATAAGGACATGTTTTGTTCACTAGCAATACCAGCAATATATGGAACATGGAGTACTAATTTGACTCACTAATATGCATTATGTATTGGTTGCAAAATAATGGTACCATAAATATTAAAAATTAGCTTACATTTGTTCTAACATTGTATGTGTAATTAAGAGAAGTTAAGGGTTAACTAATTTCATAGTTGTAAAAAAATTTTTTTTTTACTAGTCGGCCAAGAATTTAATGCACTTGAAGGAGGGCGCCACTGTTATGTTTACTACATGAAGCTTGGAGCGAGGGGAAAGGTGATACTGGGAATGTACAGTCACACAATTAAAACAGTACACGCTTGCTGATGTCTTCACGTTAGTTCTCGGAAGCAGCAAGTCTGGGAATCAAGTATAAACTTGAAAGAAGCGTAGAGACGGTGAAGCACAACTTAGCACAAAAGTGAATCGAGAAGATATTGACACATTGCTTCACTCACTGTTTATTCACAGGACATGTTTCAAGAGCTTTTGCTCTTATCAGCTGGAACTCTACTAGTGCAAATTGTAGTGGTATCCTCTTTCTCCGTATCATCGATAGATGGCATGATGTACTTGTCAAAGATGTCCGGTGGTGGAGTTTTGAAATTCATGACTCTAAGATGAGTTTTGTTAATGAAGTTTTTTTCCCATACGGAAAGGTCTATGGGGTGATAAATGTATTTTATTAAAGATGTTTCTAAGTTGTCATGTTTAGTATTCAAAAAATGAAAAGCCACTGCTGATTTTTCTGTTTCACCATTTTTAATGTTTCTTATATGTTCTTTAGTTCTGATGTCAATATTTCTTTTTGTTTTTCCTATATTAATTTTAGGACAAGTTTCACATTTGATCTCATAGATTCCTGGCTTTTCTTTGGTAGTGATTGAATGTTTGGGGGGGTCTTCTAACAAATTTCTGATATTAAACCTATTTTGACGTGCAAGAATTGTTGTGTTTTGAAAAGATTTGGAATTTATTATAGGCTGATGGAAGGTGAATTTTTTAAAAATTTTTTCTCTTCTGCTGCTGTAGCTTTTAGGGTGGTGGTTTTTTATTTTCTTAGCTTTGTTGAGTCTGTTAACTGTTTTGTCTACTAAATTTGGGTTGAAACCGTTGGACATAGCTACTTTTTTTTATGTGTAGGTATTTCTTTTGATAATCTTCTGTTTAGTGAAAAGTTGATTATCCGAAATATTAAACTGTTGGAAATGGCATATTGGTGTTTTGGGTTGAAACTGTTGTTCGTAATATAATTATCTGTGTATGTTGGTTTCCTGTAAATACCAAAAGTGAGTTTGTTGTTCATTTTTTTGATGTTGATGTCCAAAAAGGGGAGCACATCTGTTTCCAATGTAAATTTTATAGCTGGATATAGCTGACATTTTTGCAATATTACCAAAAAAAAAAAAAAAAAAAAAAAAAAAAAAAAAAAAAAAAAAAAAAAAAATACAAAATGGTCTTAGACTTTTGAATGTACTAAATTCAGCTATAAAATTTACATTGGAAACGGAAGAGGAGACAACCTACAGCAGAAAAAGAAAATTTTTTTAAAAAATTTACCTTCCATCCATCAGCCTATAAATTCCAAAAAATCTTCTCAAAACACAACATAATTCTTGCACCTTAAAATAGGTTTAATATCAGAAATTTGTTAAAAGGCCCCCTCCCCCCAAAAAAAATTCAATTACTACCAAAGATAAACCAGGAATCTAGGAGATCAAATGTGAAACTTGCCTTAAAATTTATATAGGAAAAACAAAAAGAAATATTGACATCAGAACTAAAGAACCTATAAGAAACATTAAAAATTGTGAAACAAAAAAATCAACAGTGGCTTTTCATTTTTTGAATACTAGACATGACATCAACTTGGAAACACCTTTAATAAAATACATTTATCACCCCATAGACCTTTCTGTATGGGGGAAAAATCTTCATTAACATAAATCGTCAGTCATGAATTTTGAAACTCCACCAGCGGACATCTTTGACAAGTACATTATGCCATCTATCGACGATACGGAGAAAGAGGAAACAACTACAATTTGCACTAGTCGAGTTCCAGCTGATATGAGCAACAGCTCTTGAAACATGTCCTTTGAAAAAACAGTGAGTGAAGCAGTGTCAATATCTTCTCGATTCACTTTCGTGCTAAGTCTGGGAATGTTTGTTTCAGGTCCTTCACCTGCTATATCTATGTCACTGTTCCCTTCATCAGCTGTATCAGTATCACTGCGTCCTTCTGATTCAATATTCATATTCTCAAAATAACAATCACGATTACAATCTTTGTCATCGCTGCTCTCTAGACCCACGTTTATAATCTTCAATTGTTTCCTCCTTTAACTCATCTCGGCGCTTAAAATCTTGCTCAATTCTTTTCATTGTCTGCATGTTTCTATTCAGTCAGTTTGTGTAATTTGAGCTATGCAGCTTGTCATGGCTTTCAGATTACTCAAAGTAATAGAGAGATTTCTTTGTTGCAATCTTTAATTCCAGATAGCTCTATAGGGTTAAGGTCATAGTGCTACGGAGGAAGGCGTAAGACTGTAAAATCCCTTTGTTCCGTCATTCAGTCTAGTCAATAAACAGGCTTTTTTAGTTCATTTTCTTTATCTCTAGAAGCTCATTTTTCGTCCGTTGCGGATCATGTTTAATTTTTTTTGTGTTATCCAATGAATAACCTGAGCCTTTCGAGATGAAGTGTTAGGGGCTTTATTTTCCTGTACGATATGGCAAAACAATGCTTTCAGGGGGAATATTTGATATTAATTTCTCTTCTACCCACTTTTTATAATTTTGATTGTTAAACCAATTCATTTTGCTCAATAAATCCCATGGATCCCCTCTATATACAAATTGCTCTTTGACCAGCACTAGTGTTAGTCAATACCTCGTACTTCCTCATATTGCCAGCACTTCTTGACGGTTTAGCGAGTATGGACCCAAGCCTGGTCTGTATAAATAGTTTACGTGGCCCTTTTTCATTTTCAATAATAGCTCTTAAGTACTCTACAAGTTTTGCAACAATTTGTGGTTTCTCCATTAGCACAGATTGTTTGTTTTTACATTTCTTAAATTGAAATCCAATTTCTCAATATTTTTCTAAATGTTTCTTTGCCAACCTGAAAGTTTATTTATTATTTAGCGAAGTTCAGGAGTTTCCTCAAAGTAGGAATTTCCTTTTTCTGTTCATAGTACTTAAAAAATGTTCTATGCACTATGCACATATCTAACTCGTCAAGTGATAGGATTGTGCTTGATTTTTTTATTTTTCCTCAAAGTTGTAACCTTAACCCCAGTTGAAGCTTTTATGTTCATGTTAATTCTCCACTATTTTTGCTGCCCTAACAGCTGCTTTTCAAGGAGTACAAGTAACCTTTTCTCCTGCTTTTCTTGTCTACAGAACTGTATAACCTGATACATGCTATTCATCAGAATGGGATACTTTTCTTTTTAAGTTCGTAGGTTCTTCCGTAATTAAATGTTTCACAAGCACATGCCAGTTTTATCGCAACGAGCACTGCAACTGCCACTATACTATTCGAATTATAACTGCACAAGAAAAGGTTCGAAGAAGCACCGTGTTGAACTACACTACATCTGCACGTCACATTGAAGTATCTCTGTATAATTAAATTAATTAGGAGTCGATTAATGACACAAAATGACACTTTTGTGTCATTAATCGACTCCTAATTAATTTAATTTATACAACAACACTGTTTTCAACACTTCCATGAAAGGATTTATCTCTGTATTGTTGTTTACGTTATCTGCACTGTACCTGCAGTACTCTGCCCACTTGTGATGTAACTGTTTAGTAACGCTTCTTGCCGAGTGCATTCATATCATGGCCAACTAGTAATTAATGCAAAGACTTTTCAATTGTTTTGAGTTATACAAAAAATAAAAGTGCATTAAGTAAACATGCATGTTTGTTTAAACAGAAAAAAAGAGCAAAAGTAGCAGTAGCTCTACAACCAGCAGTAGCCGTAATCTTTGGGTCAGCGGCCTTTCTTCCTCAACTCGGGCTACTGATCTGAAGCAAGTGTTCTCCAAGCATGGAAAGGTAATGTTCACTACTTGTAACTTCCGAGTTTGTGTTATCAAGTGTAGAAACATGAAGATTCGGAAAATTAACTATTATTCCCTTAACATAGAGATGAATCCAAAATGCTATTCTAATTACACTATCCAACATGAAATTTACCTCCGTGAAGATAATACATGATTTTAGTCTATTTTCCATGTAGATTCTGAAAATGATGCTTAAAGTGTCAATTTTCATATATTTTATATACACACAATCCAAAATGAGTCCACATGCCAGCCCGTAACACTTGTGTTACAGGTTGCTCACCCTTGTCCTACACAATTACTTATGCAAGTATTTACAAAATGTAAAGATGAAAACATGCTGTACAATTTAACCAGAAGATCCTGACTTTCAACCAGAAAATTCTGAAAGCGAGACAATTTGTAGAGCAAGTAGGCTTCAATGATTTGGCATTCAACTTAAAATGTTTGAAAAGAAGAACCTGAACTCCTAGGTAAGAATGGATATCATTTACACGTGGTACAAAAATTAGAGTATTGAAATAAACATCAGAAAGTTGGAAAATATTTTTCAGTGGAAGAGAATATCTTTCTGTATCAGTGGTTTAATGAGTGAGCTAGGAATTGAGCATAATCCAGATGACTGTCGATTGTTTATACATTCACCCAAGTTCAGCTTACAGGTTGTCTTACTTCATAATAGTAACAAACTTCCATCTGTTCCAGTTTTTCATTCTGTAGATCTTAGAGAAAGTTATGAAAGCATGGCCAAGATCGTATGTGTTGGAAAATATGTGGTGACCTTAAAGTAATTGGTCTGCTGCTTGGATTACAAGGATGATTCACCAAATACGGGGTGCATCAAGAAAGTAGGTCCCAATGACTGATAAGGAGAACAAAAACATCACTAAGAAATTTTAGTTAATGATGGAAATTAATCATTTCTCCACACTAGCCGTTTATAGGCTAAGGTTTTTGATGAATAGAGTCAACAGGAAAAACCTTAGCCTATAAACGGCTAGTGTGGAGAAATGATTAATTTCCATCAATTATCTAAAATAATAAGTTAAATGATGAAGCCTGGGACTTAAGTACTTACGATAGTAAGTTGCCACAAGCGGTGTATCTCAGTTGCGAGACCCCCTAGTGGTTTACCGGAGAAATATACTAGTCAAATGGAGAATTTAATGTCAGGACGGCACATTGGCCATAGTAGCTCAATGGGTTAGTGTGACTGGTTGGAAACCAGGAGATCCGTGGTTCAAATTCCGGCCATGGCATTGAATTTTTCATGTTGACTATCAATCACTAAGAAACATTTATTGGAATAATAACATAGACTCACTGGCTACTTTTTAACATAAGTCACCACCATTGTTGGGGCATGTATCATAACGGTACACCATTAATTGTATGCCAAAGTCTTAGGATTCTGCCGCCAATGTCTACAGCCATGAAGTCACTTTATTCTGCACCTCATTGTCTCTGAAAATGTTTTCCTGTCAGAAAATGCTTCATCAGACGGAAGATCAGTCACTTGGAGCGAGGTCGAGGCTGTAGGGTGGATGTTCGAAGACGTCCCATCCAAACTTATTCAACGCATTTTGTGTGGCATTAGCTGTATGAGGTCTTGCATTGTCATGCACAAGTGTAATGCCTCTTGTCAACATTCCATGTTTCTTGTTCTGGATTGCCTACCTGAGTTAATGTGACGTCTGGCAATATCGATCAGCATTTACAGTCTCCCCTTGTAAAAATTAGCACAATAGGATACCACGTCGTCGATTCCAGAAGACAGTGCTTGTGATTATTTTGACAGATTGTCTGCTTGAATTTGGTCTTTACAGGTGAACCACTGTTGCCAATGTATTGTTTTGTCTCTGGTGTGGAATGTGCACACATACTGTCATATAATGTCCTGTCCATGCAGTGACATAATTGACAACGTATCTCTTTTGAGCAGGGAAAAATCAGAAGACTGCACAAACCTTGCATTTGGAGGAAGACAGAATCGGAGCAGCCATTTTCTCCTGGCACAGCAGTAACCACTGCTGTAACAAAACATACTTTGATTCAATGTCACCATATACTTCCTGTCTTCTGCGCATGCACATTCCTATCCGGCTGGTGGGGCCATCTCTGGATGCGATCAGGACCTACCCAGGCACCTTATATTGTGTTTGTGGAACAGCTGTGAAAATACAAAAACATGTGTTACAGGAGTGGGGCAAGTGACAAGTACGTCCCAGCGGAGAATAATGTAAAACAAGCATTACTATTAATTAAATTTAAAGGGAGTCGATTAATGGCACTAAACAACACTTAGTACAACGTAAATGTTGTTTAGTGTCATTAATCGACTCCCTTTAAATTTAATTTTCATAACCCTGTTTTCGACACTTCAAAGAAAGTAATTGCAAGCATTACTGGTTCAGGCTGATAAGATTCTTCTCTCTCCCTTACATATTGTCACCCGAACGTCGGAACTCCCTATAGAACTGGCCAGCATGAGGGTCAGACGTGAAGTATTCAGGGGCGCACCCACCCATTAATCTCAGTCACTGAGGGGATGATTAGGGAAGTGTTACTTGTCCGCTGGCTGCCTCTTCCCCCTTCCACTGCCGTTTGGAGCCTTTGCGGTGATTCACTGAAACCAGAGACTTCTAGAAAAGTGATATTCCTATAAGAAGGCTGCAATGAGTGAGGACAGTTAGTTCTTGGTGAGCAGCTGTGAGGAGCGCCCAGCGAGGGGACGGACTGCATATCTGCGTCGGAGGAGTGTACGTAATTGCGAGTGCAAGTGGAACTATAACGGACGAACTGGTGAATTGTAATTGTGTGCATTACGTAATTCTGTGTAATTGGCAAGTGTTCAACAGTAATTTGGTGGAAATAAAGAACATTTTTGAGTGGTGCAATCGGACTTTTAATTTCACGAACCAATAGGCACACTGATGTCAGGAAGCGGGACGACAACATCACAGAACATTACAGCCATGGATGCGGCATTGGAAAAGATTTTGGAGAAGATGATGGAAATGAAGGCGGAACTGACAGAAATGAAGACGGCCAACGACAACATCACCGAGAAAATGGAAGAAATGAAGGCCGAATTAACAACGAAGACGGAAGCGGCAAATAACCTGGCTGCAGAGTTAAAAAAAAATGAAGACCACCAACGACAACATCACTTAGAAGATGGAACAAATAAAGACCGAATTGACCACAGAAATGAGGGCAGCGAACGACAGTCTGGCCACGGAAATGAAGGTGGCAAACGAGGTCCTTGCTGCCAAATTTGAGGAACAGTTGGCTGGCGTGAGGGATGACGTCGCGAAGCTGGGCAAGCGGATGGGTCAAGTAGACGACTGCCTTAATGATTTACAGGAAAAGGCCGACAGCAGCGTCAAGTCCCTGAATGCCATGGAGGAGGACGTCGGCAGGAAGCTGAAGGATTTCCAGGCCGACACGCCGGAATGTGACACATCTGTGCGCGTAAAAGCTCCCAAGTATAACGGCGCGTCAATGTTTGAAGTCTTCCGCCGCCAGTTCGAAGCAGTGGCCAAGCACAACAAATGGTCGCCAGAGGAGGAGGCCACACAGTTAATAGCCAGCCTCCAGGGACGGGCTGCGGAAGTCCTAAACGCGGTGCAGACAATGGCGGCGCCCAAGGACATTTGGAAGGCCCTGGAGAATCGTTTCGGAAACCACCGCTTAGCCGCAGCGTACCGCAGCCAGCTAAAGGCAAGGTCACAGCAGCCAGGGGAGACGCTGCAGGAGTTCGCCCTGGCAGTTGAACAACTGGCTAGCAAGGCTCTAGTCGACCTCCCTCCAGAGTTCGTATCCCTGGAAGCTGCCTACACATTAGTCGACGGGGTACGAGACACGGAGATTCGTCAGCGCCTAATCCTCGGCTATTATAAAACCATCCACAAGGCGCTAACGGCAGCATTAAGGATGGAGGCGGCCAAAGTAACAGCTATCCCGACATCGTGAACGAGGAGTGTCCGCTACACTGGAGACAGGAGACCTGCCAAGGGACGCCGGCAAACACCTAGTGGTCTGTGTTGGGGGGGGGGGGTGTGGACAGCCCGGACACCTGTAGAGAGACTGCCCACACCAGGAAGAGCAGCCGGAAAACGAGTAAGGGCCGTCGTGGAGAGGGGCACGTCGGCGCCATCACCATCCCGAGTGACACTGCGCGCCGTCAGCCGGCGTATGGATGACAGCCTCATCGCGGACGTCTGGGTAAGAGGGAAGCCGTGCCGTGTGCATGTGGACACCGGGGCGGCCGTGACCATTATCATACCTGACGTGGCGAAGGGTTTGCTGACAAGGAAGCCAAGCCGACCATACCAGCTTGTCACGGCATCGGGCGACACCTTGCCTGTGGAGCAGGAGGCCCTGCTGAAGCTTTCCTTGCGAAGGAGTACCGTACGTCTGTGGGTGTTCGTCGCGAAAGTGGCTGAGGTGATACTGGGATTGGATGCCCTGAGGAGCCACGAGGCGACGGTCGACGTCGGCAAGAAGGTCCTGCGGCTCAATGGAGAAGAGGTTATACTCCGTCAACCAGAGGACCGCCTTGGAATTTGCAGGGTTGTCTTGAACGAAGACGTGGTTGTCCCCGCGAGGAGCGAGGTAGTGGTGACGGCGTGACAGGAAGGCCGGAGAACCAGGAACATGATGCTGGACCAGAAGACGCTTGTACACAGACTGTTTGTGGCCAGGGCATTGCTGCCGTGCTGAGAGGAGGTGCCAGTGAGACTGCTAAATCCAACGGACACCGATCATGACGTCCAGCCTGGGACGGAGTTGGGAACGTGCGAGCCTGTGGTGAGCGTAACAGCAATTGACAAGACACAGGAGCCGGTGCCGAAGCAACATCTGGGGTCCCGGCTAGAAGGCTAACTGGAGAGGGCGGCCGACCACCTGACCGCAGAACAGCTGGAGAAAGTTCGACAACTGCTAAGACGGTGTCAGCGCGTCTTCAGCCAAGGTGATAGTGACTATGGCCGCACGGACAAAGTGCTACACCGCATCGACACCGGGGACGCCCGGCCTATTCGGCAACCACCTAGACACATTCCACTGGTGAAGCAAGGGGCGGTACGAGACATGTTGGAGGACATGAGATCCAGGGGAGTGATTGAAGAGTCGGACAGCCCTTGGTGTTCCCCTGTAGTCTTTGTGACGAAGAACGGCGAGCTGCGCTTCTGCGTAGACTACAGAAAGTTGAATGCTGTCACCCGAAAGTACTGTTTTCCCTTACTCCGGATTGACGACACCCTGGACACGCTAGCTGGTGCACAGTGGTTCTCGACCCTGGACCTGATGTCGGGCTACTGGCAGGTAGCTCTAGACCCAAGAGACAAGGAGAAGACCTCATTCTCGACAGGCCAAGGGCTCTGGCAGTTCACAGTTACGCCCTTTGGCCTCTGCAACGCACCGGCTTCCTTCCAACGCCTCATGGAGTCAGTGATGAGAGAGCTGACTTACGACGCCTGCCTGCTATACCTGAACGACATCATTATCATCGAAAAGACTTTTGATGATCACCTCTAGAATCTGAGTAAAGTGCTGAAGAGCCTGCAGGCGACCAACTTGAAGCTGAACGCAAAGAAGTGCCAGCTCTTCCGCAAGGAAGTGAACTACTTGGGCCACATAGTGTCAGCAACCGGGGTTGCCACAGACCCGGAGAAGACACAGGCTCTGAGAGATTGGCCTCGCCCAAAGAATAAAGAGTTGCGCAGTTTCCTGGAGCTGTGCAGTTATTACTGCCACTTCATAAAGGGGTTCTCTAACATCGCCAAACCCCTCACCCGCCTGACAGAGGAACACCAGCCTTATGTGTGGACGGAGGATGCCGAAAATGCTTTCCAGCACCTAAAGGAGACCCTGTGCAGTGCTCCAATTTTGGGTTTCACACAACCGGGTGGCGCCTTCATTGTGGACACCGACGCCAGCGACCATTGCATTGGAGGTGTCCTATCGCAGATCCAGGACGGCCATGAGCGGGTAATAGCCTACTACAGCAAGATGCTATCCAAGGCAGAGAAGAACTACTGCGTCACCCGACGCGAATTACTGGCGGTAGTAAAGACCTTGGAGCACTTCCACAAGTACTTGTACGGTCAGCCATGGCACCTGAGGACTGACCATTCCGCCCTAATCTGGCTATTGAGCTTTAAGAACCTGGAAGGCCAGACAGCACGTTGTGTCCAGAGGCTGCAAGAGTACGACTTTACCTCGGAACATCGTAGAGGGAAGAGCCACGATAACGCAGATGCCATGTCCCGAAGACCCTGTCCAGAAGATTGCGGCCAGTGCACAACAGTGGAAGAGGAGCGTGCCGCAGCAGTCCAAGTAGTTGTGGCAGTGCCTGCGGACGGCTGGGATGGCGCAGGCCTGAGGAGGGAGCAGCTGGCGGACGCAGAATTGGGGCCTCTCTTGAGGGAAGTGGAGGCAGGGACGAGACCAACCTGGGAGGACATTGCACGGAGGAGCACCACCTACAAGTCGTACTGGGCCCAATGGGACTCTTTGAAGACCAGAGAGGGCGTGTTGTTCCGGGTATGGGAATCACTCGATGGGAAGACGCAGAGACAACAGTTGGTACTTCCGCGGAGTAAGGTCCCGGAAGTCTTGAAAGAAGTGCACGCCGGTTCTTCAGGAGGACACCTGGGAGCGAACCAAACAATTGACAAACTACAGCAGCGCTACTACTGGCTGAGACTCTGAGCAGATGCTGAGAGATGGCGCCATCAGTGTCACGTGTGCGCGGCGAGTTGCGGCCCCCAGACTATCAGCCGGGGTCGCATGTAGCAGTACTACGTCGGAGCCCCATTCGAACGGATCGCCGTTAGCATTGCTGGACCGTTCCCAGTTTCTGACCGAGGCAACAAGTACCTGATGGTGGTCGTGGACTACTTCACCAAGTGTCCGGAGGTGTATGCCATCCCAAACCAAGAGGCAAAGACAATCACAGACTGCCTCGTGGAGCATGTGTTCTGTCGATTTGGGGTGCCGTTAGAGCTACACAGTGACCAGGGTACCAATTTTGAGTTCAACCTCATGAAGGAGGCACTACAAAGGCTTGGGGTGAACAAGAGCCGCACGATGCCTCTACATCCCCAGTCGGATGGCATGGTCGAAAGGTACATCAAGACCTTAGAGGTACACCTGAGGAAGGTCGTGGCCAGCCATCAGCGAGACTGGGATGTCAAGGTGCCACTGTTCTTGCTGGCCTACCGCTCGTCTACACACGACACAACTGGAATGACGCCAGCCAGCTTAATGTTTGGCCGAGAGTTACGCCTCCCTTGCGACCTGGCTTTTGGAAGCCCTCCGGAAGCGAAACAGCCAGTGACCGAGTATGTGGAGAACCTGGTGGACCATCTCCATGACATGCACGAGATGGCTTGCCAGAACATCCAGAAGGTGAGCGACCGCATGAAGACCCGGTATGATAGGCCTGCCAACAGCCAAGGGTTCCAGCAAGGTGAACTGGTCTGGTTGTACTGCCGTACCCGGACAAAGGGACGCTGCCCGAAGCTCCAGCAGCCATGGCAGGGACCGTACTGGGTGGTGAAGAGGATTAACGACGTGGTCTACCGCATCCAGAAGGTTCCCCGAGGGAAGATGTTGGTGGTACAGCTGGATCGCCCGGCACGCTACGATGGTGCTGTTCGGGACGACCTGCTTTGAGGGGGGAGCAGTGTCACCCAAACGTTGGAACTCCCTATAGAACTGGCCAGCAGGCGGGACAGACGTGAAGTATTCAGGGCCACACCCACCCATTAATCTGTCACTAACTGAGGGGATGAGTAGGGAAGTGTCACTTGTCGCTGGCTGCCTCTTCCCCCCTTCCAATGCCGTTTGGAACCTTCGCGGTGATTCACTGAAACCAGAGACTTCTAGAAAACAGTGATATTCCTATAAAAAGGCTGCAATGAGTGAGGACAGTTAGTTCTTGGTGAGCAGCTGTGAGGAGCGCCTAGCGAGGGGACGGACTGCATACGTGCGTCGGAGGAGTGTACGTAATTGCGAGTGCAAGTGGAACTATAACGGACGAACTGGTGAATTGTAATTGTGTGCATTACGTAATTCTGTGTAATTGGCAAGTGTTCAACTGTAATTCGGTGGAAATAAAGAACATTTTTGAGTTTTGCAATCGGACTTCTAATTTCACGAACCCACAGTCACAATATGTAACTTGGAGTGATGAATTTTGTTACGGCACTCAAAGATAATGCATTTACGTATTTGCAAGCCAGGTTTCCACAGTTAATTTATGCAAAATTGAAAGAAGGAAGTTTTGTTGTATGTCAAATCCGAAAATGCATGTGGATGAAATGTTTGCAAATGTGTTACAAACTGTGGAATTAGCAGCTTGGCAATTATTTGCAGGGGTGGACATAGTTTTCTTGGAAACACAAAGGAAAATAGCTATAAAACTTTGGTCTCAAATTTGTTAAAATGTTGCAAAGACATGGGCTGTAGAATGCCATTTCCTCCATTCACATTTAGACTTTGCAGAAAATCTGGGTGATAGTGATGAAGGTGAACAGTTGCCCAGATTGTAAGGACAGAGTAATGATTGGGGATTATTATTGGTTTTTTGGGGCAATCACATGTTGCCAAGCACTTTTAAGCACAGATAGGTATATGTAGTCAAATATTATTGCATGCTTCTTAGTTCACCATGATATACAGTACAGTAATATGTTACCTGAAACCTCATATGTGAGAATCTGAACATCTTCATTACATTTCTATGGCAATTTTCAAAATCACATCTTTTACAATAATTACCTATATTTATTGCAGAGGTGTGAATATTTCAACATTAAGAATGGGTTGGTCATATTGCATGCTACATGAATGAAATGCTTGAAGTGATGTCCAAAGAGCCCCAGTCACTAGAGCTTATTTATGAAAAGTTTTGTCATCTCAGGATAAGGGAAAAAAGTCAGATAACCCAACTAACCAAGATTTGAACTCCAATATTATTGGTTATTCTAAAACAGTGCTGTATACTCAGTATTGCATTTAATTTAGAAAAAGCATTCAATACAATTGATAGAGAAGCATTGTGGATAAAATTAAATAGTGAAGGGTAAGTAACAAACTTATTGAAATACTGTGAAAGATATATCAGGAAATGGAGTTTTGTATCAAATTTCAGGGAAGTAAAGTAACTGATTGCATACAGAGCAAGGTGGGGGTAAGGCTGGGATGTAAATTTAGCCATGTGCTAAAATCAACCTTTATATAGACATCTTACAGCAGATTGAAAAAATAGGGTTCATTCAACAGTTATTCATAATATTCATTGCAGATGACTTAGTAGGTTCCATATCCTGTGGAAGAATGAGAAGCAGTTACTGCAAAAAATGGGAGTTAAAAGTAAATGAATGGAAAACAAATATGTTTTTAAACTTGACATTAAAGACTGCAAAAAAGATGAGAAATGGGAAATAAATGGAAGAAAAATGCTCATAAAGACATTGTGATGGTAGGTGGACTGAACAGAGAAATCTGGCATTAGTGAAAGTGGTCATGAGTGTTGTGCCCTACATTGATGTCAAGTGCCTTGAAAGGATCTATACTGCCATAGTAGAAAACAAAATGCTACATGGGGCAGAGATATGGGAAGTAATGGGCAGAGGTGAACATTATTAACAGATCCTTCGTTAAATATATTCTAGGCTTGCCATTAGCATCACTTAACGAGGCAGCACAACTAGAGATGGGAAGCCATTCAACTAAGGTCAGAATTGTCTCAAGGGTAATGAAGTATTTGTATAGTTGCCAATTTGGAGGAAAGCAGTATTAAGGAATGTTTTCTTATGCAAAGGAGAAGCAAATGAGAAGGATCTTGGATACAAAAAGTAAGGAAATTGATGGAACAAGTAGATATAGGTTGTATTTGGAGGAATAAAGGCTTTTGGGAAGAAATGCAATCAAGATTAGAAGATATTGATAGTCGTTATTTTTGCTAGTACAAGGGAGAAAAGCTCTTAGAGGATATATAGGGAAATAACAAGTGTAGGGTAGGGAAAATTAAATAGATGCATGTAAAAGCTAGGGTGAGGACAGGAGTCAATGCCCAGCATGGCATCAAATTTTTCAGTGACGTTATCCAAACCTTGGCCTACACACAACTAGTGTAGAAAAATTAGATTTCCACATGTAAGTACTGTTTAAGCTTTTGATATTTTAAGCATGATATTGATAATATTTTTTCTTTAACATAAGGTAATTATAGAATACAGTCCCATTATTCACTTGAGGCTGCAATGTCATATGACAAAGAATTTTAGTTAAAAAGAAATCACAACTATACATCTTTTATGTAGTTTTTGACATAGTCGTTTCTTAACACATTTGCCATTGCAATACCAGTTCCAACATGCCCTGTTTATAGAAGTCTGTTTGGTTAGCGTATAGCCATCTGTGGACTGCTGATTTCACTTCTGCATCTGTCACAAAGCATTGGATATGGCACCAAACAAATGAAATATTGTGCAAGATCCAGACTGTGTGGTGAATGCTGGAGCGCTTCCCAACCAAATATATTGAATTTTGCACGAACAGAAATATGATGGGGGCGAGCATTGTCAAGAAGTTTGACATCTTCAGCATTAATGTTGTGGCATTTGTCACAGAGGGGACAACATAGATTTACCAAAGTCTTCATGTATGCTTCAGCATTCGCAGTGGTCCAATGTTCAGCCAAATTCACCAGAAAAACACCATGCAGATCCCAGAATACTGTGACATGCACTTTCCGATCAGATTGATTCACATAGAATTTTTTCTTTAATGGGGAACCAGCATATTTCCACTGCAGAAAGGCCTGCTTTGTTTCCAACGTGTGGTACTTCACCCACATTTCCTTGCAGAAAGTCATGCCGGTGTACCACATTCAATGATCCAAACTTATTTGCTGACCTTTTTGGTTATTTGTCAGTTCTTAGGTACCCTTCGAGCAATAACTTTACAAAATTTCACTGTCATGAACAATATCCTATACAATAAAACTATAAAACTTTTGGTACCAGCAAAAAAGTATTGGGAATTAACAATTTGGGAAAATATACACATTTTGAAGAATAAAGAGAGCCATGAACTTTGAAATACTGACGGTAGATGACGTCATTCAACTTATTGAACAGTGCTAGGAGAGGAAGGCAGTCACCTGAAGAACTAGTTGAACATCAGCTGATGAGGAGGATGCAGGGTCCTTGAAACATGTCCTAAATTTAAATGTAAGTGGAGCTTAAGTGTTTTTACAGTTCGAGAAGTGGTTTAAAAAGGTTTTTATTAATATCCTATACAGTACCATAGGAAATGTTGAACTGCATGTTTGAATTATTTTTAGTTTAGTGTATAATTGTTGTGAATAAGGTTTAGTTGCACTCGCCCGTCATTCAGAATTTCTACTTCAATGACTGACATTCTAGTGGGTTTGAGGTGTCTCTGGCTGCTCAGAGCTTGGTGAATCACTAAGGCTCATATGGTCCACTGGGAGACACTGCTATGGTACATACAATCATCCCCATATATGCCATGCATGTCCCGTGAATTTCACTTGGTTTATTCCCTTTGGCCCATAAAAATCTAACTACACTTCGCTACCCTTCAAGTGTGGACGACGGTAACATTTGTCCCCCCATCTTTGTTGCATAGTTCACGCTTCTCTTGTTAGAGCTACTCATGAAAAAAGAAAAAGAAAAATCTCTGAAAACTTATACCTATATTTGTGAAATTTGAACATTGCATCTGCAGTACAATGGCAGAAAAAATTGTGTTTCTTTTGATCCACCCTTGTAGTATTTGAAACAGATAAATTAAGTGTATATTTTATATTTAATGCAGCCATAGTTTTACATGTTTAACATAATGGGATCCATTTCTCATATCACACAGAGGTACCACTATGCAATGTGAGGTTAATTGATTGTAGGTGTCAGTCTTGGCTGATGAAGTTATTGGAGCGTGTATACCACATTGAAGGAATTATTGCAATTATCTTACTTTACTGTTCATTGAAACTTTCCATAGGGAAAAAATCTTTTGTGTGAAATGAATGGATGTTAAATTATTGGCAGGACAGCCCATTTTTTGCTGAAGTTGATAACTTCTGGAGATGTGCAATGATGTAGCTCTCTATTTGCAGGTGATCGGTGCGAAAGTGGTGACAAATGCCAGAACCCCTGGTGCTAGATGTTACGGCTATGTTACAATGGCAACAAGTGAGGATGCATCAAAGTGTATCCAGCATTTGCACAGAACTGAGCTCCATGGACGAATGATTTCAGTAGAAAGGGTAAGCCAAGTACATCTATGTTTTATAAAAATGGAAAAGTACAGTAAATTAAGTTTGTAAATAAAAAATTGAAAGCAGCTTTGTACATTGTTTTGATATTGAGGAAAAAGCAGTATGGAGTTGGTGTACATTGAGCTCTTACAATATAGTTGTGTATGTTGAAGGTACTGAAATCTGAGAAATGTGAATTACCCGTTTTCTTCTGTCCATCGAGTAGTTCCACCTGGCCAGTTGTCATCAAGTGCCTAAACAAAACACTTTCCCCTTCGCCCACTCTCCATCTTTCTCACTAATTCTCTCCCTGCCTGCTCAGTGTTTGTGCTCACTCTACCGTCTTCAGTTGTCTGACACTTAACTTGCTGTTACTTGAAGCATGCAACCAACAGCAATCTCTACATCAACATATATGTCAAACATATAAGACAGGAAACATGTTTTTGGTGAAAAAGTGAGCAAAAGATAAATGTATGCCCAACAGGAAGTTTCCGGTGTGTTAAAATCTTATATCTACTCGGCTATCTGCACAGGGATCAAATGTTGATTATTGCACATTAATTGCAAATATGCATATGTGTAATTTTTGAAGAAGCACCACTTGAAAGAATGACATTTGAAAATGTTTTCTGCATTGAAGAGTTTAAAGAGCTACATCTCAGGTTGAGGTTTTACTTGTTACAATGTTAGGAAAACCATAAACTCCCCGAATTGAGATGTATAGTTAATATTTGTCCACCTAAATCTTTGCTAGAAGCTGTGATGTGTTACAATTTTATGAGCTGCACTGCAAGGTACAATAGTTAATGCTTGTTCAGATTAACGGAAGCTGGACAATTTTGGTGACTTCATTAAATCAATATGATTGGTATCAAGAGGAAAAAGTTAGGTGTTCTTAAAGTTACCAATTCTTTTTAAAGCTCTATTCTCCTAAATATTAACACTAAGATAATATTTATTAATATTACTAGGCCAGGACTTGCTGCAAATATGTTACAAGATCGAAGCAAATATGTTATAAGATTAGGAAGAAATGGCAAATTATTTCACTAATAGGTCTACTTACAAATTAAGTTTGTGTATTTTGGGAAAAAGTGGGATGTGATTTGATTGATTGCTTTTTGTGCAAACATTTCTTTGAAGAAATACAACTGTTATGTCCATTTATGTGCATACACAATGCAGATCCTTTGCAGCTTTGCCTCAACATCCTTTATAATGTATGTTCCTTTTCAGTGGAGATATAAATGGTTATACAAAAGATAAACCAGTGTTGCACTGCGCAACATTAATACTATATTTTCCTCTTTTTTCCTTAATTTCATTGTCACCTCAGGAGATTTCAGATTTGAATTGTCTCCTGACATGAAAAGTGCTTTGCTCTATGCGGAAATAAGCTTTGCTCATTGATGGAACTTGAGATTCCCTGGGTAACCTCATGTCATCCATCCCATCAAGAGGAAGCAAGTAGGATACTGCGTTCTTACACATACTTACCTTTTAAAGGAGACCCTCCCCCTATTTGTCTGCTTTGTGCTGAAGCTTTCTCAGTCCACCACATATTGCTATTCAATATGGTGTAGTACACAATTGAATCCAGTCAAAGTAAAGAAGTACATGTAACAATGACATAAGTAGCAAACAATAGCAATACTGAAATAATTACTACTACTAATAGTGCTTTTGCCTAGCACATCTTGGGAAGTGTCTGCAACTGCCGGTCACCCTGGCAGAGATATTGATGGAGACAACACAGTGCAAAAGGTTTTTAAATAGTTTGCAGTTGTGACATAATATTTACAATAATTTTTCTCTCTCGATCTTCTTGTAATTTAAATTTGTTTTTAGCTTTGACGTATCTTTGTTTTATTTGTGATTTTATTTAGGATATATGTCCTTTACACTTATCATTTATCTGTCTTTTAACATAATTAGCTGATGATCGCGCAATTGGGTGCCCTCACACACATTTCCATGCTGTAGCACTTAATGTGCTTTCTTGACACAGCTGCCCACCTCAGATCTTAAAGTAAGGAGATTTAATCAACACATTTAGCAAGATATTATATTGCTAACAAGAAAGCATTGACACTGCCCTCATTTCTAGTTCCACAGAACACACAGTATCATGCAAACAATTCTTTGCTAGAGTAGTACATTTTGTTAAATTTTTCTTGAAGCAAACACTAGTTCAAAGATATTGAAAAGAATTGAGTTGCACAGATGTATCAAAATAAGGTGTATCTCCTGCGTTGTTTGTGATATTACTAATTAGAGCAGTTGTAACCGCAGTATCAGACAGCGATTAGGAGGTGGCGAATTAATTGAAATCACGAGAATTAAAAAAGAAGATAAATTAATGAAAATGCTTTGCTAAACTAATATAAAATATTGTTATATTAATATGAAATTAGAATGAAATTAGAGTAATGATTAAAATAGCGGTTTAATTAAGAATAAGATGGGAAGAATATAATTTAAGACAACTAACATGCTAGAATCCATGTAAGGGAGAGAAAATATTTCTATAAAATCTGAACACAAGTCGGGGAGACAGGAAGAGGTGACCGTTAGCCTCTTTGTTTAAGGAAAGGTTCAATGTCTGAGAACTATAACCAAGAATGTGTAGGAACAATAAGGTTTTCTAGATGCGGTCAAGCGTAAGACCTAAAAGGATTTACTTTGCTGAGGTGATAACGATGTATACCGTTACAAAGAGCCCAGGGTAGGCGTGACCCAACTCACGGTGGGACGTAACGTCAATGAGTTCGATGAGTTTTGCTAACCAATAAAGAAAAATCGAAATAAAATGAGAAACCAATAATAATGTAAGATTTGAGAAATGGGAGAAGGGTGAGTTATTTTGGTCATGTGATAAGAGTTAGGGTGGGGATCAGAATAAAGTACGAACTGAATCGCAGAGTAGACGAAACATCACTTCAACATATCGAGATTCAACTGTATTGGAACACCACAGTGAAGCGAAAAATTATTAAATTTTAGATGAGTCGCGTTTTTTACACATCTGCTTCACTTTCGTACCTATTTTGAGGACATGTTTCGCAAATCTTCGCTTGCATCTACGGCTCTTGTGCGACTTAGTCGCACAAGAGCCGTAGATGCAAGCGAAGATTTGCGAAACATGTCCTCAAAATAGGTACGAAAGTGAAGCAGATGTGTAAAAAACGCGACTCATCTAAAATTTAATAATCACTTCAACAGTTATGCTACGAGGGGAAAGATGTGTTAGTGCGCGTGAAGAAGAAGTAGTAAAGATTTCTAAGTCCGAAATGTAGGGAAGTCAAGAATAATGCAACCAGCGTAAGAGAAAATCACTTCAACAGTCATACTACGAGGGGAAAGATGTGTTAGTGCGCGTGAAGAAGAAGTAGTAAAGATTTCTAAGTCCGAAATGTAGGGAAGTCAAGAATAACGCAACCAGCGTAAGAGAAGCAGCAGAAGAAGTTTATAATAGCAAAGTATTCGCCGTATAAAGAAGTAAGAGAATTCTGATAGGAAGTTTAGTAACAGGTGGTCGCCGCTACAAATCAATCTGAATCAACGAACTTAGTGAGAATTAAATTAAATCATTTTTTGCAACGAACCAGTGTATTATTGAGACAACTGAGCAGCCAACAAACAACAAATCCATTTCCTACAACCATTCACCTGAGGATAAGAGATCTCATAGCTCCAATTAGAACCCAAATCGAAAGTAAACACCAACCAATTGAAATCTGACATGCGGGTATGCCGCATAATGGCGCCGACACGTTGGGGCTTCGAATTGTAGGAAATGGGTGAAATGTAACGACGACAACGACGAGGAGAAGTGAGAAGATCGACGACGACAACTACGATGAGGACAGCAGAGACTACGAAGAAGACGGCAAAAACAACTACATAGAATTTTCCCCCAACCAAGAGAGAAGTTCAAGTTCTTTCGACATCAACTGAGCCTACTAGACGACGAGCAGCACGACAAAAATTGGTAAAGACATCACATAAACACCACAGCCGTACAACAGAACTGTGAGTTACACATACTCAATTTATATTTCTTGTAAATGTAATATCATTCATTGAGATCAATATCTATGTAATGTCTTAGTAATAAGTATTTTGGAAGGGAAATTAGAAAATTTAAAGGGGAAGTTCAATGCTTTTGAGAAATAAGAAGATCGTACAGAATAAATTTAAAATGGAAAATTCTGGGGAACAAATAGTTATGGAGACAGAGAAAGAGTTAGAAGTTGTTAATGAAGAGATCATGGAAAGCAGTGTTATAGGATCAGTAGATGAGGGTGTAAATGGTGTAAGTAGCTTAAATGTAAATAGGAGAAGTGACAATCCTGGGGTAATGGAAAATCTACAAGAGATGTTCCAGAAACTCATGGCGCAAATGACTATTCAGAACAAATCACTAGAGACTAAATTACTAGATCAGAGCAAAGCTATGGACGAAAAATTAAGTCAAATTACAAGCCAAGGGAAAGAAACAGAAGCTAGAATCACTGTCAAAATTCAAGGAATAACAGGGGAAATCCAGACCGTAAAAGAGGCCCTGCAGCGAGAAGTAGGTACTATAAGAAGTGACCTAGAATCTACCAAATCTCTCGTTGCAGGAGTAGAAAATAGAATAGGGGAGGAAATTAATAAGGAGAGAATAAGATTAGATGAACTGACCACGACACAGGTAACTTTTGTACAAGAGATAAATGACCGGTTTGACACTGTAAACAATAGTATAGCAGCTGACATGGAGAAGTTAAAAGAAAAGGTAGCACGTGTAACAAATATTCAATCAGAAAATACACAAATGTTGAGGGAAACAGTAAGCGAGATATCTCAAATCAGAGATACTGTAACTGGCTTACAGCTGGGACAGCAAGGGCAGGTACCTGAGAGTTCCAATTGTTCTATACATACACAATGGAGAGAGGCAGAACGAACAGGTTAGCGCCCCTTCTGTCTCTCCTCAAAACAGCAATATGCAATAAATATGCAAAACGTAAATATGTATCCACCAGTGCACATGAATTTTCTAAGCGAATTGCCCCTCCCGAAATTTAATTGTCGCAATGACAACGCAGTACAATTTTTGGCCGACTTAGAAAAGTATTTTGCCATCAGAGGTGTACCCGAGCAATATAAGATGATAATAGTTCAAAGGGCGTTACAATCTGCCGAACTTAATTGGCTACGAGTAACTGTGGGAGAAGGATGCAGCTACGAGTTGTTCAAAACAGCTTTCCTAGAAAAGTATTGGAACGCCAATGTCCAATACCAAGTAAGGAATCAGATAACAAATGGCCGATACCAAGGTAATAATGGAGAGTCTATTACTGATTATTTCCTGAGATATTCGCAAATAAGTAAATATCTACAACCTCCATTACAGGAAGCCGAACTGATTTCTCTTCTCACGCCCCACCTTCCTGAGAACATTAGAAATCACATGGTGGTAGCAAGACCTCAGACATTGAGAGAGGCAATTACATTATTAACAGCTTTACAAAGCGTTGGGACGCAAAATTCACAAAATAGACATGAGAATCGAATGCCAGAGAGAAATCCACACAGACCGTGGAATAATAATAATCATGACGGGGAAAGGGCACACAATCCCCGAAATTTTAACACGAACCATATGGCTACTCGTCAAAGATACGATGCCCACGTCCCGAGGGAATTCCCTAACAACAATAGAGGGAGACAGGGACCACCAAATTCAAATTCATATAATTTCCCTATAAGATATGTACATGTAACTAGGAATGGAAATAGGGGTGGTCACCCCCCATTTCTTCGAAGAGGGAATGCAAGACCGACGTTCCGACTACCAGAAGCTAATAGACAGTATCAACCACGTGACGCTGGTAGAGAGAACAATACAGACAGACCTGAAGTAAGACAGAGGAATCAACTTCTCTCAAGAGAATGGGTGCGTTCTCCTCCACGCACACCGAGGGACGCGGCGCCCGAGGTAGATGAAAGACCTAGGTGTTCATCTCCGAGTCCTTTGTTCATTGAAACAGACTACCTGGCCAGACCACATCAACTATATTGAGTTTATATTCAATAATTCAGTCAATCTAACCACAGGATATGCTCCTATCCAATTGCATAGGAATTTAACACCGGAACCAATAATAGAGGGTGTTCCGGAAAGTATACAAGTGACGACCGAGACAGATCGAGAACGGATCCAGAATGCTGTTAAAAGAATAATGGAAAAAGTAGAGAAAAGAAACGCAAAGAAACTGCGATATAAGAAGAATTGGGAACCAAAGGTCGGCGACTTAGTTCTAGTGAAATCGTTCGACAAGTCAGATTTGTTAGGAAAGAAGACTAAAAAGCTATATATGCTATGGAAAGGCCCATACCGGATTGAGAAAATATTTGGTGACAGAGCGTATGCTCTAATACACCCAAGAAATGGTAAACCGATAGGCAGATATAACATCTCCCTAATAAGGCCATATCGTCAAAAAAAAAAAAAAAAAACGTAAACAGTACAGAGCAGACCCAAGAATCACCGGTGTGAATGTGATTGAAATTATATATACGAAGATGTAAAGAATACCAAGTAAAAGTTATATAATTAGTACGGGTAACGTTTTCGTTTGAAATTCAAACACTGCGTAGGAGTTGCAAGTTCCAAAATTCCTGTGCACAAACAAAATGATAATGTAATAAGAATAACCACAGCTAATGAACATGTTAGAAAGATCTTTAAAAATAATTTGTGAAATGTAAATATAGTATAAGTACTGATGTATTCATGTGCCAAAAGGCTATATTGTTATTGTAAAGGTCACAGACTTAGGCGTGACAAAGTGAAAGAAAGTTTAGAGTGAAAAGTGAAGTGGAAAGACAGGACAATGAACTGCCAATGTTTACTGTCAGGTAAACGAAACACCTGATTACAGGTAGACAAATGAGTGCAGGTAGAGGTAACCATATTTGGACATCATTACGCAAACTATAATAATGTGAGGACGAATGTTCTTACGGTGAAGGACTGAAAGATAAAGAAACGTCCCAATAAGTTAATATAATAATATTAAAAAAAATCATTGAATGTAAAATGTAATATTGTAAACTGTAATATAGTAACATTAATGTAGTACTTAAGGAATGTAATAAGGTAAATCAAGTTGATGTCAAGTTAGACAAGGATAATTCAGTGAAGTGTATATATAGTTGAGGTATCACGAATGTTATTTGTATATAGGGTAATAACCACATGTACGACAGTGTACTTGTCTATGTACGTAATGTATCATATCTATAATTCTATGTATATGATGTACCATATTGACCATTCTATGTGTATAAAATAACACACTGATGAAGATGAGGGAACGGTGACCACCGAAAAATGTTTCAAGTAGGGAATGAGAAATTATAAGATATATAAGGAGAAAATGTCATGACGGGGGTTTGACAAAATTTAAATAATGGGCATTTCATTTTTGTCAAACGGGCATTATGTAACCGCAGTATCAGACAGCGATTAGGAGGTGGCGAATTAATCGAAATCACGAGAATTAAAAAAGAAGATAAATTAATAAAAAATGCTTTGCTAAACTAATATAAAATATTGTTATATTAATATGAAATTAGAATGAAATTAGAGTAATGATGAAAATAGCGGTTTAATTAAGAATAAGATGGGAAGAATATAATTTAAGACAACTAACATGCTAGAATCCATGTAAGGGAGAGAAAATATTTCTGTAAAATCTGAACACAAGTCGGGGAGACAGGAAGAGGTGACCGTTAGCCTCTTTGTTTAAGGAAAGGTTCAATGTCTGAGAACTATAACCAAGAATGTGTAGGAACAATAAGGTTTTCAAGATGCGGTCAAGCGTAAGACCTAAAAGGATTTACTTTGCTGAGGTGATAACGATGTATACCGTTACAAAGAGCCCAGGGTAGGCGTGACCCAACTCACGGTGGGACGTAACGCCAATGAGTTCGATGAGTTTTGCTAACCAATAAAGAAAAATCGAAATAAAATGAGAAACCAATAATAATGTAAGATTTGAGAAATGGGAGAAGGGTGAGTTATTTTGGTCATGTGATAAGAGTTAGGGTGGGGATCAGAATAAAGTACGAACTGAATCGCAGAGTAGACGAAACATCACTTCAACAGTTATGCTACGAGGGGAAAGATGTGTTAGTGCGCGTGAAGAAGAAGTAGTAAAGATTTCTAAGTCCGAAATGTAGGGAAGTCAAGAATAATGCAACCAGCGTAAGGGAAAATCACTTCAACAGTCATACTACGAGGGGAAAGATGTGTTAGTGCGCGTGAAGAAGAAGTAGTAAAGATTTCTAAGTCCGAAATGTAGGGAAGTCAAGAATAACGCAACCAGCGTAAGAGAAGCAGCAGAAGAAGTTTATAATAGCAAAGTATTCGCCGTATAAAGAAGTAAGAGAATTCTGTTAGGAAGTTTAGTAACAGGTGGTCGCCGCTACAAATCAATCTGAATCAACGAACTTAGTGAGAATTAAATTAAATCATTTTTTGCAACGAACCAGTGTATTATTGAGACAACTGAGCAGCCAACAAACAACAAATCCATTTCCTACAACCATTCACCTGAGGATAAGAGATCTCATAGCTCCAATTAGAACCCAAATCAAAAGTAAACACCAACCAATTGAAATCTGACATGCGGGTATGCCGCACAGTGAAATTGTTGAAACCTGTATATTTGCATTACAGGCAAAGGGAGATGCCACTGGACCACCTAAGAAGACAGATAGCAAATCTCCTGCAAAGAAAGTAGAAGAAAGGAAGCGACATGAGAGGAAACCTAGCATTTGTAAATCTGAAGGAGAGAAGAAGGAAGGTGAAAAAGATAAAGAGACAATCAAAACAGAACCAGGTATTTGTAAATGCATGTTCTTTCTGCCTCAGTTTCTTGGAGGAATTTGGTAGTTTGACTTGTGTATAGTTACATTTTTATATAAATGAATTAGTTAAAATAAATGAAATGTCAAGATCGAATCCTCCCATTGCTGCGATTGACTTGTCAAAGTTGACTATCTCGGGCGACACCCTAAAGTAAGTGTTAACTTGTGGATACAGATAAATCAGCATGCCTCTATACTTGTGGACTATGAGTATTGCACCACAGAATAGATAAAGAAATTGCCATTGTAAAAATATAACCTACAGAAATCAAAGGTAGTTTGTTTCTTTTTATAAATATTCACAAAATTTCATGGTTTTTGTTTTCTCTATCACATTCCTAGTAGCTAAGTAAATTATTTTGTTAATGGCACTGTCAGTTGCCAGCATCAAATCAGTTCTTCTGGTATGTTGTTATTTTGTCCTGCAGAAATTCTACTACCTGCCAATATACTGGCACCTGTAAGCAAATGGCCTTGGGATTACTAGGCAAATGCCCCCAGTGCCTAGTAGCTAGAGAAGGCATCGTTATTCCACTTAAAAGTTTGATGTTGAGATCTGTCTGGAAATGCATGTTTTGAGAATCCCTGAATAAAATGGAGGCTTTCAGTGAAAAAGAGAAAGCATAACTCCAAAATGAATAGTTGGTTAAACACCGAACTATACTCCATCCAGAGATTAATGAAAGTCACCCCCTACCAGCCTTAACATATTTTAACAAAGAGAAACCCAAAGAAAAGTGTAGCAATTCACTAATGTGATATAAGGGGAGAACTCGAAACAACTGAAATGATAAATCCTTTCATGGAAGTGTTGAAAACAGTGTTGTATAAATTAAATTTATTGGGAGTCGGGGGGGGGGGGGGAGTAAGTGTTATTGTCATTAATCGACTCTCAATAAATTTAATTTAACTGAAATGATGTTCACTTGTCTGAGTAAAATGCAACACAGATGGATGATGTTAGAAACAAGTTGACTAGAGAACATGATCAGTCAGTCATTGTCATTGCAGAGTATGAGCTGTAATGTTGTAAGCCATTGTAATTGGCACCTAATTAAGTTGTATCCTATATTCCAAAACTTAAAGCATTTTAAAGACTACAATGACATTATGTTACCTAATATTGAAAACAAAACATGCCATAAATATTGCTATGAGATGCAACTTCCATTACCTGATAATAGGAAGGCCAGGTCATCTGTTTATATATTTTGCACTGCATGTCTGCATTTTGTATCAGAACACACATTTGTAATTATTTTACAGTATAGCATACAGTAGATAAATAGGAAAACAATTAACATACAATTTGTAGCTCAATGTGTAATCTAGTTCATAAAACTGGCCCTTAGAAAAATGATTCTGCTTAATCGAGAGAGTCATGTGAATGCTGCACTATAAATTCTTATAAATAACAATTTGTGACAAACTTCACTTTGTTTTTAATTGGTTTTGATGTTTTTCAAAAAAAAAAAAAAAAAAAAAAAAAAAAAGTTCAGTTCTATAGATTTGATGAATAAGGAATTAATACATGATTTTGTTGGAATTACTAAACTTTGTTTGGATAAAGGTGAATTTTTTTCAACAAACTTCTGGAGCAGCAATGGGTAACCCACTTTCCTTTTCTTGCTGATCTTATGAGCTTTTTTGAAATACAAATTGCTAAAGTTTCTGTTTAATTTTTAAAAACTAGGTATGGTTAGGTAAGTGACATTTTTGCTATTCTCGATAAACACATAGATGCTGCTTTGCAGGATAAAGCTATGAAGTTCACATTAGAAATTGAAAATGATTGCCTTCCTTTTCTGGATCTAAAGATAATAAAAAATAACTATTTAAATTTCAGCATTTATAAGAAATGAAATCGTATTGATAATTGCATAAAAAGTTTGAACCATTTCTCATAAATTTGCTGTTTTTGATAGTTTGATTTACAGGTTATTTCCTCTAAATAGGAATTAATGAAGAATATTAACATATTAATACTGCTTTAATTGATGGTTTTATTAAAGGTTTTTATACATAAAAGGCTAGAAACATTTAAATATCAAAAAATGTAATTATATTTCTACCCTTAAAAATAATACTTATCTGTGGGCAAATAAAAAATTTAAATTTTTTTGAAGAATTGTATCATATTGGTTCCTCAAATTAAGTAGAATATAAATTTACTACATTAAAATTATTTCAGATAATATCTGGCATTTATCAATTTAACTTGAGATTGCAATCAATTACATTAGAAGGAAAATCAGAGTGAACGAACATTTCAGGAATATTAAATTGTCAGTGGTGATCAGTTCTGGTCATTTAACCATGACATAAATCCAAATCGACCAAAAATTTGGCTTGCTCCCTGTAGATCACAGGATGATAACCAACAATTCATCACTTGCTGAAGTGAGCAAAAAGAGTAGTCAGTTTACCAGCTGAGGCGTGATATCAAATCACAGAACTAATCATCAATTGAAAAAAGATAAGTCAAGTTAGTAAAAAATTGATTTTTTTTTATATTTATATTGTTTTACTGTCAGCTGAAATGTTTTTAAACAAAACTAGATTCATATATTTTCCCTTGGAGTCACCTTTAGCCATTTTTAGCAATATTCATCAGTATTGTCATGCTTAGAGCCCTTGAATAATTAGGAATTATATTAAATTGGTGAGATCACATTTCTGTAGTATATTCTTATTTGATTTTCTTATAATTGTAGTATGCCTACATATTGCTTTTGGGGATGTAATGTTGCTATATATATTTATTGTCCATTGTTTTGAACAGTTTGCGATACTGATAGAATTCGAACCCAAATTAAGATTGAACATGACATAAATAAAATTATTTTCAGCACAATCATGTGTTGAAACTAAAAGCTTTAAAGTACTTATTATTAGCTTAACTGTAGCTACTTAAAATAATGGAAATTTATATAGAATTTGTCTTTTACTGATTGAACTTGCATTTCTCTCATCCCTTCTTTTGAATTTCTGCACAGAAAAAATAAGACAAATATCAAGCACAAATTTAACCAGAATTAAAACATTTTTCAACTTCACTGGTCCTATCAAGGCAACAATGTACACCAATTTGATTTTCTGAAGTTCGAGGCAGTGAAATGAAACAATTGATGCAGTATATTTTCAGTTGGTTGAAAATTATTCCAGCATGTTTTGAAAGCATTTGCTTTCATGTACAGCTTTTTCCCCCGACTTGAGGCTGTTGGAGTGCGAAGGAACAATATTGTGTAATTACAAACTACTGCAGCATTTGATATTTCTCTCATCTTTTATTTTACCACTGGTGAGATGCATTAGTTCTAAACATCAAATTTGTGGATTACTGTGAATGTTCTAGTACGTAAAAGGAATGATAGATTTATTAATCTGACAGGATTAAAAGAGGAAGAGGAAGTGGAAGTAAAAGCTGAGAAGACGGAAAAGGCAGACAGTGACGAGCAAGTGAAGACAGAAGAAAAATCCAAAGAAGGAGAAAATTCTAAAGAAAAGGCTGAAAAGGGAAAAGAGGGTGAAAAGAAAGAGAAAGCTCGTAGTAGAGAAGTTTCACGGGACAGAAGAGAACGACATCGCAGTGCTGGGAGCAGTCACTACTCTCGCCACAGTCATAGCCCAAGAAGTCATCGCAGTAGTCGACATGGACATTCCCCTTCAAGAAAAGCTGGTGTTCTCACTTTTGCACAAATAAGAGTAAGTGATATTGTTACTTGATCACAAACATTTTATTCGCGTAACATAATTGTTGTATTCAATGGACTAAAGGCTGATTTTATTCATATTTTAAAGAACTTTCTTTATAAGTAGAGATATGCGGAAACTTTAATGAAGTGATAAATATTAATTGATATATAAAGTATATAAGTAGATTTTCTGCAGAAAATGGGAGTTATTTCTCATTAGCATGTACAGTATTTAAGCAATGAAGCAAGGAAATAAAACATTTGCTCAGGTACCTTTAGACTTGCAACAGTTTTCGTGCAGAGTATAACTATTATATTACTAGAAGTACACATATTTGAAATTTGCTAAGTGGATACATGTCCGTTTTTGTTAAAACGGAACAATGAACTATTGCTATATAGGACCTAGACTGGGAAGCTGTTATATGTTGATCTTAAGCATTTTTAATTTACTTATTATGAACAAATAATGTTTAAAAAGAGGTCAGTGGATTAAGAATTTGTTCCACAATTTCTGAGGTGCTGCACGTAGTGTTTGATGTTTGAAGTTCTATGTTGAAACAAGTTTTTTTGTTGTGTGTTTGGAGGAATTTAGTAACAGTGACGTCAAAATTAATATAAAAATTATTTGTGGTTGGTTTATTGACACTCGTCACTTACTTTTTCATATATTTATGAGAGACTAGTTTCAAAGGCCCTGGCCTCCATTTTCAATCTCTTCCCAACTGGCATCTGTTGTTATCTGCTCTCTCTGGTGGTGGAACTATGAACTTTTTTGTCAAATTATCTACTGGCGGGATTTCAAAGTTCATTACGCGATCCTTATTTTTCCAGATGAATATGTTCTCCCATGTTGTCAATCTATTTTGGTTTATCACTCCTTTTAATAATTTTGGATTTGGATCAATGTCATGGTTTTCATTCCAAAAATGAAATGCTACTGCTGACTTGTCTTCTTGTTTCAATCTGATGTTTCTGAAGTGTTCTTTGACTCTGGTTTTTAAATTTCTTTTTGTTTGACCTATGTAGCATTTTTCACAATTCTTACAATTTATTTGGTATATTCCAGATTTGTTACCTGAAGGAATTTCATCTTTTGTTTTTGAATTTAGTAATTTTAAAATTGAGTATCTATTAGTAGGTGCCAAGATGACATTTTGTTCCTTGAATATCTTTTTAAATTTATTAAATGTTTTTGGATGATATGTGAATGAACTGAATATGCTGTTGCTTTCTTTTTCTTTAATAAATGTGGTTGCTTCCTTAATGGTTTTCTTTAGTTTAGATTTTCTAATTTTCTTCAACACCAAACTTTTGTTGTATCCGTTTCCTTCTGCTATGTGTATTATTGCTTTTTGTTCCTTGAAATATTCTTCTTTTTCCATGGGTATGTTGACTAGTCTGTGTGTAAGGCTGTTTATTATTGCATGTTTATGTGTAATTGGGTTGTGGCTATTATTTTTTATATAATTTTCTGAATGTGTTGGCTTCCTGTAAATTCCAAATTTTATTTTTGTATCATTCCTGATGATATTTAGATCCAAGAAAGGTAGTTGTCCATTGATTTCCTTTTCTATTGTGAATTTGATAGTCCTTTCTTGCAGATTGAGTAATTTTAATGCATCATCTAAATGTTTACTTGGTACAATTGCAAAGATGTCGTCAACATATCTATACCAAACCTTGAAGATCAATGGGAAGGACTTTTTAATTTGTGTTTCAAATGCACTCATAAATAAGTTAGCCAAAAAAGGTGAAAGTGGATTGCCCATTGATAATCCTGATTTCTGCTTGTAGTGTTTTCCATTAAAGCTAAAGAAGTTTTGTTCAATGCATATTTTTGTTAGAGAAATATATTCTCCTGCTTCTATTGCTTCCATATCAATTGTAGCTAGCCATTTTTTTAACACAGTCTGCAATTTTTCTGTTGGTATGCTTGGAAATAAAGATGTGACATCAAATGAAACCAGTCTGTCATTTTTGTCCAAATTTATATCTTTGATTTTTTCTACTAAATCTAAAGAGTTTCTTAAATTTGCACTTTCAAATTTTGGAAAACTATTAAATTTACTTAGTAACCATTTGGCCAAATTATATGTGGGGGCATTTATGCTACTAGTAATAGGTCTCTTGCCTTTCCCTGTTTTATGAATTTTTGGCAGCCCATATACTCTTGGTAATGTTGGATTATCTACTTTAATTTTGTACAATTCTTTTTTGTTGATTATTTTGCTCTCTTTTAGCGTTTTATTTGTGGTTTCAATGCAGTACTTTAATGGATTAGTTTCTACTTTTTTAAGTGTTTGTGTAGCAATTTGGATGTCAGCAATGTAACATTGCTGACATCCAAATTGCTACACAAACACTTAATGAAGAAAGTAAAAACACAGTAAAAAACAAATGCTCCAAAATAGTAGAAGAGATTAAAAATGAAAAGAAAAAGAATTTTAGTAACCAAATCATAAAAGCTCTTAAAAAGAAACCGGTTATTTATACTAAAGTAGACAAGGGAAATAAACTAGTAATTCTGGAAAAAGAAGAATACACAAAGAGGATGGAAGATTTGTTAGAAGACAGTAATTACCAAAAAGTAGAAACCAATCCATTAAAGTACTGCATTGAAACCACAAATAAAACGCTAAAAGAGAGCAAAATAATCAACAAAAAAGAATTGCACAAAATTAGATAATCCAACATAACCAAGAGTATATGGGCTGCCAAAAATTCATAAAACAGGGAAAGGCATGAGACCTATTACTAGTAGCATAAATGCCCCCACATATAATTTGGCCAAATGGTTACTAAGTAAATTTAATAGTTTTCCAAAATTTGAAAGTGCAAATTTAAGAAACTCTTTAGATTTAGTAGAAAAAATCAAAGATATAAATTTGGACAAAAATGACAGACTGGTTTCATTTTGTCACATCTTTATTTCCAAGCATACCAACAGAAAAATTGCAGACTGTGTTAAAAAAATGGCTAGCTACAATTGATATGGAAGCAATAGAAGCAGAAGAATATATTTCTCTAACAAAAATATGCATTGAACAAAACTTCTTTAGCTTTAATAGAAAACACTACAAGCAGAAATCAGGATTATCAATGGGCAATCCACTTTCACCTTTTTTGGCTAACTTATTTATGAGTGCATTTGAAACACAAATTAAAAAGTCCTTCCCATTGATCTTCAAGGTTTGGTATAGATATGTTGACGACATCTTTGCAATTGTACCAAGTAAACATTTAGATGATGCATTAAAATTACTCAATCTGCAAGAAAGGACTATCAAATTCACAATAGAAAAGGAAATCAATGGACAACTACCTTTCTTGGATCTAAATATCATCAGGAATGATACAAAAATAAAATTTGGAATTTACAGGAAGCCAACACATTCAGAAAATTATATAAAAAATAATAGCCACAACCCAATTACACATAAACATGCAATAATAAACAGCCTTACACACAGACTAGTCAACATACCCATGGAAAAAGAAGAATATTTCAAGGAACAAAAAGCAATAATACACATAGCAGAAGAAAACGGATACAACAAAAGTTTGGTGTTGAAGAAAATTAGAAAATCTAAACTAAAGAAAACCATTAAGGAAGCAACCACATTTATTAAAGAAAAAGAAAGCAACAGCATATTCAGTTCATTCACATATCATCCAAAAACATTTAATAAATTTAAAAAGATATTCAAGGAACAAAATGTCATCTTGGCACCTACTAATAGATACTCAATTTTAAAATTACTAAATTCAAAAACAAAAGATGAAATTCCTTCAGGTAACAAATCTGGAATATACCAAATAAATTGTAAGAATTGTGAAAAATGCTACATAGGTCAAACAAAAAGAAATTTAGAAACCAGAGTCAAAGAACACTTTAGGAACATCAGATTGAAACAAGAAGACAAGTCAGCAGTAGCATTTCATTTTTGGAATGAAAACCATGACATTGATCCAAATCCAAAATTATTAAAAGGAGTGATAAACCAAAATAGATTGACAACATGGGAGAACATATTCATCTAGAAAAATAAGGATCGCGTAATGAACTTTGAAATCCCGCCAGTAGATAATTTGACAAAAAAGTTCATAGTTCCACCACCAGAGAGAGCAGATAACAACAGATGCCAGTTGGGAAGAGATTGAAAATGGAGGCCAGGGCCTTTGAAACTAGTCTCTCATAAATATATGAAAAAGTAAGTGACGAGTGTCAATAAACCAACCACAAATAATTTTTATATTAAGTTTTTTTGTTTCTCTTTGTTAGGGAGGATGACATGTTTGCTTCACAATGTTTGTCTGCGATGATATCATAAGCAGTAGATTTCCTTTACTTCCTTACAGCTACAGTTTATTGGTTACATGTATGTGAGGTCTCTTCAAAAAATTCTGGAACTTTGTTCACAAAATTCTTCTGCTCTTAGCTTTACTTAAGATGCATGTTTTCCTTTGAAATAAATGTCCTCCACAATTGCACCGCTCCCAATTTTGGATTGCATGAGGCACCATCTGCAAATTTTCTTTTATCTTGTCTGTGGTTGCAAATCTTCATCTTTTCAATAGGGAAATAAAAACGAAAGTCCGGTGGGACCAGGTCTGGAGGGTATGGAGGATGAGGCAGAACAGTGATTTCATTTTCTGTGCATTAGTGATATACCAACAGGGATGAATGTCCAGGTGTGTAATCAAATACAAAAGCCATGAATTATCCTGCTACATTTCAGGCTGTTTCCGTCTCACATTTACTTGCAGGTATCGCAATATGTCCTGATAGTCTCATTAACAGTTTCTCTGTGGCATGAATTCACGAAGAACTAATCCTTTAAAGAAAAGACCAGCTTGACTTTGACATTTGACCTGACAAGCTTTTTTTTTTTTTGTCTTTCCCGATTCATTGTGTAGATTGAACCTTGATCTCATCATAAGCGTAGACCCAATCTCATTAAGGAACTTCTATTCTCTTTTACGTGATCCAGAAGAGTTCTTCAGATTGTGAGGTCTTTACTCATGAGCTGTAGGACAAACGTGGTGGCAACACAATGGATTCCAAGAAGCTGCAGGATATGACATGGTCCAACCGAACTGTTACATTGTTTTGCAATCTCTGGTAAAGTCAATCATCATGCACAATTTTGTGATGTTCCTGACATGTATGTCGTCAGATGTTGAAGTGCATCCTGAATGAGGGTCATCTTTAACTTCCATGTGGCTGGTCATTTTTAAACTCTGTACCTTTCATACCACTGAACACTAGCTTCCTGCATCATTTGGGTTGTCAGTAAAGATTTTCTTGAGTTTCACCAAAATGTAATGCATATGCACTGCTCCTCTCTGCCATCTTGAAATTTGCAAGCTGTGCGACAACATTCTACTCAATACAGCACTGCACAACATACATCAATTACACATTAAACACAGGTGTGTGTATGCATTTTGCTCCAACTTCCAACACTTCAGTAGCCTGAAATTATAAATGTTCCAAAATTTTTTGAACAGATCTCGTATATGGAGGTGAGGTTCAAGGTTTCTCCACTTTAATGTGAAAGTTTTCTTTTCTCCTCTCTAGCAAATTAAAAAGTTTTTTTAAATCTTAAACATGTTCTTTCAATGTATAGTGTTGAATTAGTTATGAAAATGTTTCATTCTTCAGCTCTCTCCTGGTTTACATCTTCTCACCACTAATGCTATGAAAACTAATGTGTTCTCTAAAGCAATGCTGTCTCCTATTGGGTACTTGAAAGTTGTGCATTTACAAAGTTATTTCTCCTTTTTGTGCTCTTAATTCCGCCTTTTTAAAAAATTTTATTTACATTTCTTCCTGCAGTATCTTCGATTGACATTTTTTGCCAAGTGTGGATGCGTAAATCACAACTGCTAGGATTTGCTTTTGACTCGAGGTTATCTTTCTTCTAGTCATGTGAAAGTAAATAGTGTTTAGTAGATTTAGATTTCAACAAAAGCATGATTATTAAATTGAAACAAATAGACATTCAATGAAAGAAGAACTCTAGTAAACATGCTATCAGAAAGAGGTAAATAGTAGAATGTCTGAAGATGAGATGATACCTGCACTTCATTGATGCATTTTCGGACAAAGAGGGAAACCAGCATGTCAGAGGTGGAAACTATTTTACTGTGCTGTTATGTGTAAATGCCTGGGTGAATTCCATTATATTGAAGTTGAAAGAGCATTAAAAGATAGAAACACCAGTAAAATTAGAATATGAACTTGCTGTTGTGAGTATGGTCTGTTCATTGGATATGAATGTAAATGTAAACTGAACCAAGAGGATAAATTGGATTTTGTTAAGTCTCTTTTCTTTACTTTTCATCCATCTCTTACGTTTTTATTCACAATGACTAGACTGGATAATTCTACACCTAGATAGCAAATGGATAATAAAGTTAGAATTAACTACGTAACCCTGGCTTTGATGTTGAGCACACAGATGTATGTAAGAGTGGAACAAATCATCACAATAGTGAATTGAATTTATTTATACAACTTGCTTTTACAGTATTTGATCTACAATACATACACATTCCTTAATCTAGTTCCCTTATTAACCTTTCTAGCTCAGCCTACTTGGCTAACATCACAATATATTCCATGTCATTGCAATTCATTGGCGAAGTAATAGTGCTACTTTTGTAATTATGTAACATTGGAAACTTTTGTCCCACTAATTTCAGTGCAACACAATATCATTTGAATAAGGGCAGAGAGCAGTGTGAAAAAGATACAAGCAAGTATAAATAACTATACTGGGGGCAGGGGATTTCAAAATCCCACCAGTAGATAATTTGACAAAGAAGTTCATAGTTCCACCGCCAGAGAGAACAGACAACAGATGCTATACTGGTCGCCAAACTAGAATGTGATTGACAGTAAGCTCATGGAAGAATGCTTTAAATAAATGGGAGGGGATGAGTATGTCATAACGGTTGTCATAGTAATGATTAGAATGACCAATTAGAGTTGAGACGTTTCCATAATGTTAGATGCTAAACCTTGGTTGCTGATATTCTAACATGTGCTTAGCATGATGAAGTGTGGGCAAGCAAGTTACACAAATGCTGCAGTAAACACAATACCTGGGTGGATAGAGTCAACATGAATTCAATGCCATGGCCAGGATTTGAACCACGGATCTCCTGGTTTGTCCAGTCGCTCTAACCCTTTGAGCTATCATGGCCAATGTGCCATCCTGACATCAAATTCTCCTTTGTTTCACATTTCCCCGGTAAACCACTAGGGACTCTTGCATCCGAGATACACCGTTTGTGGCGACTTACTATCGTAGTGAGCCACTAAGAATTGACTAAGATTTCAATTTTTCATGTTGACTCAATCCATCAAAAACCTTAGCCTATAAACGGCTAGTGTGGAGAAATGACTAATTTCCATTAGTTAACTAAAACAATACTTTGGTGTTTATTTCTTGCATAAACAGAATGCCTTCATGTATTCAGTATATGTTGCTGTTCTTATTTTTATACAACAGTTAGACATTCTGTACTGGCAAGTTACTTAGCATTTTATTTGTGGCAATTTGCCTTGGTTTACGTGCGTCTGAATCCGTATATCTCTGTATGTGTTGTGATCAGTTGCAACTGTGTTTTAATAAATGTTTAATTATGTCTAAAAATAGTGCCAAGTGAAAATACAACATGCTCAGGAACCAAATAAAACTATATTTGTTAAAGGTATTCCAATTTAAGGACAGGCTCTCTCTCTGAGAGAGAATACTTAGAAGAGGAGAAATTGAAAGGGAAGCCTATTATTCCATTCTCTAAGGTGCTTCATGTAGATATCAGTAAGATCACTGTGTTTAAGATTGAGAAAGAAAAGTATTTTAAAGAAGAAAGTCAGGCATCGGGGTCTATAAAAATCAAAATGTCACAGGTATGCCTCTTACTTAAGATGGTAAGTTGCCACAAAGGGTGTTTCTCGGATGTGAGAGCCCTTAGTGGTCTACTGGGGAAATATGAGTCAAATGGAAAATTTAATGTCAGGACGGCACGTTGACCATGGTAGCTCAAAAGGTAAGAGCGACTGGACGGAAACCAGGAGATCCGTGGTTCAAATCCTGGCCATGACATTGAATTTTTCATGTTGACTATCTAGCAGTAGTTTTTGTTCTTGGTGAATTATATTGTGACCTTTATGCTGCTTATGGAAATAAACCTTGAGATAATGCACTCTTACCGAGATTCGAACTGGGACCAATTGCACGCGAGAAAGACACAGAGGTGGGCTACTGTTATTTAATGGCTATATCTTCGCTTCTACAGTTTAATGCAGAAGACATTGAATATGTGGTTAAATATCGAGATTTAACTGTATTGGAACACCACAGTGAAGCGAAAAATTATTAAATTTTAGACGAGTCGTATTTTTTACACATCTGCTTCACTTTCGTACCTATTTTGAGGACATGTTTCGCATAAGAGCCGTAGATGCAAACGATGATTTGCGAAACATGTCCTCAAAATAGGTACGAAAGTGAAGCAGATGTGTAAAAAATACGACTCATCTAAAATTTAATAATGTGGTTAAATGTTTGACCATCTGTTGATGTTGATACCTTACAAATTTAATTTACTGAACTTATGTCAAGTTAAGTATGGGTAAAGCATTTGCAAGTGTATGTATTTATTCCAAGGAATATGTATCTCCTTAACATGTGAGGCAACTGAGTCAGGAACACTTACTTGCAGGAGGAGAGGGATCGGCAGCGTTTACGAGAGAGGGAACGTGAACTAAGAGAAGAAGATCGTAGGCGACGAGAGGAAATGGCAAGACAACGAGAAATAGAAAAAAGACAGCGTGAAGAAGCTATGAGGCTTGAAAGGTAAATTTGCTATATGAATACTTAAAACATCACTTTTTGTAGTAAATACACAATTTTACAACTGAAAACAGAACATACTCAGGAGTATATACTTGTATTTATTGTGAACAAAAACCAGTATATTCTCAGTTTGACAAGTTCATTCTTTTATATGTTGAACATAGTTAACTTGGGAGTATGTTTTATTTTTACTTAAAAGTAAATCAAAAGAGTGATAATGTAAGTTTTATGGTACCCATGGATAAATATACATTCCTAGCCATAGCCATTGAAATTCCAGTCATTAGAACAACATATAACATATAACATAGATGTTGCATTCAAAATCAGCTGTATTAGTTAACTTTACTGTGTAAATTATTACCTTCAAAATTCAAATGCTTATAATTTTATAAGAAAATAGTTTCATAGTATATCTGAATTGTGTAAAAGGTCAGATAAGTCTATTCTTTCTCAAATGGATTTTTTCAATCCACAATTACTTTCTTTTTGCCTATAACTGTATTGTTTATTTGTTTACTCACATTGTCATCAACAATATTGGACTATATAAATAATCTAATAATGTAATAATTTGAAAGATGCATTTACTTACCTTTTGCAGACAGGGAATAACCATACTGTTAGAGATACTCTTAGATGGCAAAGGGGTTCACAACTACTTAGGAGAAAAATGCTCACTCTGCAGTAGTGCAGAAGTAGCATGAGTGTCAATGTCTGGTCATAACCATGTCACACGTTTGATTGTGATAGGATGTGCTTGCCTTAAGTAAAATGCTGAATTGCACTTTGGTGGCAATGTATGTGGGTATTCTTTGTTTTTTCTTGAAGGAAATTAGGCCAATGAGTCAACCTTGCATACACTTTTCTCAACTTACAAGTTTTTTAATCTGCTTATAGTTATTTGTTATAGTTATTCGAACATTGAACCAAAAAGCAATTTTATATCTGAAAGCAGACAAGGGAAACAAGGTATTCATTTCTTACTACAAGTGACGAGTATTAATAAACCAACTACAAATAGTTTCTGAGATTAATTTTGACGTCACTGTTACTAAATTCCTCCAAACAGATATAAGGTATTCATTATGGACCAAAATGATTACAACCAGCGAGTCGAACAACTACTACAAAATCCAGAATATACAGCTCTAACAAAAAGCCCATTAAAGAAACACATAGAAACCACCAGTACAGCAGTTAAAGAAAATACCATAGTTCCAGATAAGATAAAAAAACAGCATAATTGTAAACAACCCTAATTTGCCAAAATTATACTGCCTACGTAAGATCCACAAGACAGACAACAGCATGCAACCCATTATTAATTATATAGATGCCCTGACTTGGAAACTAGCAAAATGGTTGACAAGTTTGAAAAGTTTGAATCTCAAAGCATAAAGAATTCATTTAATTTGGTAAGGAAAATTGAAAACAGTTATAAAAACTGAAGAGGTGACGGTGTCCTTCGATATCAGAGCTCTATTCACAAGCATACCAGTAGAAAAAATTCCAAAATTGATGAAAGGCTGGTTATCCAAAAGCAACATTGCGGGTGATAAAATAGAGGAATACATCAAACTAACCATCTTATGTATTGAACAAAACAGCTTCATGTTCTCCAGCAAGATCTTCCAATAAACTGCAGGCTTGGTCATGGGTAACCCTCTTTCACCATTGTTAGCTAATCTGTTCATGAGTAATTTAGAAACACATTACTAACAAACACCTTTCCACATATTTTCAAATGTTGGCATAGATATGTCAACGATGTGTTTGCTATAGTTCCTAGAAGACTAACTGATGATGCTATAAAGTTACTAAACCTACAAGTAAAATCCACAGTTTTCACCGTTGAAGTAGAACAGGATGGATGGCTAACTTTTCTAGATTTGAAAATCATAAGAACACCAACAGGATTACAATTTGGGATATAGAGAAAAGCAACACATGTTGACAATTACATTGAATGCAACCCATTTAACCCATTACAAGATCAATATGCTGTCTTCCATAGTTTGGTTCACAGATTAATCAACATTCCGCTAACAAAAAGAGAATATGAACAGAAGTACACTCGCATACACCAGGTTGCCGAATTGAACAACTATAACACAAATGTCATCAAGAAGTTGATCTACAGACACAAAAGAAACAAAAACCTAAAGGATATTACTACATTAAAGAAACTAGAAAACCCATACATCAGATATAGCAAATGTACATTTCATCCAAAATACTTCAAAAAATTTGAAAAGATATTAGAGAGCTTCAACAGAAAATTAGCCCCTCAGAACAATCACAACATCCGCAACTTACTAAACCACCCTCTAAAGAATAGCACACCAAAAACTCAATTATCAGGCATTTACCAAATGAGCTGCCAGGATTGTAACAAGATAACATTGGGAAGATCTAAAGGAATCTAGGAACAAGAATGAAAGAACTCTTCAGAAATATTAAATTCAAACACATGGACAAGTCTGTCCTAGCACATCACTTTTGGTCTGAGAATCACAACATAAAACAAGAGATAGAACTGATCAAACAGGCAAAGAAACCTCTAGAACTGCAGATTTGGGAAAGCATATTACGAAGAAACAGAACCTCTTGTTAAATTTTGAAATTCCCGCTGTAGATGTCATCAAACCTACCAGAGCATCAGATGGCAACATGACACCAAGCCAGATGCAGATGCCAGGTGTACCATCAGTCAACCACAGAACTGACGATAGGGAAGGAGTTCCCGGAAACTAGTCTTCATTAAAAACTTCTAAGTGGAGAAAAGTGTATACAAGATTGACTCATTTGCCTAATTTTAGTAATAATGGCACTCCACTTTTTGAAATATTTCTTTTTATTCTGTATAATTATACAGAGTTATTCTAAATGATTGTTATAAAAATTCATAACTCCAGTGCAATTTGACCTTGGAGTATTACTTGTTTTATTGTAACGCATAACTTTTTTTTGTGTACATTACAAATGCTCAATATGTGCATTTTTGTCACTATACACATCTACTTGATAGTCTATCTCTTCTCACACACAAGTTAACATGGAAATAGTGATGGCTTCTTGATGCAATATGGCTATGTTCAGGCACCTTTGTAACATGTGTCGTACTGTGGTTTGAGGAACTACATCTTGTAGTTTATTTCTTAGAACTACGGACATATATGTTCCTAATCTGATTCACATCAGCAGGACACCCACTGCCTTTCCCTTTGCACAAACAACCTTTATCCACAATTGTGCGTATGAATTGTCGGAGGACTGTTCCCATATTGTCCGAAAATGACGCTGGGACTTTGGTAACAAATCTGTGTTGATATTCAAGAGTACAGAAAAGCTTTCTCCTTACCGCTAATGCAATTTTGTTGAACACAGTTATTACTGCCATCTGGTGGTAACTTTATGTACTACAGTTGATACAAAACAAACCTTTAAGATCTTTAAGGGACAAAACATTAACTTGGCACTTACTAATAGATACTCGGTTTCAAAATTGCTAAAAAAAAAAAAAAAAAAAAAAAAAAAGGATGAAATCCCACTAATCAACAGATCTGGAATATACGAAATAAGTTGTAAGGATTGTGAAAAATGCTATACCTATATGTCAAACTAAAAGAAACCTAAAAACCAGAGTCAGATAGCACTTTAGAATCATCAAACTGAAACAAGAAGATAAGTCGGCAGTAGTAATTCTATTTTGGAATGAAAACCATGATATTAATCCAAATCCAAAATCACTAACAGGAGAGAGAAACCAAAATAAATGACATGGGAGAACATATATGTAAAAATGACCGAATAATGATTAATTAAATTTAAAGGGAGTCGATTAATGACACTAAATAACACTTTTAAATTTTTCCGGAACATTTTTCAGAGACTGCCTATATCCTCAGCTGGTTCTCATTGGTGTAGTTGACGATATTTTGTCATAGGTCTCCTCTGGTGGCGCTTCAAGGAACTTGCTGAAGAAATCTTTCTGGGGGATGTCGAAATTGAATACTTTGTTCCTATTTTTTGAAATGAAGATTTGTTCCCATGTGGATAGTTCTTGTTTTCCTGATGTATGTTTTAGTAGTTTTGGTTCTGGATTAATGTTTTTTTTTTTTTTTTTTTTTTTTTTTTTTTTTTTTTTTTTCCCAAAAATGTGTGGCAACTGCTGATTTTTCTAATTGTTTATATTTTATGTTTCTAAAGTGTTCCTTTGCTCTTGTTTCTAAATTTCTTTTGGTTTTTCCAATATAAATTTGACTACAGTCACTGCATTCAATTGGATATACACCAGATTTTTTGTTTGATGGATTGGCATCTTTAATGTTTGAGCAAATTAGGTTTTTTAAGGAGAAATGGTTGATTGGTGCTAGTTGAATGTTTTGTTTTTTGAAGACTTTTTTGAATTTATCATAGGCCCATGGATAGTAAGTGAATTTTTTTAAAATCATATTAGTTTCTGTAGCTGAGTGGGTTGTGGTTTCCTTTATTAGCTTCTTTTTTGCTAAGTTCACATTTTTGTCTACTAATGATAACTTTCCCAAATGATAACTTTACGATTGTTTGAATGGACATTTATTCAAGGTTGGATTAACAACTTCTCCACAGTGCTGTTTATGTGGTAAAGACGATTTAATGAACATTGATCATCTAACTGTATGTGAAACTCTCCAAAATCCAGATCTAGTCTCCAAATATTGGGAAGCAAGAAGAAAAATGATTTTATTATCAAATTCTGAGCATTAAATACACACACGCATGCACGCACTTACACGCATGCTCACACACACGTACGCACACACGTACGCACACACGTATGCACACACGTACGCACACGCGTACGCACACACGTACGCACACACGCTCACACGCACACGTTCTCACACGCTCGCTCACATGCTCACGCTCATAGTTTCACCGTTAGAGGATAGCAGTGATAATGGAGGCAATGGCTTCCGAAACTAGCCCCTCAATAATATGAAATGTCAAAGGATTTTAAAAAAACTACAAATAGTTTTTTCAAAACTTTCAGAGTTTGTCTAACCATTACTTCAACAGTAAAAATGATGTTTTCCATGTTTTCAAAAGATGATTTGCAAGACTCCAACAATCATTTTGAAAAATCCTGTGTATAGCTAGACTAAAAAGGGTGATAGCTACGGGGTTTGTTTGTAGAATGTGATTGAAGATGACGTATGGTTTTGATCCATACAGACTTTCGTTAACTTGACAAAGTGGTCATAATTAGGTGTGAGGTTAATGTATGAGGTGCATCCAGAAAATAAGCCCCAATTGTGTCCAGAGATGGCAGTGCTAGTCGAATAGAAATTTGCATACACAATAGTAGAGAGGAAGTATGTGAGAAAAATGCAGTAAAATTTCACTCTTGTGATGGCACTGGTTACATGCTGTCCTGGGAGAAAATGGCTTCTCTGATATTGTCTCCCATCAACTGCAAGGTTTGTGCAGTCATCCGATTTTTGCATGCTCAAAAGCGGTCTCCAGCAGAAATCCATTGCCAGTTGTTTCTTGTATATGGACATGACATGTGAGAGAAGGATTAACCAATATTCATAATGAAGATAGTGACTGACTGTCATCGGTGATGCCAAAAGTGTTGAAAAGTGAGTGACAAGCAATTCTGCAGAATCGGTGCTTAAAAATTTTGGAACTCTTGTCAATTCCTCCAGATGCTCGCTCACTTGGTTTTGGTGGCTTGGTTTTCACAAGTGTGTGGAAGATGGGTGCCTAGGCAACTAAGAGATGAACACAAAAGCAGACATCTGGCGGCAACATTGACATTCCTACAGTAGTATTCAGAGAAAAGTAACAAATTTGACAATTGTCGCTGGTGATGAAACTAGATGTTGCGAAACAATGCATTTCTTTAGCTTAACATTAAGGAAGAAGACACTTTCACTAAAGGAAAAAAAGAAAGCAACAAATGGATTCACATACCACCCAAAAATATTTAATAAATTCAAAAACCTCTTTAGAGAACAAAATATCATCCTGGCACTTACATAGATATTCAGTATCAAAATTGTTAAATTCAAAAACATAAGATGAAATCCTGGCAATCAATAGGTGGAATATACCAAATAAGTTGTAAGGATTGTGAAAAATTCTACGTAGGGCAAACTAAAAGAAACCTAAAACCCAGAGTCAAAGATCATTTTAGAAACATCAATTTGAAATAGGAAGACAAGTCAGCTATAGAATTTCATTTTAGGAATGAAAACTATAACTTGATCCAAATCTATAATTATTAAAAGGTGTGATGAAGGATAACAAATGCCAGTATAGAAGAATATCTTAATATGGAAATATAAAAACAGTAATGTTTGAAATCTCACAGTTGATAATTTCTTAAAGAAGTTCATAGTTCTACCTGAGAGAAGACTGCAGGCAATAAGACAAGTCAATCCTTCAAGGTTGAAAATGGAAGCAAGAACTCCCAAAACTAGTTCCTCAAAAGATCCAAATGTGACGTAGTGTGAAAAACTGACTACAAATAGTTTTATCAAGCAAAAAATCTGCTAATTGACAAGGCCTTCTATTCAATAGCAGAATATATGTACCACAAGCTTGAATTTTCATATAAGTTAATTGATGGAAATTAATTTCTTCACACTAGCCACACATAGGCTAAGGTTTTGTATGGATAGTCAACATGAAAAATTCAATCCCGTGGCCAGGATTTGAACCACGGATCTCTCTCTCTTTTTTTTTTTTTTTTTTTTTTTTTTTTTTTTTTTTTTTTGAATTTTCATATTTTTGTCATCGTGGAAAAGCATTGTAATTATATATATATATTGCAAACTACACTTTCTCTGTGTGTAAGTATTCTTTTAGTGAGTGATTAGTTTACAGATCTTTGTTCAGTAATTGTAGGTATATGCAACGATAAATCTTGATCTTACTGATGCTTCGATTTTACAAAGTGAGGTAGTTGAAACATAACCAGCATTTAGTTTAGTGTTATTAACCTGGATGTTCAAAAACACTGTTTTTAAATTACCTTTTTATTTTTTTTTCCATGTGACCAATGTGTGACAATTGTTAAAATGAATATTGAAAAATGACTTCAGTTTTAACTAGATGGGCCAAAATGTTTAAAAGGTCTTCACACCATTTACGTATTTAATGTTAGATATTTTAAGTAAATAGTCTCAGCATTTAGTGAAATTTATTGATTTTGGAATCAAAACCAAGTACAAATAGTAAGCAAAACTTACAGCATGAAATATAATGGAAATTAATTGTTTCACACAAGCCATGTTTGGATAGATGTATCATGAAGTATGAATTTAAAATTATTTGTATACTTAATTGCTTCTATTCCAATAGCAAAGTTCTGTCACTAGAAACACTGCTTCCCTCAACATGTGAATTTGTGTGCAAGTGGAATCAATTTTTACATCTTGCTAATCCAGTCGTTCTTGAATTACAATTTCCCATCATTTTAGTTTTTCGTACTCCATGGGAATTTTTCAGATTGCTTGTAGTGTGTTCCATTATGTTGCTTAACAATTTCCAAGAGAAGACAGACTTCTTGAAGTAAAGTTTGTTGTACTATACATTGTTGACATACAAAAGCTTATTTTAGGAACAGTATCACCTAAACAGCTAATGGGAATTTACTGTTTTCACCAGCTTTTTAGTTTCTGGAATTGTTGACCGTAAACCTTAACATGGTTGGCATGTAGTGTCCTTAGCTTAAACTGTAATAGCAGGCCTAAGTTGTTTTTGTAATTGTTTACAATTACATTGGGATGTAATAGTCCCAGCACAGATCTGAGAATTCTGCAAGAAGAATAAGCTGTATGCATAATTTGATAACATTAATCTAGATTAAAAGTGCAGCTCCTTGAGCCATGTTGTATGTGACAAAACTGATGGAAATGTGTTAGGTTACTCTTAAGGTTTTAGGATGTTAACCTGCTCAACTGGCTTACTGGTTTTTCTGTTTTCATAAGGTACAACTTTTGGTGATTTACCTTTGTTGGTGATTGTGACGGGTATTCAGATAAAGACTAACGTTATTGTGGTTTCCAGAGAAAAGGAAAAGCTGAGAATAGAAAGAGAACGCATAGAGAGGGAAAGAGCAGAGTTGATCCGCTTGGAACGTGAAAGACAGCGAATGGAGAGAGAGAAACTGGAACGTGAAAGAGAAGAGCTAAAGAGACAGCAAATGAGGTAAGTGTTTTAAGTTCTATAGTGAGCAAAGGGAACGATAGTTTCTAATACATCATTTTTGAGGAATTCAGTAACTAATGTCAAAAATAACTATTGGTAGTCAAAAAAGCTATTTGTAGTCAGTTTTTTACACTTTGTTCACATTTTTATACAATTGAGACTAGTCGCTTCCTTTATCAACCTCTTTCCTACTTTCTGTTTCATACAACGTTGCCCCACTGACATGTATCACTGCGCGTGCAACTACCTTTCCCCTCACCCTAATTGGCTAATGCTTTCGCGCCATAGGCCATAGGCAGTGTCATCCCATCACATTTATAACCTGCAGTAAACGTCATAATTGCCAGGAAGATGGATAAAATCATACAAAAAAGAATATAAAGGCATGCAAAATTACAAGTTTATAATGAAACTGAGCCAGTTGGAACTGAATGAAAGTGCAATGAAACTGAAACAAGTTTCTAATGAAAGGCCTTCGGTCTTTTCCACTGGAATTTTTTTAAACCAGCACACATACCTTGCAAAAATGCTTGTCTTTCAGTGTTAAAAGTTGTCACGCCATACTTTACTATTCATGTATCCATCATTCACCCAAGTCTTGTCAAGGTAGTATACTTTGCGACTTGTATTTTGGTACAGTTTGATTGTCCTTAAATAACGTCTTCGTCACACAGCAATATTGCCCCTGGAGTGGTAAGTTTTCCTCTTGTCTCAATTTCATGTCACGATGTCCCTAACACATCTGTAAGTTCAGAGCACAGCTGTTCGACTTCTCTCACTGATGAAGACGGATTCTTTTCTGTGAGTGCATTAAACACAGGCATCACAATTCTTTTCTCGCTGCTTTGTAAAGGTTTTCCCTTGCGATGCTTCAGCGAAAAACTGGCGGTAGACTCTGCCATTATATATATACAATAAGATATTTGATGGATAGTCAACATGAAAAATTCAATGCCATGGCCAGGATTTGAACCACGGATCTCCTGGTTTCCGTCCAGTCGCTCTTAACCTTTGAGCTTCCATGGCCAACGTGCCATCCTGGAGAATTTGATGTCAGGACGGCACGTTGGCCATGGTAGCTCAAAGGTTAAGAGCGACTGGACGGAAACCAGGAGAACCTTGGTTCAAATCCCGGCCATGGCATTGAATTTTTCATGTTGACTCTATCCATCAAATGTCATCACTACCGCTGAAACACGTGCTATCATGCTATGTGAAAAGCGGGCTTAGAGCAAAGGAAACTCCTCTTTACTTTGTTTAAGAATTAACATGCGTTTCAGATAAGTCAGCTCTGTTGCATAATATATTTAATTCAAACATTCACGAAAATATAAATTTGACAATTTTCTTCCAACATATAAAGATATATCACCATGTTAAACAATCAACTAATTTTTACTGCTCAAGTCTATACACAACAGCAGCCAATGAGAGGTGATAAGGTCAGGTGACCATTAAGGCAAGTTTATCTGAAACAAGGATTAGTTGGATAATGGAAGCTATGGCTTCTTCCCTCAATAATATAAAAATGTGGAGTATCAGAAAACTGAGTACAAATACTTTTTTCAATTTTGATTCAACTGAATTCCAGTCATGCATATTTGTAGTTGATTTGACACTCACCTTTTTATATTATTGAGGGACTGGTTTCAGAAGGTGTTGTATCCATTTTCAACGTCAAAGGTCCAACTATCATCTGTTGTCTGCTCTCTTCTCTGGTGGTGGAACGATGAACTTCATCAAATTATGACTGATAAAGCAGCTCATCGTTCCACCAGAGAGAAAAGAGCAGACAAGTCAGACCTTTGAGGTTGAAAATGGATGCAACAGCTTCTGAAACCAGTCCCTCAATAATATACAAATGTAAGTGTCGAAAACCAACTACAAATAGTTCTTTCATATAATTATCAAGTTGGTTTTGGAACTCTGGCAGGAGACAGGGAGCCCATTAATTCCTGAATTGTGCATCATGTCAGAAATATGTGCTTGTTGTTGTTGACTAATGGCACTGGGGATTAGTTGATTTGCATTACATTTGTCCAAATGGTGTTTATGATGACATCCTCTTTACAGATAGTACACTTGGGTGGAGGTATGCAGTGTATTTTATAAAGGTGTTCTGCAAGACAATCATGGCCAGTTTTCATTCTAAATAGGGCCACTGCAGTTTTTCTTGGTAGTTTTTGTACGTCAGTTTTGTCTCCAATGTTCTTATAATCCTTGTCTTTTAGTTTATCTTCTTCATCAAGTCTCTGCTGTCCTTTAAAATGTAGCTTAATGTTGTTTAATTGTTTATTAATTTCAGTTTGTCTTACGGGTTTTATATTTTGAATTGCACCTTTTTTTGCTAGTTGGTCAGCATGTTCAGTACCTAAAAGTCCAACATGGGCTGGAATCCATTGTAGGGTGACACGATTTCTTGATTCGAAAGCTTTAATTAAACCTCTTATTTCTTTGATGTTTCTTGTTGTTTTGTTTTTATAGTTTACAATCCCATCTATGGCTGATTTTGAATCTGTTAAGATAACTATGTTTTGCTTTATGTACGGTCTGTACAGGACATTCTGCAGTGCTGCTTTTATGGCTGTTCTCCATCATAATGGTTTGAAGTTTCGTCTAGTGTTAGATACTGGGCAAAATGTTTGCAGTATACTCCTGTACCAGCATCTTGTTTGTTTATAAAGGATCCATCTGTATATATTCGGAGCCATTCTTTTTCTGGGTATCTTTAATTTTCTGAGGCTATTGCTCTCATTTCATCTGGTAAATTGTTTTGCTTATGTATTGTATATAACAGGTTATTGTTATAATGTATGTCAATATATTCTGTTGGGCTTGTTTCCTCTATTGTTGTTATATTTGTTGTTATTATGTTCTTGTGTTTTGAGTTATTGATGTATGTTCTGAAGCTTGTTTGGGTTTATAAATTGCTTACATTATCTGCTGTGTGATACCACTTGTCTATTTTTGTTAACTAGCAGTTTTTGTACTAGGGTAATTGCCTTTAGTTCATGTTCCAGTTCTATGGCCATGATTTTTGTGAAGCTCTGTAGTATGGCAATTAGTGGTGTTTTTTACAGCTCCTGTTATTATTCTTAGTGAATTGTTTTGTGAGGTTTCTATTTTCCTTTTGAGTTTCTTGCTTACTGTTGCCAGCAGTTCTCCTCCAAATATTAAATTGGGTTTTATGTATGTTTTTTGTGTTATTACACATATTGCAACACGTCTGTAAATATACTTAATGGACTGTCCTGTGTAGCAGTAGCCTGGGCCAAAACAGAGGGCAGTCCAAAAAATTGTAAAAGCTTAGTACCTCAATAAATATTATTATATTATTATTATATATGTTATTAAGGAGGTCCATATTTCCACCCCATTTTTTTCCTGCTATGCATTTTAAGATGTTCTTTTTGTTGATCTTATTTGTTACATTGTTTACATGTTCTTTCATTGATAGTTTCTGGTCTAGTTCTATTCCTAGATATGTTGTTGTGGATGCTTCTTGTGAATTTTTGTTATTGATTTATCTTCTGTTTTGTGTTGCATTGTGAACAGTTGATATTGGATTTTTTCTGTGTTTATCTCTATATTGTTATGGTTAGTCCATTGTACCAGTATTATAATTGCATTCTCCATTGTTTTTTGTAACTTTTATAATGTTTCCCAGAACTTATATTCTCTTCCGAGGTCCATATTACTAGGTCGTCGGCATACATTCCCACTTGCATGTTATCTAGTTTCTTCAGTGCATCTGCTAGGTCGTTTATAAATCTATTAAAGAGAATAGCACTTGTAACAGATCCTTGGGGTAATCCAACTCGGGTTTGTTTCCATTTGGATGTGGCTGTTTTGTACTGCACTGCAAACCATCTTTGAGATAAAAAGGCTTGACACCAGTTTAGCATGTGACCTAATATGCCATATGATTTCATCTTGTGTAGTAGCATTTCTCGCCATACTGTGTCAAATGCACCTTTGAAATCAACAAATAGTGCTAGGGAAGTCTCATTTTTATTAAAATTTTGTTTAATGTCTTGTGTAAGTCTTACGACCTGATGTATTGCTGAGTTATCTTTCCTAAAGCTGGCTTGTTCTGGGACTATTATGTTTTGTTTCCAGGTAAAATGTCAGTCTTGTAGCTATCATTATTTCTAGAAGTTTTGCTATGTTTGAGGTTAATGATATCGGTCTGTAGCTATCTATCGATTGTGCCAGTTTTCCTTTCTGCTTGATGGGTATTATTTTTGCTTTTTTCCACAATGTTGGTATATTATTTCTGGTGGTCCAAATGTTATTGAAAGTTTTTTAGAAGGGTGTGAAGTGCTTCATGTCCTAAATTTTTTAGTAGCACCGGATGTATATTTTCAGGACCTGGGCTCTTTTTTTTAGTGTCCTTATTGTTTGTTTTATTTCTGGAAATGTAAAAGGATCAATGAAGATATTTTGGAGGTTGGATGTATTGTCAAGGTTATTGTTCCTTAGGTATCTATTCTGCTTTTTGTTTTTATTTTTATTTTTTAATGTACTTGTTTTGTAGTATGTTGCTAGTTTTTCTGCTATAAGGGTGTCTTCATATATTTCTTTATTATCAACAATTAGTGGCTGACTTTGTTGGTCTTCTCTTTTTATTTGTTTGATGTAGTTGTGTACTTTAGTACTATTTGTTCTATAATCTAATTTGTTTATAAATTCTTCATAGCTCTCTTTTTTTGATAGTTTTATAGCATGTTTTAACTGTGCATTTGCTTTTCGCCATTCTGTAACATCTGCTTTATCTTGTGACCTTTCTGCTCTATCTCTGACTTTGTCTCGTTTTGATTTGAGCTGTATTAGCTGTTAATTCCAGAAAGGTGTATATTTATGGATTTTTCCTCTGGGAATACATCTTTTTGCACCTTTTAGAATTGCAGCATTTAGTTCTTTATTTATGTTTTGTTCTAGTTTAATTTCCTTTAGGAATTTATTTGTTTTATACTCTGCCCAATGTGCCTTTTTGAATTTCCATTTAGGTTTTATTTTTCCTTTTGTGTTGGGTGGTTGTTGATGTAGATTCGTTTTGTCATGGCGCTGTGTCCACTACCACTGTCTTCAATTACTTTTTTTGTAGTTTTATCTTCTAGATCAGTTGATATGATCACGATATCTGGATTGGTTGACCGCCTTGTATAGTGTATGTAGGTTTTTAGGTCTTCATCCCTGTGCAGTATTTTCAGTAAGTTGGTACCTACAAATTCTTCAATGATTACGCCAGCTTTGTTATAATTGTAGCTCCATCTTGGAGAATGTCCATTGAGATCGCCAATTATGATTGTCTTATTGTCACAATCTAGGATGTCTAGGTTGAGTTGGTTGTTATTGGGTGGGCTGTAAATTCCATAGATTTTGAATTTGTTTTTGCTTGCAGGCTGTTATTCTAATTATTTCAGAGGTGTCATCTTGATTCATTTTCTTTACAATTTCAAACTTTGCATTTATACATTGTTTGGTGCCAACAAGTATACCACTTGCTATCTGTCCGTGTTTTTCTAAAATATTTGTTATATTTTGAAAATTTATAAAAATTTTCTTTTTGTTGATCTAAATTTGCCTTGGCTATGATGAAAACATCTGCATCATTGTCTCTTAAGATTATCTAACATGGTCTTTTTGATTTTGAGTTTGATTTATGAGTCACTATGTTTACACTCAAACTTCACTTACTTGTTGTATAATTGAAACGTTTTCAAGATCATTCGATCTCATCCTCAGCTGTTTGGGACTAAATGAACCTTCCTCTTCTTCCACTACTACGGAGCTCCGATCACTCTGCCATCTGGTGTTAGGGGCACTAAGTTTTAATACTTCATTTAATGTCGGGATTTCAAAATTTATAACTTTATCACGGTTTTTGGTTATGAATATTTTTTCCCAAATATCCAGTTCTATGAAGTCTAATTCACCGGCTATACAACATCCCACTGAGTAAGGAGGAATTTTTGAAAGAACACATGAAAGAGCGGTAAGGAACATGATGAAGAGAAAGGAAAAACTGAAGATAATATCAAAAAATACCACTCTCACACCACTTAAAAACACAAATTGGCAATATAGAAAATTCACCTACCACCCGGGCTTTTAGAAAATTTGAACGAATCTTCAAAAAACTAAACTTAAAACTAGCACCCCGAAACAAATTTAGTCTGTGGAACCTGCTAAATAAACCACTAAAAATTCAATCCCCAACAATTTGAAATCAGGAATTTATCAGAAATTGTGAAACCTGTGAAAAAAGCTACATCGGAAAAACTAAGAGAAACTTGTTAACCAGGCAAAAAGAACACCAGAGGAACATTAAATTGAAACAAACAAAAATCTGCAGTTTCACACCATTTTAGGACAAAACCACAACATTGGCCACAACATTAAACTGTTAAAATCTTTAAGTACACCCATAGAATTGGATATTTGGGAAAAAATATTCATAACCAAAAACCGTGATAAAGTTATAAATTTTGAAATCCCGACATTAAATGAAGTATTAAAACTTAAGTGCCCAACACCAGATGGTAGAGTGATCAGAGCTTCGTAGTAGTAGAAGAAGGTTCATTTAGTCAACAAACAGCTGAGGATGAGATTGAATGATCTTGTAAACGTTTCAATTATACAAGTGAAGTTTGAGTGTAAACATAGTGACTCATAAATCAAACTCAAAAATGAATACTTCACTGTTAATAATGCTTCTGCTTTTAATATTTATGGTCTTTTTACTTTGGGTCATTCCTCCGGCATTCCAAAACAGCACTGAAAAGTGCTCTTTTGTATTGGAAAGCATGCCTGCGTTGTAGTCTATTTAGCATTATTCAGGGAACACCACGTGGAGGCGGACTATGTTGTTCCCCTCAGAAATATGTTGAATAACCTAAATTTTTTTGTTTGAATATTTGATCTTGAATTTTAGAATGTGAATTCTCCATTTCAAATATTTAGGTAACCATTTCAAGTCTTTCTTCTACTTCTAATGTCTACAGGGACTAACCATTTAGGATTCAAAATTGTAGAAGTATCATTTCTCAAATCAGCATGAAATAATACAAATTTGCAGTGTATAACACTTAAATTTGCTCTTCCTCGTAACATCTCTTAAGCAGTTTATACCTTGAGAAGAGGTGAGTTTGGAAGAATTGGCTTGATAAGTATTTTACAGAGTTTAGTAGATATGGAACATTCAGTTTAAAACTAAGTTTAAGTAAAAATCAGTTTTGAGTGAACTGTTCAAATTACATAAATGATTGTTCTGGCATACATTTTGCATCACAAAATGTTTCACCTTCAACACATATTAAGTTAAAAAGTCTTTAAACCTTTAAATAAAGTTACTTCCTTTAAAAAAATGGGAAATTTCGAAAGACTTTGCATTCATAGTTGTTAGACTGATTGTTACTGTCTGGGTTGGAGTGTGTTCGTTTGGATGTCAGAGCCTGTTTACTATGTGACAGTGGATTGAGGCATGTTGACCTTCAGTTACAACGCTGCATTCACCTATCTTGTTTACTAGAAGAGCAAAATATTAGTAACCTGGCATACAGCGAGTGAGGCACTGGGGAGCTGTGTGTGTGATATGAAAGATTAGTCATTATGCATTATGTATATTACCATTGCAGCCACCTGTTTTGTTGCTTGATTCCTTCTTTTTTCTCCGTGTTAAAATATTCAATGAGGTTATATGATTTGTTGCACCTACTGTTGTGCAAGAGGACATGATTGCACCTGAATCTAGCCGTGTATGTGCAATAGGCCTGCGTAAACAACTCATGCATTACCATATAGTATAAAGGTAGACTGTGCCTTAAAAGTTTGAGGAATTTTAAACAGTTGGCCAGCATACATACTGGGCATATTCCTGTTTTGAACCACGCATATTTGCAGAATGTTCAATAAGTATGTATTTCTTTAATTTGAAAGACATAATTTAAAACAATTTGATTATGTGTGTTTGGAGGAATTTAGTAACAGTGACGTCAAAATTAATCTAAAAAACTATTTGTAGTTGGTTTATTGATATTCGTCACTTACTAGTTTATATTAATGAGAGACTAGTTTCAAAGGCATTCGCCTCCATTTTCAATCTCTTTCCAACTGGCATCTGTTGTCTGCTATCTCTGGTGGTGGAACTATGAACTTTTTTGTCAAATTATCTACTGCTGGGATTTCAAAGTTCATTATGCGATCCTTATTTTTCCATATGAATATGTTCTCCCATGTTATCAATTTATTTTGGTTTATCACACCTTTTAATAATTTTGGATTTGGATCAATATAATTTTCATTCCCAAAATGAAATGCTACTGCGTTTTGGAATAAAAATCATGACTGATCCAAATCCAAAATTATTAAAAGGTGTGATAAACCAAAATAATTTGACAACATGGGAGAACATATTCATGTGGAAAAATAAGGATCGCGTACTGAACTTTGAAATCCCACCAGCAGATAATTTGACAAGAAAAGTTCATAGTTCCACCACCAGAGAGAGAAAGGGGGAGAGGGGGGAGAGGGAGGGACTAGTCTCATTAAGATAAACAAGTGACGAGTATCAATAAACCAACTACAAATAGTTTTTTAGATCAATTTGATATTTGAAGATACCTAATGAGTGAGTGCAAGCAATTGCAAATTGATTATGCAGATCTGTGATTGGGCTGAAATTATACTTTATGTTGTGCATTGCATTGATTGTTCTAAGCATGAATGCAGCATTTTCAATTTTGTCATTTAAGGTCACAATTGAATCTAAATTTTCTATTTTAGAAAAAATTAGGGTGCAGTGTATTACATTGTCTATTACTTCTTTCCATCCAGTGTAAAGCATTTCAAACCATTTGTTTTGATTTCACTACTTGCTGAATGCGATGTCCAAAATCTTGAAGTAGCACACCTCATTGTATTCCTAAATAGATACATTCTATGCACGTAGCTGATCAAGAGGTCATCTCTATCAGAGGAAACAAGCTATGCATCACTAAATCCGAAGTGTGTATGACCTACCCAAGATCAAGCCGGATGCACCTCGCAAAACATCCGGCCAATCTGCTGCAAACCTATGTAAACATCATTGACTCCTTCAGAAAGGACTTTTCACCTCAGGACCTAATAATCAGCTTTAATGTCTATTTTCACTGTGGTTTCTGTCAATGCTGCCATTACTCAGCTGTAGCACCTAGTTCTTTTTCATCATATTGTTATCTTCTCCTGTTTTTAATGGAACAATTTACTATGAACAAACTGATGGAATGTCTATGGACAGCCTATGCATCTTGTGGTAGCCAAACTTTTTCATGGAATCCTTTGAAGCTATAGCTGTGAACACCACTCCTCACACACCATCTGCTTGTTTCCAAGACCTGGATGATACCTTCGTCGTGCAGAGTCATGGAGAGAAACTGTCTAGTTTTAACAGCTTCAATCTGCACATTGTTCAGCATGCAAAGAGAAAGTTGATCTTTCTGGATGTATTGGTCAGCAGGAAAGAAAACTGCAAACTTGGACTCACACTGACCATTATTTAAACAAAAACTTAATTATCTGAAACGGAAATAGGCCTTGTACATGGTGCATTCCACATCTGCAAGACACAGCTACTACCAGGAGTACTAAACTGGCAATGTAGCAGAATGGATTTACAACAGTTGTTCCTGCAGAAGTGAGGAAAAAGGAACTAAGTGACATGGCAACTGCAAAGCAGACAGAAGTTTAAAGAAATGTTTTGGCAGTGAGATGTAAACAAAATGGAAGAAGTAGGATAACAGAGATTAACACTAAGAAGCTGGAGAAGATAGGGAAGAATGGAAAGTATGAAAGACTTCCTGAGAAGATACAACTTGATTTCTGGGGTAGAGGAGCAAAAAAGGAATCGGAGCATTTCAAGGGATATGGGGATTATTAATGAAAAGGTTAAGGATGAATATGTGAGGCTTTGAACCGTGGGATGCATTTAGAATTGGGAAATTGGAAGGCAAAAGAAATTACTGGTGAAATACAGAATTGGTAACGGAAGTATTAAAACAAGTAAAAAGGTTAAGCAAAGAATAAAGGAGGCTAATTAAAGAAAGAAGGGAGGAAACGAAGGTTTTATATGAAACAGCAAACTATGGGTGAGTGGCCGAGCAGAGAATTGGCATAAGCAACATCCAAGATGCAGCAGACTCAGCTGACATCGAGATCTGGTGTGAATGTCCAGCAAACACAGAGTAAATGCAGTGTGCATTGACAGAACAGTGCAAAGGACGGTCAGTGGAATGAAGAAAACAAGAAATGAAATACAGAGTGAAACAAGTGTAGCGAACTGAAGGTAACTGCAGGACTTCAGGGCCTCTTAGCAAAAAATTCAAAATTTCTGTTATAATATAATAGAATTTTAGAAACTTATGTTGCAACCTTTCACTTTTCTTATGGTCACAAACACACTAAAGCTCTCAAATCTTTGTGAAAATGCATTTGGGTGGAGGTGTTCATAATGTTTAATAAAATATGTTCAGAGCAAATCTCAATATCAAGTGTTTTGGGTTGTAAAGCATAATTTGGACACATAGAAAGTAAAATACATAATGTTTTAAGTAAAATATGCTTGATTGATAGCAGTAGCTTACCTTGTATTGAGCAGCATATGTCACAAACAAGCAACAAAGCTGCAGTGTTGCTATTGTGTGTACCAACTCGCCTGAGATTTGTCTTTGAACATTGAATGCCTCCAAACTTGTGTTAACACTGCGATACTTTAAATTTAAATACATTCTTAAAATTACCCTAGAAGTAGGTGTGTAAAGTTTTATATTGTCCCCCCTCTCCCCAAAGTGTAATTTGTCGATGATGTCTAAACCAAATATTATTTGACATGTAAACGCTAATTGAAGACATTAACTATGTATGCTTAGGAAATAGCAATATGGTAATGTATACAATATCAAATCGCATGGTTTGAAGTAACAAGTTAGCTGTGTTAATCCAAACCAGTCCCAGCATTCAGTAATCCTCATATTTTAGCAGTAGTTTAATTTTAATGTATTTTGCTTTTATTTTGTTTGCTGTGTGTATGATGCTAATCCTATTTAAACCTTAATCCCATTACCTTTCTGAAATTACATATTCAGAATGGTTAAGAAACTGAAGCCAGAAATGAAAAGTGCTGCGAAAGACTGGTCAGTCAGAAGTGCCCAGAAGAAGACACAGGCTATTCCATTTCTTCCAGAACGTTCATCTAAACGGTAAATAATAAAAAGAAAAAAGCTATGAATTGGCACCAGCAAGGACCATGTTAAGTTACCTTTATCATCCGTACTGCTAGTATGCTAAACCAAAAGATCTGATGACTTTCTGTACCCATATTGCCAGTTTGCAGTTGGTTCTATTTGATAAGCTTTATTGAATAAAACTCTTTTTTTTTTTTTTTTTTTTTTTTTTTTTTTTTTGGAAAAGGAGATCACTTCAGGGATGGTAGACGATTATTCTAATAGACAAAATTCAAGTTCATTATGCACACAGCTTACATGATTGGCATTAAGGGATGATAGGAAGGTGAAGATAATCCAAATATTTGAGTGTATCAAAATACATGCTAGAATTATTACATGGTACATATTAAGTACGTACAACTTTTGGTAAAGAAGAGTTGAAATGTTCAAATTGGCTTTAATACACACACTAGGAATTGTTTGGTACATTAAAAAGGAGTTTGTGCTTATAGCAACTCTGACAACAAATTCATTCAACAATATTAACAGGAATATTTCATCTCCCGCAAGATGAGAGATGAAGGTACAGGTCCTATATTTGTTGATTTGGCCATGTGCAAGAACATTTCCTAAGACTTTCTATGGTGGCCTTACTTTTAGATCTAAGTGCTTTTAAGGACAAATATAGCCATGCAAATGAAGGCAGACTCTGTATTCAACCTATTAAACTCCCTTTTGACAAGTTGGAGCAAGTTATCAATAAATTTCATTACTATGCTAATTACTTCACTCTTCTAAATGCTTCATTATTTTATATTTTATACAGTGAAGTCAGTAGATACAAAGTCCAAATGATGTGACCATTAGGCGGTGTGTCCTAAGCAGCAGCTAAGCTAACACTTGAGTCTCAGAAACTGTAGTTGGTTTATTGATACTCGTCACTTACTTTTTTTTATTAATGAGAGACTAGTTTCAAAGGCAATCGCCTCCATTTTCGATCTCTTCCTAACTGGCATCTGTTGTGTGCTCTCCTCTCTCTGGTGGTGGAACTATGAACTTCTTTGTCAAATTATATACTGGTGGGATTTCAAAGTTCATTACGCGATTCTTATTTTTCCGTATGAATATATTCTCCCATGTTGTCAATTTATTTTGGTTTATAACTCCTTTTAATAATTTTGGATTTGGATCAATGTCTTGATTTTCATTCCAAAAGTGAAATGCTACTGCTGATTTACCTTCTTGTTTCAATCTGATGTTTCTAAAGTGCTCTTTGACTCTGGTTTTTAGATTTCTTTTAGTTTGACCTATGTAGCATTTTTCACAATGTTTACAACTTACCTGGTATATTCCAGATCCGTTAACTGATGGGATTTCATCTTTTGTTTTTAAATTTAGCAATTTTAAAATTGAGTGTCTATTAGTAGGTGCCAAGGTGATATTTTGTTCCTTGAAGATCTTTTTAAATTTATTAAATGTTTTTGGGTGATATGTGAATGAACTGAATATGCTGTTGCTTTCTTTTTCTTTTGTAAATGTGGTTGCTTCCTTAGTGGTTTTGTTTAGTTTAGCTTTTCTAATTTTCTTCAACACCAAACTTTTGTTGTATCCATTTTCTTCTGCTATGTGTAGTATTGCTTTTTGATCTGTGAAATATTCTTTTTCCATGGGTATGTTGACTAGTCTGTGTGTAAGGCTGTTTATTATTGCATGTTTATGTGTAATTGGGTTGTGGCTATTATTTTTATGTAATCTTCTGAATGTGTTGGTTTCCTGTAAATTCCAAATTTTATTTTTGTGTCGTTCCTGATGATATTTAGATCCAAGAAAGAGAGTTGTCCATTGATTTCCTTTCCTATTGTGAATTTTATAGTCCTTTCTTGCAGATTGATTAATTTTAATGCATCATCTAAATGTTTAGTTGGTACAATTGCAAAGATGTCAAAATATCTATACCAAACTTTGAAGATCATTGGGAAGGACTTTTTAATTTGTGTTTTAAATGCACTCATAAATAAGTTAACCAAAAAAGGTGAAAGTGGATTGCCCATTGATAACCCTGATTTCTGCTTGTAGTGTTTTCCATTAAAGCTGAAGAAGTTTTGTTCAATGCATATTTTTGTTAGAGAAATGTATTCTGCTTCTGTTGCATCCATTTCTATTGTAGTTAGCCATTTTTTAATAGTCTGTAATTTTTCTGTTGGTACACTTGGAAATAAAGATGTGACATCAAATGAAACCAGTCTGTAATTTTTGTCCAAATTTATACCTTTGACTTTTCCTACTAAATCTAAAGAGATATTTAAATTTGCACTTTCGAATTTTGGGAGAATTTATTTAGTAACCATTTGGCCAAATCATATGTGGGGGCATTTATGCTACTAATGATTGATGGATGTTTATCTCCAACTGTAAAGCTTTTTACATGGATCTACTAGTGATAGGTCTCGTGCCTTTCCCTGTTTTATGAAATTTTGGAAGCCCATCCACTCAACAGATGCATAAAAGATGTACAAAAAACCATCATTAATAGTAAAATTTTAACAACTGCAGAACAAATACTATCAAACCGGACAACCCTACCCTTGCAAGGCTATATGGTTTGCCTAAAATACACAAACCCAACATACCCATGAGACCCATTGTAAATAATATAAACACTCCTACTTACCTTCTGGCAAAATGGCTGTCCAAAAAATTTCAGCCCTTTCCACAATTCCATACTCTGAGCATAAAAAACTCTTTAGACCTGGTAGGAAAAATTCAAAATCTTAAACTAAAACCTCATGACACTTTAGTATCCTTTGATGTCTGCTCCCTCTTCCCTAGCATTCCATTAGACAAACTTTTGATTCAACTGAAAAAGTGGCTAAATTCTATAAACCTAGATGCCAATGCAATAGAAGAATATTTGGCAATGACTGAAATATGTATACATCAAAATTATTTTGTCTTCGATGGAAAATATTATAAACAAATTTCAGGACTAGCTATGGGAAGCCCGCTATCACCATTTTTGGCCAATCTATACATGAGCTTTTTTGAAACACATATAACTAAAGCCTTCCCTTATATTTTTAAAACATGGTACAGATACGTAGACGACATCTTTGCAATAGTGCCCTACAAACAAATAGATGATGCTTTGAAACTACTCAACCTGCAAGAACCCAGCATACAATTCACAGTGGAAACTGAAGAGGACTGTACTCTACCTTTTTTGGACCTTAATCACCAAAAGCAATGAAAAACTAGAATTTGGTATCCATAGAAAAGCAACACACAGATAATTACATCAAAGCAAATAGTTTCAACCCAATTCCACACAAACATGCAACCATCAACAGTCTCACACAAAGATTAGTAAATCTACCCCTCAGCCAGCAAGAATATCAAAACGAATACCATCAAATCTTAAAAACTGCAATTAAAAATGGATATGGAAAAAACCTTGTAGATAAAAAACTAAAATCATTCAAACTTCAAAAGAGATTAAAACAGACCACAGCTCTCACACCAATAAAACAAGAAATTAGATTTGCTAAATTTACTTACCACCCCTGGGCCACAAAAAAGTACCAAAAAATATTCAAGAAATACAATATAACATTGACACCAAAAAACAATTACAACATTAAAAACCTACTTCACAGTAATAATACTGATAAGATAAAACCAGAGGAAAAGTCAGGCATTTACAAGATTAAGTGTAAAGACTGTGAAAAAATTTACATAGGGAGGACAAAAAGAAACATCGGCACTAGAAAGAACACTTCAGGCACTTAAGATACAAAAATATTGATAAGTCCGCAATAGCAGCTCATTTCTGGTCTGAAAATCATGAAATTGAAGATAGCACAGATTTACTAAAATACATACAAAAACATAGTGAACTCGTCATATGGGAGAGGATATACATAGAAAAACATAAAAACCAACTAATGAACTTTGAAATCCCGCCAGAAGAGAATCCCACATTTAAGTTCATCACTAAATCAACAGATGGCAGCAGCAACTCCAGAATTATCCACACCCACCACACCACTGGATCAAGCTATAGTCGCATAAGAGCAGTAGATGCAAACGATGATTTGCGAAACATGTCCTCAAAATAGGTACGAAAGTGAAGCAGATGTGTAATAAATACGACTCATCTAAAAATTAATAATTATTTCGCTTCACTGTGGTGTTCCAATACAGTTAAATCTCGACTTGCTTTTAAATTTTTCCGGAACATGTTTCTGAGGCTTTGCCTCTATCATCAGCCGGCACTCGACTGGTTCTCATTGGTGTAGTTGACGATATTTTGTTACAGGTATCCTCTGGTGGCGGTTCAAGGAACTTGCTGAACAAATCTTTCTGGGGGATGTCGAAATTGAATAGTTTGTTCCTATTTTTTGAAATGAAGATTTGTTCCCATGTGGATATTTCTTGTTTTCCTGATGTATGTTTTAGTAGTTTTGGTTCTGGATTTGTTGTGGTTTTTTCCCCAAAAATGTGTGGCAACTGCTGATTTTTCTAATTGTTTATATTTTATGTTTCTAAAGTGTTCCTTTGCTCTTGTTTCTAAATTTCTTTTGGTTTTTCCAATATAAATGTGACTACAGTCATTGCATTCAATTTGATATATACCAGATTTTTTGTTAGATGGAACTAGCACCAGTCAACCATTTCTCCTTAAAAAACCTAATTTGCTGAAACATCAAAGATTCCATTGCATCTAACAAAAAATCTGGTATATATCAAATTGAATGCAGTGACTGTAGTCAAATTTATATTGGAAAAACCAAAAGAAATTTAGAAACAAGAGCAAAGGAACACTTTAGAAACATAAAATATAAACAATTAGAAAAATCAGCACAACATAAATCCAGAACCAAAACTACTAAAACATACATCAGGAAAACAAGAACTATCCACATGGGAACAAACCTTCATTTCAAAAAATAGGAATAAAGTATTCAATTTCGACATCCCCCAGAAAGATTTGTTCAGCAAGTTCCTTGAACTGTCACCAGATGAGACCTGTGACAAAATATCGTCAACTACACCAATGAGAACCAGTCGAGTGCCGACTGATGATAGAGGCAAAGCCTCAGAAACATGTTCCGGAAAAATTTAAAAGTAAGTGTTATTTAGTGTCATTAATCAACTCTCTTTAAAGTTAATTGGATTATCTACTTTAATTTTGTGAAATTCTTTTTTGTTGATTATTTTGCTTAGTTTTATTTGTGGTTTCAATGCAGTACTTTAATGGGTTAGTTTCTACTTTTTGGTAATTGTCTTCCAACAAATCTTCCATCCTCTTTGTGGAATCTTCTTTTTCCAAAATTACTAGTTTTTTTCCCTTGTCTGCTTTAGTATAAACAACTGGTTTCTTTTTAAGGGCTTTTATGATTTGGATTTAAAATTAATTTTCTTTTCATTTTTAATCTGTTCTACTATTTTGGAGCATTTGATTTTTACTTTGTTTCTATTTTCTTCATTAAGTGTTTGTGTAGCAATTTGGATGTTCAGCAATATACTCTTCAGCTTGTTCGTGTAACACTTCAGTGTTTTCTTAAGAACAGGTAGGAAGAAAATTAAACATTTCATTATGGGGGAAATAGGGATTCACTGGAAACAATGGCAGAAGGGAGCGGACAATCAAGCATCTTTTTATTGACTATCTTTAGTGTTAATATGAAGCAGCTTTAGGCATTTTTGACTTCCTACCACATTATCTAAGGTAATATTGTATTCTACTTAAAATTAATTAACATTTCACTGGAAATATTTTGAAGTTCTGATTTCATAAAGGGACTAAGATATCTATGAACAGTGTAATTAAGGCACTCCACTTTCTGAAATACTTCTTTTTATTCTATATAATATAATTAAGTCTTAAATGTGGAATCATTTTCGCAACAACTTAGTTTTTAAATGGTAAAAATATCAAATTTTATTTTTGCAAACTGGTTAATGTTATGTTTAAGACATTTACAGTATAAAATATGTATTGACTTTTCTGGGAATAGCCTATGAAGTTTTTCTGAGGAAACTTGTGGGGAAAGTATGCGATGTGTAAGATCATAACAAGTATAAAATGCAGATCTCTTTAAAACCCATTTATTTCATCTATTTAGTGTTCTATTCAGTTATTTCTTGTGATGCCATGGAAAGACATGTTAATGTTACCTGCTTTTCTTTTGTGCATCATTGCATAATCATAGGAATGATTAATATGAAGCAGAAGAAAAATAAGCTTTTGAAGAGTAGTTTGTTGGAGGTATATTAGGGTAGAGAAAGTAACACATCAGATCTTTTTCAGTTTTATTGTACTTCTGATACAACAGAGAAGTAACAAATATTACAATAAAATATACAAGGGAAGTTCAATAAGTACCCATGTTAGGAATGAAGACACCAGTTTTTTCAAACACAAATTCTTCATTTCTAAACATAATCACCTTTTATAAGTATATACACTTCTCCCAATGCTCCTATCATTTCTTTAACCCCTCTAAAAAAAAAAAAAAAAAAAAAAAAAAAATGGAATTGTCAAGCTCTGCAAAATACACCTTTGTCTCCATGATCTCATTTGATCTAAATTTTGTTCCCGCGAGCCATTTCTTATTTGGGAACAAGAGTAAAAGCAATTCATGCAATTTGGTGGCGGCAACTGTAGATGAATGTGTGCTGGGGCATTATCATTGTGCCCGCCTCAGTAGCGTAGATGGTAGCGTGGCTGCCTCACGTTCAAGAGGTCCTGAGTTTGAATCTCAATCAAGATGAGCTACCTGGATAAGAATTTTTCGGGGTTTTCCCATATCCTTAAAGACGAATGTCAGGTAGCTCTAAGCTCCATGGACTCCGGACACATTTGAGCATCATTTCACCCAGTTCATTCACCATCTGATATGACTTAATGTTGGAGGACATAATGTTTATTAAAAAAAAAAAATATGTGGTGAAACACAACTTTATAGTATGCTCTAGTAATTGTTTCTCCTTTTTCCAAGAAGAAGATGGGAGTGTCTTTGCCTTCTTTGGAACAGATACTGCGGAAGTAACCCATTGTTTTTATTGTTGGTTGCCGGAGTATAATGTTGAATCCAAGTCTCATCAACAGACAACTCAATGCACAATGTCCTTTGGATTTTGCTTAGAAAGTTGCAAACACAGCTGCACCCGCTTGTTGTCCACTTTGAGCAAATGCTGCACCTATCGGATGGACAGCTTTCTCATCTCCAACTTACCACACAAATAGGAATTGCCATTCCTATTGACACACGTATAGCCTCTGTCTCTATGAATCGGCACCAAATTTGTTTTGACAGCACGTAACATGAACTTCCCTTAACAACACCACATATTTTGAAACACGGGTATTTATTGAACTGCCCTTGTAATTATTTGCTACACACTTCACTTAACTTCTTAAGCAAGTTTCTGAACTTTTGACGGAATTGGAGACTGTTTTGCGAAAACTTTTCCGCATTGTCAGTCACTTTGTTTTTTTCCTGTTATTTGTTACTGCCACTATGTGTTATATTTTTGTATTAATTACCAAACTCTGAAAATGAAACACTTAGAACTGATAGGCAGTATTTCAAAATTCAGTACTTGATTTCTTAAAATAAATATTTTGTACCAAACTTTTAAATCCATCAGAGCATTTAATTGCTTTAATAATTTAACTTTTGGATTTGTTTCATGATTAAATGAACTAAAATGATCTGCCATGGCTGATTTATCAGTCTGTTTATACCTAATATTTTCAAAATATTCATTCAACTCATTTTTATACTCTGGTAATAAATAACACCTAGCGGTAGTAACGATGACAACTGGAAACTGTTCATGGAATCTAGTGTCTTGAATTCTGTAAATTTTCATTAATTTTCTTAAAAAGATAATTGAAGTTTGTGGCAAATAATTACCTAAGTCTTGAATTCTATCAACTTTGAGGAATATTTCAGGGCTAAAGGAGAACATTAAGTTCAGATATGTACTATTTAATAGAACAAATTTTTATGAATATTTTACACTATCATTTCATTAAAAATTCGCCTGCGGTGCCGTATGTAGTAAAAGCGGGCGTTAAACACTACGCATTCATTCATTCAAAATGTCACCTTAAGTCTTCATATAAGTCTTTAAGCATCTTGGGCAGTCATCTATGGCAGCACATATGACATGTGTCTAAATCTGCCACTGGCTGCTGCAGGGATTTTTTTTTAAGACTTCAAAGATTATTGTCTTGAAGAGCTGGTCTTGGTCTCCAAAATATCTCTTCTCTTTAATTTTCCTAATTATATCACTATTGTGGTGTTAAAGGGGATTCTTGTTCCTCTATCCCTTTTAAGATTGGGCCTGAGGAACCGAAACCAAGGGGTAGGTGATCAGCCCAATGCCTGGTTTGAAGGTGAAGGAAGTAGATGGTATATGAGAACGAGATGAATGATTGGAAAGATGATGATGAAGCAATTAGTGGAATGCTGACGGGGGGGGGGGGGGTGTTGGAACCGGAGGACCAGGGAAACCTGTCCTAGCGCCATGTTGTCCACCACAAGTCTCACTTTGCAGTCGCCTGGGATCGAACTCGGGCCAGCTTGGTGAGAGCCAAGCAGTCTAACCACTCAGCCAGGTCTCCAAAATATCTTGTGGTTTTTATAATCCAGAAGATTCAAGTCTGGACTGGATGATAGCTGATGAACTTTGTCCTTGAGCCACTGCTGACAATTCCTAGCTTTGTGAGCCAGAGTGCTGACCTGTTGGAAGATAAGTGATTGGTTAAGAGCATATAGAATAAATAAAGAGGGATTTCAGAAAGTGGAGTGCCATTGTTACTAAAATTAGGCAAATGGGTCAGCCTTGTGTACACTTTTTTCCACTTAACAAGTTTTTTAATGAAGACTAGTTTCTGGGAACTTCTTCCCTATCCTCAGTTCTGTGGTTGACAACTCTGGAGTCAACCATAGATATGCACTTTGATATGTTGTATCTCCAGGATATGTGAAAAAGTGTTAATAACATTGATATTGTGGATATCCTGTCTAGCAATTGAGGTGTTCAAAATAACGACAGATCCCAACCGTCATTGAATTCTGAGATAGAAGCAGGATCGTGTACAGCTGCATCTACCTTTCATGTGATGAACTATCAGATGAATTGTGATATGCCAAAGCTTTCATTTTCCACCTTTAAACTTTGTTTGTAGTGAGGCCGAATACATTCTCAATGTGAAAGTGACGTATCACAGCTATGAGTGCTACATGTTCATGGCATTATTGATTCTTGTATGATGCACTCTGCAGATATTAATCTTGAATAAATAAATATATATATATAGGGGGGGGGGAGTGAGAAAGGCAACTGAATGGGTAATAAATAGAAAACATTTGTGCAGAAGCAGCAGTAAATGATTAATTAAATGAACAGGGAAGACTTTCCAATGTGTAAGGACTATGATACAATGAAGCACAAAATTAATACATTTTGAGTCAAACTAATACTCAATGCTCCACTTATTGCTAGTATTTACCTAGAATGCATTTCATTAGGATGTTCCTAACATCAGCTGTTGTCGACTAATGGACGTTGGTTTGGTGAACTCCTTGGAGATGATACGTACGTCTGTCGGTATCTTGAACTTGAAGTTTGGGTTTTCATCAAAAGTGTCGAAATTACACAATTTTCTTTCATATTTCTTTATGAAGATTTTTTCCCACGTGGTTAATGCACTTTTTAATAAGTGGACTTTTCGTTCTATCATGATCGCTACCGCCGATTTATCTTTTTCTTTGTTCCTGATATTCCTAAAATGCTCTTTAAGCCTAATTTTCAAGTTCCTTTTTGTTTATCCAATGTAAAAGTTGTCACAAACTGCAATGATGATTCCATGAATTCTTGTAATCCCCAAGGTTGACAATAAATCTAATCCAGAGGCGGATTCCCTACTTTAGTGTTAATGATATACCTATACTCTGTTTCATATAACCTTGCCCCGCTGACATGTATCACTCCGCATTCAACTACCTTCCCCCTCGTCCTAATTGGCTAATGCTTTCGCGCCATAGGCGGTGCCTTCCCGTCACATTTAAACCTGCGGTAAACGTCATAATAACTGCCGGGATGATAAATACAATCATACAAATAAGGATATGAAGGCATGCAAAAATACAAGTTTATAATGAAATGAGCAAGTTGAAACTAAATGACTGAGCAATGTAACTGAAACAAGTTTATAATGAAAGATTTTCGTCCTTCTCCACAGGGATTTTTTAAAACCCGCACACATACCTTGCAAAACTGCTTGTCTTTCAGTCTTAAAAGTCGTGTCACGCCATACCTTACTTTTCGTGTGTTCTTCATTCTCCCAAGTCTGGTCAAGGTAGTATATTTTGCTACTTGTATCTCGGTACAGTCTGACTGTCCTTGAATAACATCTTCGCCACACAGCAATATTGCCTCTGTTTTTTTTAGCACATTTTTCTTGCCTCTTTTTTCATTCACAAACCCCAGCTGTATGAGCAATCTGCTGAAATTTGGTGAATTTGCATCCTCATTTACAGCAGACGAAATGTTATTTATGTGAGGGAGTTCGTTTCTAAAGAAAAAAACTATACACATGACGACGCACAGCACTTTTCACGTATTTTCTCCGAGCATGCACTTTTGTTTATTCCTGCTTTTGCCAGGAGTGGTAAGTTTTCCTATTTTCTCAATTTCATCGCAATGTTCCTACGGATCTAACACTCACACCTGTAACTTCAGAGCACAGCTGTTCGACTTCTCTCACTGACAAAGATGGATTCTTCTCTGTGAGTGCATTAAACACATGCACCGCAATTCTTTTTTCACCTGTTTGTAATGATTTACCCTTGCGATACTTTAGCGAAAAACTGGCGGTAGACTCTGCTGTTATTCATATAAGTACACGCGCAATAAACGATAATAAAATAATTTAGCTTTCGCACTAGGCACAACCACCTTCGAATGCCGATATGACTAATCCAGTTCAAAACAAGGTCAGTGATAAGTCATGTAAACAAATATGTACTGCTGAAGCACATGCTATCGTGTCATATGCTTGAGAGCAAAGGAACCTCCTCTTAACTTCGTATAAGAATTAACATGCATTTCAGATAAATCAACTCTGTTGCGTAATATATTTAATTAAATCAGTTACGAAAATATAAATTTGACAATTCTCTTCCAACACGTATAGTTATATACAGATATATCACCATGTTAAATAACGAACTAATTTTTACCGCACGACAGTCTTTACCACAATAGCAGCCAATGAGATGTGATTAGGTCACGTGATTGGTAAGAGATACTGGGCAAGCTTATGTGAAACAAGGGTTAGTGGAGAACATCCTATCATCGAATAGCAGAATTTAAAAATTCATTACTCCCATACTGAGAGTTCTGATGCAATGCTTTGTTCTGTGGGCTACTCAGATTAGTCTGTTTATAATTGTCTATTTATATTTGATGGCATTCTTCACAATCAGTTTGGTAAATCCCTGATTTCTCGGTTTTTGGTGATTGTGAACATTACCTTGAAATATATGTGGGGAAATCAGCAAACAGCTTAAAGGAACAAATCTGTTTAAGTTCAACAGTAGTTCACACAATGGGAAAACACTATCACAGTTGTTACAGGGTTTGTGTCGAATCGTATTGATGGATGACGAATTATGCCCCTCGTTGAGGTGACCATTTGGAACAGGGTTGAAGTGGTTTGGGTAGATTCTCAACGTCAATGGGTGATGGAGTAATTATATCCCTCGATGTGGCGACATTTTGGTGGATGGAATAGATGGTTCTTGAAGTCCCAGCTTACCTCGGCGTGACTTCAGTCGGTTGAGCAAGATATCTTCTTTTACAGGGGTGGTACGGCGGAAGGAAATTTTACGTAAAATGAGTAATCATTTTTCTCTGTATTAAATAATGTAGAAACTTTTATTTCCTTACTTCAATCAACACCAGTTCGAACAAAATGTATGATTCAACATTTATAACACTATTCTTACACAAGATTCACTTGATGTGACGCGTTTATATCTGGATGCGTGCAAGAATCAAAAGTTTTATACGGTTGTTCACTACCGTGTATAATAATTAAATTGTGTGTCTTCTAGCGATGATATTTAATGTAAAGATTATCTAGTTATACTCGATGATTGTTATGAGAATAGACTTATATTCTTCCGCACACAACGGCGTTTAAGAAGAGAATTTTACATCCGTTCACGGTGACTGTTAGGAGAAGAAGAAGAATCAGTTCATCTTCTTCTACACATTAGCATTTCGCTAATCGTTCGACCCCCCTAGAGGAATATAGAATATCCTCCATGGCAACGTAAAATCTTTTATATCTGATTGGTCCACGTTTTACGATATACGCGTCACACCAATCCCAAATAAGTTTGTTATTCAACACTTTTGTGACGTCATTTCCACTTACATAGCTTCTCTGTGCATGACTCACTCTACTTAACCTCACATAATACAATATTTGAAACTCTTTGGGGACAACATAAAATAACTGTTTCAGATGCCCCTCTTCAGAATATATGGAAAATTAACTTAAATCTTCCAATAATATTGTTCCATATATTCTAAAGAATGCCCCAATAATTAAACATTATTACAACAATGAACAATTAATACAATTTAAAATAACAATATAAAATCAGAAATTATTCGAACACAATAATAATAAACAAAACATTTTTCAGTAATTCATAAACATATTATTTTTTTTTTTTTTTTTTTTTTTTGTTCTGGTGAGTGTCAAGGCTTTTGAATGGTTTTAAAAGTGTTTTGTGATATTTTCCTATCATTTTATTATCATCGTCTCTTAATTCGTACGTATGATCCCCAAATTTTCTTACTATTTTATATGGACCTTTATATAACAAATTCATTCTCCAATAGGATTTGATTTTAGAACTGGAGATATTAAATGTCTTTACTAGAACTTTATCATTTATTTCAGGATTCCATTTCGCTCCTTTTCTTTGTATCTTTGATAATCTTTTCTCTGCTTTTCCTTTTATTCTTCGAAATGCTTCAGCACACTTTTCTTCTTCATTCAATTCCATTTCATCTACTTTTAAGGTTGTCGGTGCTTTTATTACTAGAGGTTCAGGTTGTAGTCCAGTCATTAATTCGATTGGTGAAAATTTGGTAGTAGAGTTTGGGGTATTGTTAATGATTTTCTCAATAATATGGCAGTGTTTGTACCAGCCTCGGTGGTTAGAATGACACAGAATTCTGAAATACAAGCCTAAACACGCATCACTCTCTCGCAAGGATTTCCTTGGGGAAAATATGCTGAAGAGTAATACATCTTAATATTATTGTTCTTCATCTCTGAAGTAAACAATTTACTCCGGTGAACCGTTGCGTTGTCTGATAATATTGCCTTTATTGACCCATACTTTGGTATCCAATCTTTTAAAATTTTATTTACGCACGTTCTGCTTTTGATATTTTGTACAGGATAAATTTTTACGAATTTAGAAAAAATATCAAACATTACAAAAATGTATTTGCAATTGTGTTGACTAGCTGGCATTTCTCCATGAGCATCAATAGCAACTAGTTCGTTCTTTCTATCCCTGATGATAGTTTGAGGTTCAAAATCATATCTGACGTTTATTGGTTTAGCTTTCTGACACAATTCACATGTTGAAATTAATTTCCTAACCTTCTTGTCAATATGTTTAATGTACAATTGTTCTTTTATAGTCATAGCAGTTTTTTCACATCCTGAATGTGCTAAATTTTGATGAAAAGAATTTATTACATTTTCTTCCAAACTATTCGGAACTATCACTTTCCATTTTCGTATTACATCCCCATGTAATTTGTAAAGAATACCATTTTTCTTTGCTATGTTACAATTTATATTTTCTCCAATTTCTGGAACTTGTAGCAATAAAGACAATTTTGGATCATTTTGTTGGGTTTCCGAAATATTCTTAAACTTTTGGGTTAGGTTTCTATTCCATTTAAAATTTAATTCGAACAATTTAATCTCATGATGTGGATGTGATAACGTTTCTGGGATTTCCCCTTCCAATCTTAGTCTTGATAATAAATCACTAAATATGTTTTCTTTTCCTGGAATGTGCCTAATCTCAATATCATACGAAGTAATTTCATGAATATAACGAGATATTTTTGAGCTAGTTAATTTACATTTCTTTATAAATGACAAACTAATGTGATCTGTATACACAATAACTTTGGTATTGTATACATATTGCCGAAATTTTTGTAAAGCAAAATATATAGCTCCAATTTCCAATTCGGTTATGCAAGCATTAGCTTCTATTTTGTGCAATGCTCTGGAAGCAGTAGCAATTACGTGATTATTTCCAGATACATCAATCTGCGTTAGTACAGCTGCATAAGCTTGAATGCTAGCATCAGAATATATATTGAATGGGTCTTTCCAAAAGAATGGCATTTTTAAATAATTCTTTCACGTTTTGAAAAGCCTGTTGTTCTTCAGTCCATTTCCAAATTGAATTTTCCTTAAGAAGTTCCCTTAAAGGACTAAGCTCTTTGGCATAATTTATAACGAACCTACTCTCATATTGTAGTATTCCCATAAATCTTCTTAATTGCTTGATGTTCTTGGGTGGAGGGATAGCTTCAATCGATTTGATTCTTTCTGGATTCGGTGTCATGCCTTTTTCAGATATAATATAACCTAGAAATTCAATCTCTTTGGCAATAAATTGCGATTTATCCAGATTTATTGTCATACCACTTTCAGAAAATTTTGTAAATATATAATTTAAATGTGATATATGATCGTCAAAATTTTGATCAAAAATAAGAAAATCATCAATATATTGTAGAGCGAAATTTTCTATGGTATCTCCGAAAATATTATGTAACGCTCGAAGTAATGCACTTCCGCTAGTGGATAATCCAAAACCACATGTTTTGAATTGGTATATTTTTCCTCCAAAATTGAATCCTGTGTATTTTCGAACAGATTCATCTAGTGGTATCTGCCAATACGATGAAACCAAATCTAATTTTGAAAAATATTTTCCACGTCCTAATTTTGATAATACCTCATCAACTCCAAGAGGTCTGAAGTGATCGGGTTGTGTTAGTGAGTTTATCTTTCTTGCGTCAATCGTCATACGCAGTGTTCCGTTCGATTTATGTACCCAACACAAAGGATGTAGGTAAGGCGAATTAGAAATCTCTATAATTCCATTTTCTAGCATATCGTTTATTACTTCAGATGCTTGTTGTCTAATAGCGATAGGCACAGATCTACTTTTATGAGTAGAAGGAGCAATGTCGTTCACCTTAAATGTATGTATGTACTTATTACACAATCCAGGTTTCGTACTAAAAACGTTCCTGTTCTTTAGTATACATAACCTCAACTGTTCTCTTTGCGCGTGATTTAAGTTGTATGTTTTCCCTAACTTTTCTTTCAAAGTTCTTTGGAATATCATTTCTTCCTCTTCTTGTTTTCGCTCGGTGTCGGTATTTAATGTGTTTATTTGGCAACAATGATCTCCAAGGTCAAACGTATCATTTTCTTTATTATTTAAAAGTAAATTTTCTTTACCACTATCATCTTCATTATTAATTATATCTTCTTCGTATAATATTATATTTTCTACAAAAAACCTATCATTATTTATACTATCCTTCTCATCCTCTTTTAATATAATTTCTTCTAACAAATTTATTCTTATTACTTCATTATCTCCTTTGACCTTCATTTCATGTTTTTCGAAATCTATCACACTTTGCCAACCATACAATACATCATTGCCAATAATAATATCACGAGCTAAGTTTGGTATTACCAATACGATAAAATTGAAATTCCTATCATCTATTCGCGCAGGAATTAACGCTTGATATTTAACTTTATCTTTCTTTTTCCCAATAGCTGTGCTACAGTATACATTACACACGTTTAAATATTCAATCCTAAACTTGGATAGTAATTCCTTGAATAAGTTCTCACTTATTACTGATGAACTAGCTCCTGTGTCTATCAATACTTTATATTCGCTATCGCCTATACGAAGGTTAATCTGAGGTGGATTTACTAATTCCCGATCTTTACTTCTGGAGAGAGTGAGCTTATCTTCTGGTAAATTTTGAATTTTGATTTTGCCCTGTGTCATTTCTACCGAACCACTTTCCAAGGCACAAAATGATTTGGTACTCAATTTTCTGCATTAGTGCGGTCGGTAGTTACACTAGCAGTTGGGTTGGTACTATCGTTATTTATTTCTCTTTCTATTCCCTGAGTCTGTGTCCTTTCTAGGTTATTGTCTGCTCTTTCAAACCTAGGACCCCCAAAATCTCTTAATGAAGAGTTTTCAATGCTAGTTCCTCTTCCTCTACTTTGATAACCTGTTCTTAGGTTATTTCCCCTGTAAAACCTCAGTTGATTCACCTGATTACTCCTCACATTTCCCACAGGTTGGTTATTATTATAATTCCTCCTAGGAGTATTTGGAATTCTCCTTCCTATACCTGGCACTACCGATTCATATGTCTTTCTGGGGTTGTACTCTCTTCGTTCATAGTTGTCTCTTGAACGTGCCCCGCCCCAATTTTGGTTAAAACTATTTTGGTTTTGGTTAGTATGGTTGTGATTTTCCCCGAATGTTGGTCTTACTTCCTGTCTATTTACTTGCTTTTCTTCTATATGAGTCTTGTCAGGATCAACTTGACTATGAGTAGAATCAGAATTAAGGTTATGAGCCTCAAATTCTGATAATAACTCAATCATATCAGTAAAGTCGACGGGCTTAGCCACAATTAGGTGGTTTCTAATGTGTGGTGGATAATGTCGTATTAGCATATTCACGATCTCGGTCTCTGACATATCTGGATTCACAAGTTTGCTTTTGTTAGCAAGTTTTAGGAAATATTCAGTCATGGACACACCCTTCCTGAACTCGAATTTACCAGTGGCCAGTTCGACTTTAATTCTTCTCTGTCTTTCTGGACCCCAGAACCTATTTATAAACACGTTCCTAAACATACTATACGTTTCATGTGAAGCTAATGTTAACCTCAGCCATTCTAAAGCATTTTTCTTCAAACACCTTTTAACAATCATCATCCTAAATTCATTTGGAATCTTTTTAATTTTAAAATATTCTTCTAATTCCTTTAGAAATATTTTGGGATTGTCTCCCGATTCTTCTTCGAAAGTAGGTGGACTTATGTCATGCAACAAATAATTTGTACAATTTGTGTTACCTTGACTGTGTAACTGTGTATGTGTGTGCATGTTTTGTATTTGTCTATTACCATTTACTTCACAATCAGGTGACAAAGATTCTGTATCGTCACTCTCCAAATAATTCTCTAAGTTTTGTACAATATTACCTGAATTACCAGGTAAGTCTATACATGTAATATTCTTAGATTTTATTACCCTCTGGTTCTCAGAAATTTTGCTTGCCTGTAATGCAATCACAACTTGATTCAGCTTGCTAATGTTTTCTTTCTCTCTCTCAAAACTTTCCTGTGCCAAATCTATTCTTGTAATCATTTCACTATTCAACTTACTGACTTCATATTTAACTTTTAGTTCATCTTGTTGTGTTTGCACCTCAGTAGCAATTAGTTTAACATCATTTCTGATACTATTTACCTCTCTTACAAAATTATTCTGTATTTCAATATTTTCCTCATGGTATTTCCGTGAATTATCTAATAAGACTACATCTATTTCTTGTCTTATTCTATTCTCTAATTCCCCTATTTCTATTTTTTGTTTTTCTACAAATTCTACTTGTTGCTTAAGGATTTCTGACTCCTTAGCCAATTCACTTCTTATATCTTTTACTACATTTTCCTGACTTATTTTCATTTCCTGAAACATCTCTTTTAACCTAGACATTTCTCCATCATGAGATTCTATTTTCTGTTTTAAAGATTTTATGCCTTCTCTACACTCTTCTCTTCCCTTCTCAATTTCATTTCTTAGGTTACCTAAACCTTGATCTATCCTAGCTTCTAATTTCTCTGAACTTTGATCTACTTTAGCATTTAAATTATCCATTTTAGCATCAAAATTACTCATCATTTTCTCTAACCTGTCTATTATCATTTCATTATCTTTACTCTGCATAATTTCTGTTCTACTTGTTCCTGCATCATCACTAATCATTCCTTCCACTACTTCCCTGACTTCTTGTATTTCTGCTCTCTTATCACTAACTAGTCTTTCCACTCCTTCCCCAATATTTTTATTCTTATTGTCTGTTAATTTTTTACCTTCCATTTTAGGTAATATCTTTCCCTTTCTTAATAACATAAAAATGAAAATTATAATTTTGTCACTTTTTCTATTAATTATCTATTAAGATTTTTCCATACTCACTTTTCTTCTTTCTTCTTTCTTGATTCGAAGTTACCTATCCATTACACTATTTATTCTCCTGTGGTGTAATCCTCCTTCTGCCTATTCGAGTCCCCGTTGGGGCGCCATTTGCTACAGGGTTTGTGTCGAATCGTATTGATGGATGACGAATTATGCCCCTCGTTGAGGTGACCATTTGGAACAGGGTTGAAGTGGTTTGGGTAGATTCTCAACGTCAATGGGTGATGGAGTAATTATATCCCTCGATGTGGCGACATTTTGGTGGATGGAATAGATGGTTCTTGAAGTCCCAGCTTACCTCGGCGTGACTTCAGTCGGTTGAGCAAGATATCTTCTTTTACAGGGGTGGTACGGCGGAAGGAAATTTTACGTAAAATGAGTAATCATTTTTCTCTGTATTAAATAATGTAGAAACTTTTATTTCCTTACTTCAATCAACACCAGTTCGAACAAAATGTATGATTCAACATTTATAACACTATTCTTACACAAGATTCACTTGATGTGACGCGTTTATGTCTGGATGCGTGCAAGAATCAAAAGTTTTATACGGTTGTTCACTACCGTGTATAATAATTAAATTGTGTGTCTTCTAGCGATGATATTTAATGTAAAGATTATCTAGTTATACTCGATGATTGTTATGAGAATAGACTTATATTCTTCCGCACACAACGGCGTTTAAGAAGAGAATTTTACATCCGTTCACGGTGACTGTTAGGAGAAGAAGAAGAATCAGTTCATCTTCTTCTACACATTAGCATTTCGCTAATCGTTCGACCCCCCTAGAGGAATATAGAATATCCTCCATGGCAACGTAAAATCTTTTATATCTGATTGGTCCACGTTTTACGATATACGCGTCACACCAATCCCAAATAAGTTTGTTATTCAACACTTTTGTGATGTCATTTCCACTTACATAGCTTCTCTGTGCATGACTCACTCTACTTAACCTCACATAATACAATATTTGAAACTCTTTGGGGACAACATAAAATAACTGTTTCACAGTAAAGGTAATGAATTTTGGGATTGCACTTATGTATGTAATGATCCAGCTAGATGAGTGGACATGCAGGTGGTAATAAGAGACTTCTAAACATGTTTTCTGAAGACTTAGTAAATGAAACTAAATAGTCATTATTTCATTCATAAATTGAATATGTTGAAAAGTGCTCAATTTTAGTAATCTAGAATGTTGTGATATAATGCAAGCATAACCAGGGTCGTATTTCTTACTTGGTATGAATTTTCGGTAGAGGTGACCTATAAATCTCCTGCTACATAACTTTTAACCCATTCGCATTGCATGACGAGCTGACGTGCTCTGTTGCAAATAACTGCACAGAGCTCAAACTGTAGGCACAGATACTTACCAAGATGTTTGATATATTTTTTCCGTGCATTTCACTTAGTGTTTTCTTGCTAAAAATGTTTCTGATCTGCAGATGTTGCATATCTCAGTAAGCAACATGGCGAAGAGAGCGTTGCTTGGTAATGATGAGGATTTACAAAAGCTTTTCGATAGTATTTTCTACAGTGATTTCAGATTCTGAAGAACCGCAAACAGTACTTCATACTGATGAGTGATCAGGAATGAAAGATTTTCCCATAAATGGTAGAGTACAAATTCAAATGTCAATTGATCTAAAAACTCACTTAACCTATGAGTTTAGTTTTTAGCAATATGCATGTCAAATTGAATACATGTATCTTTACTGTTGATCTTATGATTATTTTAACATTATTATGCTCGCAATATCACTGGTAGGGTATTTAAATCACATTTCATCAAGTAGTAGGGTATTTAAATAAGATGTGAATGGGTTAATGCGGTAAAGATTTTATTACATACTTAGGTCAAGCAGACTGTTGGCACGAGGTCTACCTGAAAGTCCAAAGACTCCGGCCTCTTATCAGTCCAGGAGCGATGGAAAACTCCGGGGTTCTTTCCTTGGGGCAATAGCCCCCCCTCCATCAACATCAACCCTGCAGGGAAGGCTACCAAACAACGTTGGTGGGGCTGCCTGTCGATCTAGTCTGTTTCATATAACCTTGCCCCGCTGACATGTATCACTCCGCATGCAACTACCTTCCCCCTCATCCTAATTGGCTAATGCTTTTGCGCAAGAGGCCATATTTTATTTTATTTTATTTATTTAGCATTTAATTTCTGTACAGAAATATTTGCTTTTTCAAGATACAGTACAAACAATACAAACTAGAAATTCAGAAAATACAGAATTGATTCTGCATGCAATAATCAGATTAAATTGTATCAATGTCAACAAATACAGAAAACTTACATGAATTGTCAACCATTAGTATCATAAAATTATTCTCATGTAATCATTTACTCTACTTAATCTGGGGTCTAAAATATTCAAAGAACTCTTGAGTACTATAGAAGCACTGATTTATTAAAAATCATTTCACATCTCTTCTGAATCTTTTCTTATTATTGTTTTCGATTTTCTTTAAGATTAAGTTATACATGTGAACCCCTTTATGAAGTACTGAGTTAAGTTTTTTATTTGATCTTGATCCCAGTATATGTAATTTAGCACCATTCCTAGTATAATGTTCATGAATAGTGTTATTTGTTTGAAAATATTGTATGTTGTTGTTTATAAAGCATACGGTTTCTAAGATATACAGACATGGCAGAAGTAGTAGTAGAATTAAGTTTAGGGCGCACAACTACGGCGGTTATCAGCGCCCTTACAAAGGTAAAAAGTCTACACAGTTAAAATCAACACATTAAAGCCGGAAAAGCGTGTAAAAATGGGTCGGTAAAAGTCTAAAACCTATAGCATAAAAACACTAAAAGCCGTCATGGAGCTAGATGCGGCTGTGCATACCGCTAAGGCATATAAAAGCTAAAACTCGCTCCACGGCACTCAGGTTGTCCGCCAACACCTGACTCAGCGTACTCGGGAAACGGAGGGAGTTACGCGTGGGTGCTAAACACCGGCATTCTGTTAAAATATGTCGGACAGTCAAAGGCTCCCGACAGTGAGCACAAATTGGTGCAGGGTCAGAGGATAAAAAATACCGGTGGCTAAAAAGGCAGTGTCCAATGCGGAGACGGGCTAAAACGACTTCTTCACGGCGGCGACCGCGCGAAGAAGTACACCAGGGTACCGGGTGCGGTTTTAGCTCCCGCAGCTTGTTGCCCAGAACCCCATTCCAATCTTCGTCCCAACGTTTTAGGATAAGCTTACGTAGAGCTCGACGAAGATCTGTCCAAGTAATAATGGAACTAAAGCACTGCGAATTTAAAATAGCACCTTTAGCAGCAACGTCGGCAGCTTCATTGCCCGGCAGCCCCACGTGTCCAGGGACCCACACAAACGACACACTAACGCCAGCATTAGCGATCGAGTGGAGGACATCCTGGACACGCTGTACCAGAGGGTGGTAACTGTACAGCGATTTAATGCTCTGTAGGGCACTCAAGCAGTCAGAGGCAATGACCCAGGACGGCATTGCTTGCCTACGGATATATAAAAGCGCTTGGTAGATACTATGGAGCTCGGCGGTAAAAATGGAACACTGCGATAAAAGCTGAAAGCTAAAAGTCCGGTTCTCATGGAGGAAGGCAGAACCTACTCCCCGGTCGTCCTTTGAGCCGTCTGTATACACGAAGCAGCACTGGGCGAAACGTGACTGGAGTTCTAGAAAAGAGGAGCGAATAGACGAAGCCGGGCAGGTCGACTTGGGCGTGGACAGCAAGGAGAAGTCAAAGCGAACCTGCGAGCGGAGCCACGGAGGAAAGCGTGCTTCTCCGAGGGGTAGGGAAGCCGGCAACGTAACGGCCATGAGGCGCAGCTGGCTCCGGAAACGCACTCCAGGGGGGAGTAGAGCTGATGGACGGGATAAATAATGGCGATCTAATGAGTCATTAAAAAACAACTTAAAAGACGGATGTTGCGGCAGACTAGACAGTCTGCAAGCATAGCTACTTAAAAGAACATCACGCCGATAAGAAAGGGGAGGCTCAGCAGCTTCGGCACACAAGCTGATGACTGGACTCGTTACGAAAGCCCCAATACTCAACCGTATACCTCTGTGATGTATAGGGTCGAGACGACTTAAAACAGATGGTCGAGCCGAAGAGTACACAATGCAACCGTAGTCGAGCCTCGACCGGACCAGAGCGCGATATAGGCGTAAAAGAACAGTCCTATCGCCTCCCCAGGATGTGCCAGCTAAAATACGTAAAATATTAAGGGAACGGTCACACCTACCCTTGAGATACGAAATATGGGAATGCCAGCTAAGTTTGCGATCAAGCACCAGTCCGAGAAACTTGACCTCGTCTGCGAAAGGAAGAACGCCTGGAACGAGATGGAGAGTAGGAGCAAGGAATGCCTTGCGGCGCCAGAAGTTTACACATCGGTTTTTTCAACTGAGAACTTAAAACCGTTCTCAATACTCCAAGTGTACAGTCGGTCGAGACAAACTTGGAGGCGGCGTTCTAGAAGACAGGTGCGCCGAGAACTACTGTAGATTGCGAAATCGTCAATGAACAGTGAACAAGACACTCCGTGAGGGACACAGTCCACGATGGCGTTGATCGCAATGGCAAATAGGGTGACGCTGAGTACCGAACCCTGCAGTACTCCGTTCTCCTGAGTAAAACACCGCGATAAAACCGAGCCCACGCGAACCCGAAAGATGCGGTCCCGCATAAACTCCTGGAGAAACAGAGGAAGGCGACCACGAAAATGCCACTCGTGGAGCGTACGTAGAATGCCATACCTCCAGCAAGTGTCATAAGCCTTCTCCAGATCAAAAAACACTGCAACTGTTTGGTACTTTCTTAGAAAGCCGTCCAGGATCTGGGTGGAGAGAGAGACTAGATGGTCGACCGTGGAACGGCGACGACGAAAACCACACTGGAAGTTCGACAGGAGGTTCCGGGACTCAAGCCACCACGTCAAACGGCAATTAATCATTCGCTCCATCACCTTGCAGATGCAACTGGTGAGAGAAATAGGCCGATAGCTGGAAGGCAGATGACGATCCTTCCCAGCCTTCAAAATCGGTATGACGGTGGCTTCGCGCCATTTCTCGGGAAAACAGCCGTCAACCCAGATGCGGTTATAGACGGCAAGGAGGAAGTTTTTCCCTTCGGGAGAAAGATGTTGTAGAAGTCGTATGTGTATACCGTCTGGTCCTGGTGCAGATGATCGCGAGGATGAAAGTGCGTGGTCTAGCTCTGCCATGGTGAAGAGGCGATTGTAGTCTTCAAGGTTGCCAGAACGAAAGCAGAAACCTTGAGATTCCACCTGATTCTTAATTCCGAGAAACTCAGGTGCGTAATGATCGGAGCTAGACACGTGAGCGAAAGCACTGCCGAGAGTGTCGGGTGGCGTTGGGAAACACGTAGAGCACGCCTACGAGCACGGATTGCATTCCGGCAGGCATCCGTCCACCATGGGACAGGACGTCGACGAAGATTGGGAGTCGATCGGGGAATAGACCCTTCTGCAGCGGAGAGTATCCGCGCGCAAAGATGCTCTACGAGATCGTCTACAGAAGCGTGCTCATTGTAATTAAAAACCGCCAATTGGGGGTAAAGAGCCCAGTTGGCGTGATCGAAAAGCCAGGTAGGCAAGCGTGTGGAACATACGGTATGTGCCAGGAGACTAATTAGACAGGGGAAGTGGTCACTGGAGTGTAGGTCAGAAATGACGTTCCATTGTAGGGACACTGCTAACTGCGGGGAGCATACTGCCAAATCCAGATGCGAGAAGGTGTTGGTTGCATCAGAGAGAAATGTTGGTTCTCCGGTGTTCAGGAGAACCAGATTATTATAGTCCAGGAAATCAAGCAGAGCTCTGCCTCTCGCACAAGCTCGGGCGGAACCCCAAAGAGGATGATGAGCATTGAGGTCTCCTACCAACAGAAAGGGAGTGGGTAGCTGAGCAATTAGAGCTTGTAGCGCAGTAAGCGAGAGGTCGTCTGACGGTGGAATGTAGATGCTGCAGATAGCCAACTGTACCCTCGGCAATATTATGCGTGCAGCGACTGACTGGATGGTAGTGTGTAAAGGTATATCGTCTACATATACGTCATTTCTGACCAGCACCATAGCGCCCCCGTGCGCAGGAATGCCCTCTTCAGGAGCCAGATCACGCCTGAAGGGGGTATATTGCCTTAATTGGAAGGAATCTAGAGGGCATAGCTTAGTCTCCTGTAAACAGACGACTAATGGATCATACCTACTGAGTAATACATTAAGCTCTGCGCGGTGTGCCCTAAGCCCACGTATGTTCCATTGTAGGATCGTCATTAGAAATTTGGATTGTAAGGTGAAAGTTTATTCCACCTTATGACGACTTCGACGGTGGCCGAATAAGTTTGCCCTTCTTTTTGGGTTTTGGGCTAACCCCTTTAACGTCCGAGTTGTCTGGTCTTTTTCTGGAAGTCAACCTGGTAGTGTGGTCTGTGTCCTCCTGTTCCATCTCCTCTACGGAAGAGGCCCCTTTACCGATAGAGAACTTCGGTTCTAGGGCCCCAAACCGATTGGAGACTGAGATCGACGAGGACGATAGCCGTCGATCTGAATCCTCCCCGGAAGACTCCTCAGAGGAAGAACTTTTAGATGTCCGGGAACTCTTCTTGCGGCTGGCCGGTTTGTTGGTAACCTTGAGGAAATCGGACTTCGTATAAGTCGTCTTAAACTGTTTAGGAGGGGCATCGTAAACAACTGGCTTGTTGGTCTTGCCGGAGGTTGATGCTTTCGATGGTGAAGGTATTGGCGATTTCCTTCCTGGCGGAGGCTTAGGCGTGGAAGGTGAAGACACGGGTGTTTTGGCAGGCTTCGATGGCAGAATAATTTTCTCTGAGATTGTGGCCTCTCGTATATCGCTTGTCTGAGTGGCGATCTCTCGCCGCGGCACCGGCCTAGCTGCTACCGAGCTGTAGGTAGCGGACCGCGGGAGGGATGGTAGTCGAGTACGCAAGAGTTTCCGGGCTTCCGAGAAGGAGACCTTCTCTTTCACCCGGATCTCCTGGATCGCCTTTTCCTCGACGAAGCGCGGGCAATCTCGAGAGCTGGATGGATGTTCTCCAGCGCAGTTCACACATTTAACTGGCGATGTGCAAGCACTCTCATGCTGCGACATCCCACAGTTACAACACGTGGCCATGCCGTTGCAGAAGGCGCTAGTGTGTCCGAATCGCTGACACTTAAAACATCGAAGCGGGTTTGGTATATATGGGCGCACCTCGATGTTTTCGTACCCTGCCCTAATCCTTTGTGGGAGATCTACCCGATCAGGGTACGGGTAGGCACTAGGTCCCCTCGCTCTCGACGCTGCACTCGGTAAACAGCCGTCACACCTTGATCTTGTAGGTTCTCTACGATTTCCTCGTTCGTCATGCCATCCAGAGCGCGGGTGTTAACCACACCGCGCGAGGAGTTGAGGTTCTTATGGATGCTGACGTTCACCGGGTAACTGCCCAACAGGTTCGCCTTCAATATATCTGCTGCCTGGGAGACAGAATGAGCTTCCACCAGGAGCGTGCCATTTCTGGAACGAGTACAAGACTTAACCGGACCAGCAATATTGTCAAGGCCCTTTTGGATTATGAAAGGGTTCAGTGACATGAAGTTCTTTCCTTCCTCTGTTCTCGTTATTACTAAGTAGCGAGGACCAACGGACTCAACTACTTCCTTTACACTTACCTTCACAGTTTTAGATTTAGAAGAGTGCACCATTGCGGTAATGTCCTCCACCATTGCGAACGTCTCCGATGGCGTGCTCACATCCTGGGCGCCACCCCGGCTTAGGTGAGAGTCCTGGCTTGGACCTTGCTCACCTTAGGGTCACACCTCCCAGTGTAAAGACAGAGGGATCCAATCGCCTTCAGGAGTGTAACAGCTCACGCAATGGCCCCTCCCCGGGACTGACCTTTATCAGCGGATACGAACACAGTCCTACATGGTAACAAGGGGCTGGGAGCTACGCGTTACCCAGTCACCCCTTGCGCTTCCCTCTCTGACCACCCGCGCTATGTTACCCGTCAGACATGTGTTCAGGGAGGAAAAACAAAAAAAGGGAAAAATAAATGGGGTCAAACACCGAAGTGGACCATGGTTGGGCGTTTGGAGGAACACTCTCACCTCGCAGAGGAACCCAATCGAGAGATTACACCAGAGCCTCTTCTGCCAGTTTTCGGGGTTACTGATGGGCCTTCTCGGCAGCCGTAGCGGTCGTGGGGTACACCAAGTCCCCACCGTACATCACCCCATCAGTCAGTCCCCTACTTCCTGTTGCCCACCCCTCGGGACGAGGACCGCAGAGGTTGGATTTTGAGGGGCAGACATGGCAGAGTTAGTATATTATTTTCCTTAAAATATTTCATACAATGAGTCCTTTTACTTAGATTAAACATTCTTCTTATTATTTTCTTTTGTGTTACAAATAAATCTTTTATTTCGGTAGCTGATCCCCAGATAAAGATAGGCGGTGCCTTCTCGTCACATTGAAACCTGCAGTAAACAACATAATATTTGCCAGGAAGATAGAAATAAGAATATGAAGGCATGCAAAAATACAAGTTTATAATGAAACTGAACAAGTTGAAACTGAATGAATGAGCAATGAAACTGAAACAAGTTTATAATGAAAGGCCTAAGGCCTTTTCCACTGGGATTTTTTTTTAAACCAGCACACATACCTTGCAAAAATGCTTGTCTTTCAGTCTTAAAAGTCGTGTCACACCGTATTTGTCGTGTGTCCTTCATTCACCCAAGTCTCGTCAAGGTAGTGTATTTTGCGATTTGGACAATTTGATTGTCCTTAAATAACGTCTTCGCCTCACGGCAATATCGCCCCTGGAGTGGTAAGTTTTTCTGTTGTCTCAGTTTCATGTCACAATGTTCCTACACATCTAATACACCTGTAAGTTCAGAGCTCAGCTGTTCGACTTCTCTCACTGACAAAGACGGATTCTTCTCTGTGAGTGCATTAAATACATGCAACATAATTCTTTTTTCGCCACTTTGTAAAGGTTTTCCCTTGCGATGCTTCAGCGAAAACCTGGCGCTAGACTCTGCCATTATACATATAATAAACGTGCAATAAACGATCAATAAAATAATTAACTCTCACATTCGGCACAACACACCTTCGAATGGCAATATGACTAATCCATTTCAAAACAAGGTCAGTGATAAAAGTCATATAAACAAATATGTCATCACTACAGCTAAATCACGTGCTATCATGCCGTGTGCTTGAGAGCAAATGAACCTCCTCTTTACTTCGTTTAAGAAGATAAATCAACTCTGTTGCATAGTATTTTTCATTGAAACAGTTCGAAAATATAAATTTGACAATTCTTTCCAACATATAAAGATATATCACCATGTTAAATAATGAACTTATTTTTACCGCACAACAGTTTACACCACAACAGCAGCCAATGAGAGGTGATAAGGTCACGTGACCGTTAAGAGATATGGGGCAAGCTTATGTGAAACAAGGATTAGCACACCTACTAGCTCTGCAGGTTAGTATCCGGGACCTTTTAGGCAACCTTCTGCCTCCTCCGGGCAGCCGAAGCCTGGCCAGAGGTACCCGATCTCCCACGGGTAACTGGAACACACTGCCCCCTCGAGTCCAACCCAATCTGAACAACTCCCATTCAGGAAGGGGCTCGAATGTTCGGCTTGAAGTTCCTCTAGTAACGTCACAGGTACCACGAGTGCTAGAGGTCCATAGTGCTTGCACCCCAGCAGCTGAAGGGGACGGATCTCCTACCCTACGGAGAGGTCAAGCAGACTGTGTCATGTTACTAAAGGTCATTGCTCTTGTGTACTGCAATAAAAAACAATTTTTATGAATAACCATGTAACTAGAGAAGGCCATGCAATTGTAATGCATTAACATTTTTTGTGAAAGCAGTTTAATTGTATGAAGCAAATGGTAGTGATAAAATCCCTTTTAACAATAGTCAACCTGAAAAATTTAATGCCATGGCCGGGATTTGAGCCACAGATCTCCTGGTTAATTTCCATCAGTTAACTTAAGAGTTTAATAATTAAGCCTGGGACTCAAGTACTTAGTTGCCACAAAAGGTGTATCTTGGATACGCAAGCCCCTAGTGGTTTACTGGGAAAATATATGTACCAGGAGATCCGTGGTTCAAATCCCAGCTATGGCATTGAATTTTTCAGGTTGACTATCTAAAACCTTGGCCTATCTACAGCTAGTGTGAAGAAATGATTCATTTTCATCAGTTACTTTAATCCCTTGTACCTTTGGTTTAGATTCGAGGAGGCGCGTAGGACTGTTAAACGCCCATCAAGTGACCGCCGTGATCCGTACCCAGAGGAAAGGAAGCGAGTTGCTACAGAACGTCACTTTGATGGTCCTGGACGGTATGAAGATGGGCGAAGGTAAGTGAAGTGGAGAGGAGAGTGAGTATTTAGTTGGTAAGTGCATGTAATTTGTACATTATTGAAGAAATTTGAATGATCGTTTAGTATGCATAGGAATGTAGCAATGTATCTACACCCAAGTTACCAGAATTTGTGGTGGGAAAGTAATGTGTCTGCCTCACATTCAAGAGGTCCTTAAGTTCTAATCTCTGTCAGGGTTAGTTATCTGAATAAGATATTTCCCCCCGCCAGGATTTCCCCTTCAATTTGGGGCACTTGGGGCACTATTGACATTACATAATATCTTCCCTTGCAGAGATATCCATTACCTCATTACAAGCAAGTGCTTCAAATCTATTTAATTTCTGAACTGTACATTAGTTCCTTCAGTCCTACCTTTGCACAGGTCTGCTTTTTGTAATTCCATCCAGCATTTGTTGATTATAAGCCTCCATTTCTATTTTGCCATGTTAGAACTGACTAAAGGCTAAGTCGTGCCAACTGTATCTGTTTTTTCAGCACTCTCATTTCTTCCAGCACATGTTTCAAATCCTTGTTTTGGATGTCCACTATTGTATGGAGTAATGCTGTAATTTTTGTATCGCTGGTTTCTTCCCTTTCTGTTACAGACATGGCCATAGTTTGTTGCTTTGTTTCTTCTCCACCATCCTGTCATTTACACTTTGTAACTGAAACATTCTACTCTATTAGAATTACCATAAATATTTCCACTTACAGAGTTTCTGGTGCATTTGCCGTGTTAAAACTCCAGTTGTCACCATCCCGAAGGGCATGCATCAGTACCCAAATGTGTTCATGCGGATGCTGTAAATCCCTAATCTTATCCTTGTACACCTGGTGAGTCAGAATCAGAACAGTGGTGAGCCTCATCCAATCCAGTGTCTTGGCAATGCGCAAAGAGGGGTGGTCCAGAATGTTGTCCTGGAACTACAGGTGTTGTTGTCCAGTACAAAGTTGATTTATCTTTGTTTCAGCAAATGGGAATGGATCATAAATGTGAGGCCCAACCACACCACCTTTGAAATGTGTTCCATTTCCATAATGACATGTAGTTCATTAGCTCATGTCCTGTTGTGATGCTGCATATTCCTCATGTTTAAGTTGAGATGTCCGTCAGTACAAAGCACATGGTACTTGGATGCTGTTTTTCAACTCAGACATGTCAGTGCTTTGGTCTACGATATCACCTGTTATACAGTCTTAAGTTACTTGCGACGTTCATAGGATATCTGTGTAGCTTACAGATCAAACCTTTAATGGTGATTCACATTTGAGCTGCTGTATAACCTTGGCAAAGGGCAATTTGTCTCCAGTCTTTATGGTTAATATCTTTTAGTTTACTTACAGTAAAGATATTAAAATTTAGCATTTTTCCAGAAAAGATTAGACAGGCAGCCTGTATTTAACTTAAGAATGTAAGTAAATTACTTCAAATCAAAGATATCCTAATACACAGTATAGAAAAATGTCTAATACTTGAAGATAAACCTTTATTACTTTTTAAAGTTAAAAGCAATTAATTTCATGCTAAATGAATGATTCAAATTACAGCCTCATATGTGTCCCCCGCATAAACTCAATATTCCATAGGTTGTGGAAAACAATGGAAGGAATGAAGATATTTGTGTAACTGACCTGAGAGGATTCATTGTTATTACATTTACTTACTGTGGTGAATTCAGCAGAAACAAACCACAATTTAAGATGTGAGGTAATGCAACTAATTGAGTATTATTAAATTTTAGATGAGTCGCATTTTTTAACACATCTGCTTCACTTTCGTACCTATTTTGAGGACATGTTTCGCAAATCTTCGCTTGCATCTACGGCTCTTGTGCGAGTCGCACAAGAGCCGTAGATGCAAGCGAAGATTTGCTAAACATGTCCTCAAAATAGGTACGAAAGTGAAGCAGATGTGTTAAAAAATGCGACTCATCTAAAATTTAATAATTTTTCGCTTCACTGTGGTGTTCCAATACAGTTGAATCTCGATAATTGAGTATTGTCTAAAATATGCGGGAAAACATTTTTGTTTGGTGGTAAGTTGTGCAGTACAACAAATTCAAATAAGCATGTCACATTCCACTCATACACAGAAAAAACAAAGCAAGAATTTCCCTCACTGTCAGAGGATACCATGACAACTGAAAATGGCATGTTATATGCGTTTATAAACAGAAAACTATTGGTCAGAACATAATTCAGTGAAGAAGCTATCATTCCAAAACGATGTTGTACACTCTGGTTTCCACATAAAAGGAAGCACCTGCAACAATCCTTGTTCCATAATGATTGAACTGCAGGGTAGTTATATTTTTGCCATGATAGCTAAAATACAAAAACCAAAGAGTCTGGTTTATGCAAAAGTAGTAGAGAATTGTGGACCTTGCTACTTAGTATTTCATAGAACGGAGTAAGGCCAGAAGTTCCATTTGTAATACGGAAGGATTTGGATAAAATTACTTGTCCTTGTGAAGCCTTGTATATGGTCATGGTTGAAGCTGATTCACCAACCCAAGCTGTGAAAACTGTGCAGAACCCTGAACTTCTTGCACAATATAATAAACATTAGCAAATTGGATGGCCTGTCCAATGACATTCAGGATAGCACAAGTTTAATGTAACCAGGCAAGCAGCCAGAAACAATTGCATAAAAGTTCTTGGAAAATGTATACTCCATTTTTTAATTAATGTATAATTTAATTTAATCCTTAAAATGGCAATTAATTTCTACATATTTGAACATACACTGTCAAATTAAAAACTACTTTAATCAAATGAAATAAAATTTTGTTGAATGCAGTGATCATTATCCTTCAATGGGTGGTGTTGCCCTGTATTCAGCTTAAAAGTATTTTAGTGAGGTTCTTTTATTATAATATTGTACTGGCCTTAGTCGGTTATACTAACAAAATTTTGAGTCTTTTGAATTGTAAATATTATTTTTACAGTTACATTGTAAAGGCAGAATCCAAGCAAATGATATCCCAACAACATCCAAGCATCCCATCACACCGATTATTTTACTTGGGCCCTCCCCATCTTTTAACAAAGGCACATTTGACTGCAGTTGCCAAGATTTGAACTCACAAAGTTTGGCTTTGAATGGATGGCCAGTCCATTGTATAGCACTTTAATGACCATTGCTCTTTGAATTGATTGCGTTGAGGCACCGCAGAAAGCGGTATGAGAAGCAGTTTAGCAAGTACAGCAAGAACGGCATAAGTAGCAAAGTAATTCGTCCATTAAAGGGTTATAGGGGGTTTATTTTAGTTCAAGTTTGTTACGTTTGCAATTCATTGACAATGGATCCTCAGTCTCCATTACTACTAAACTGTTAAATACTTTTGACATAAAGCTCAAAACATTCTTTGTAATCTTTCCCATATTCACTGTTTTCTTGCTTTGCCTTTTTACTTTGTCAAAACAAGAGATTTAACTATATATGTATATTGAGTGTTTAAATGAACCTTTTAACAATATTCTGTTTTTAGAGAAAAGTGTTCTGTTATTTGAAAATTTGTAAGAATTCTAGTTTACAATTGTGCAGCTATATTAAATCCAAATGGAGGGAGGGAGGGAGGGAGGGAGATATATCAAAATCGGAAGTATATTTTTCTTCTAATTCATTCCCTGTAACTAGAGTAAAGGGATAAGGTACATGACAGAAGTTTTTGGAACTTTCAGTATTGATTGCAGATTTGAGCGTGGATCAAATTTCAGAGTTCGTGATGATCGTGGGCCAGAAAATGACCATCGTAACAAGGTAGATGTTCGCCATTCCGGACGTGAGCGATATGCAGAACCAGGAAAGGGTGAGTTCACTTTATATACTGTCTGTTTAGTATTTAAGTTCTTTTTTAATAGCTTGAACAAATGGTAAACCAGGAAACGCATTCTCATGTTTTAAACATTTCAAGTTGTGTAAACCCTTACACAAACTTTGATACATTTCCTCTGTTTGGGTTCTGCCAACTTCTATGCGATGAGTATAGTGGTTTTGTGTTCTATCATGAAATGATAGTGGAAAGCAAATCTTGTAACAGGTTGTGAGGAACATTACAAACAGAGGATGGGTTATTGGATTGTAATATTCCATTTGTAAAGCATGTGTAGGCAACATGATGTACTGTAGAAAATGTATTAATAATTAATAAAATTAGTAGTGCTGCAGATCGATCAAAAATTTTAATTGATTTAACTGTGTTATTTTAATCGATTAATCAATTGATTAATCGAGATCTGTTCAAAAATTAGGTGTAAGGATTATATAAAGTACTTTAATAATCTGTACATTTCATTATTTATGAAACTTTTAAATATTTAGATTCAAAATTTGTGTTTGCATCAAGTGCACATGCTTTATATATGTATTGAATTAGATCTACAATATTTTTGTTAGTAATTATTTAGTAACGCATTATATCAATATCTACTAAGGTTTGTGAGATTGACATGCAGTTTTTTATAACGTTTTTGCTTATTTTAACTTTTCAACACAAAACTTTCACTCACTGTCACGAACTTGGAAACATTAATGGCTTACTGCAGTTTACAGCCAGTTACACCACCACCAGCCCTGAGAAGAGGGATCAGCTATTGTAGTCGAAGTGTTTGGTTCAAGTTTTTACACTTCAGTTGTATATATTGTGACTTTGTGGGTTCGTGAAATAATAAAACGAGGTTACGAAACACAAAAACTACACTTTATTCTCCTCGAAATACATTCGTCCCATCACAATTTGCTAGCTAACCTAAAACTGTTTATTTTCTCTCTACATTCAACTGTCTCTCACTTCCGGTAATGATCGGCCATCATTTTTCATCGGCTTCGCGAGCCTACCACCAGGGTGACACTGCTCCCTCCTCAAGGCTGGTCGTCCCGAACAGCGCCTTCGTAGCGGGCCAGGCAATCCAGGTGTACCACCAACATCTTTCCTCGGGGCACCTTCTGGATGCGGTAGACCACGTCGTTAATCCTCCTCATCACACGGTACGGTCCTTGCCATGGCTGCTGAAGCTTCGGGCAGCGTCCCTTGGTCTGGGTTGGGCGGTACAACCAGACCAGGTCACCTTGCTGGAACCCTTGGCTGTTGGCTTGCCTGTCGTATCGGGTTTTCATGCGGTCGCTCGCCTTCTGGATGTTCTGGCGAGCCATCTTGTGCATGTCGTGGAAGTGGTCCACCAGGTTCTCCACATCCCTCAAGAGTAGCCCCAAGTCTGCATCCACCAGCTGCTCCCTCAGGCCTGCGCTACCCCAGCCATCCGCAGGCACTGCCGTGACTACTCGAACTGCTGCGGCACGCTCTTTCCCCTCCACTCTTGTGCATTGGCCGCACTCTTCTGGACAGGGTCTGCGGGACATAGCGTCCGCGTTACCGTGACTCTTCCCTCTGCGATGTTCCGAGGTGAAGTCGTACTCCTGCTGCCTCTGGACCCAACGTGCTGTCTGGCCTTCCGGTCGCGCCGTCACCATCACCTCACTCCTCGCTGGGACAACCACGTCTTCGCTCAAGACGACCCTGCCAATTCCAAGGCGCTCTTCTGGTTGACGGAGTATAATCTCTTCTCCGTTGAGCCTCAGGACCTTCCTGCCGACGTCGGCCGTCGCCTCGTGGCTCCTGAGTGCATCCAGTCCCAGAATCACCTCCTCAGCCACCTTCACGACGAACACCCACAGACGCACGGCACTCCGTCCCAAGTTCAGCTCCAGTAGGGCCTCCTTCTCCACAGGCATGGTGTCGCCCGATGCTGTCACAAGCTCGTATGGTCGGCTCGGCTTCCTCGTCGGCAAACCCTTTGCCACGTCAGGTCTGATGATGGTCACGGCCGCCCTGGTGTCCACCAGCACGCGGCATGGCTTTCCTCTTACCCAGCCGTTCGCGATGAGGTTGTCGTCCATCCGCCGGCTGACGGCGTGGCTTGTAACTCGAGGGGGATGGTGGTAATGGTGCCGACGTGCCCCTCTCCACGACGGCCCTTACTCGTTTTCTGGCTGCTCTTCCTGGTGTGGGTAGTCTCTCCGCAGGTGTCCGGGCTGTCCACACCCCCAACACAGGCCACTAGGTGTTCGCCGGTGTCCCACAGCTGGTCTTCTGTCCCCGGCGTAGCGGACACTGCTCGTTCTCGACGTCGGGATAGATGCTACCTTGGCCGCCGCCATTCTTAATGCCGCTGTCAGCGCCTCGTGGATGGTTTTATAATCGCCGAGCATTAGGTGCTGACGAATCTCCGTGTCCCGTGTCCCGTCGACAAAGTTGTAGGCGGCTTCCCGGGATACGAACTCCAGTGGCAGGTCTACCAATGCCTTGCTAGCTAGCTGCTCAATCGCTATGGCTAACTCCTGCAGCGTCTCCCCCGGCTGCTGTGACCTTGCCTTTAGTTGGCTGCGGTACGCTGCGGCTAAGCGGTGGTTCCCGAAATGATTCTCCAGGGCCTCCCAGATGTCCTTGAGCGCCGCCGTTGTCTGCACCGCGTTTAGGATTTCCGCGGCCCGTCCCTGGAGGCAGGCTATTAACTGTGGCCTCCTCCTCTGATGACCATCTGTTGTGCTTGGCCACTGTGTCAAACTGGCGGCGGAAGACCTCGAATGTTGACACGCCGTCATATTTTGGAGGTTTGACGCGCGCCGATGTTTCGCGTCCCGGTGCGTCAGCCTTCAAATCCTTCAGTCTCCTGCCGACGACGTCCTCCACCATGGCGTTCAGGGACTTGACGCTGCTGTCGGCCTTTCCCTCCAGGTTGTTTACGCGGTTCGCGAGGTCTTCGACGTCTTCAACCATGGCGTTCAGGGACTTGGCGTTATTGTCGGCCTTTTCCTCTAGGTTATTGAAGCGGTTCGCCAGGTCCTCGACGCGCTCGTCCACTTGGCCCATCCGCTTGCCCAGCTCCGTCACATCATCCCTCACGCCGGCCAACTGTTTCTCAAATTTGGCGGCAAGGACCTCGTTCGCCTCCTTCATTTCCGTGGCCAGACTCGTTCGCTGCCTTCATTTCTGTGGTCAATTCGGTCTTTATTTCTTTCAACTCTGCGGCCAGGTTGTTATTTGCCGCTGCTGTTTTTGTTGTTAACTCGTTCATCTTCGCGGCCAAGTTATTTGCCGCTTCCGACTTCGCTGTTAATTCGTTCATCTTCTGCAAAAGCATTTCCAATGCCGATTCCATGGCCATAATGTTCCGTGATGTTATCCCGTTTCCTGACACCAGTGTGACTTTGTGGGTTTCTGAAATAAAACGAGGTTACGAAACACAAAAACTACACTTTATTCTCCTTGAAATACATTCGTCCCATCACAATTTGCTAGCTAACCTAAAACTGTTTATTTTCTCTCCTCTACATTCAACTGTCTCTCACTTCCGGTAACGATTGGCCATCATTTTTCATCGGCTTTGCGAGCCTACCACCAGGGTGACAATATGTTGTCACACACAAGCTCTAAGGAAAGAAACCTCTCTGTCAGCATCTGTTTATAGTTATGTACTTCTTAGAATATTTCACAACAGAAGTGTTATTTAGACTCTCTTGGGATTCAGAGTGATTTCTTTTAGCTATCAGGATTTATATTATCTCAGTTTAAAGAACATTATGTGTATAGTGAAAGTTTCATGCATTGGAAAGGCTGTTAAGGTTGGAAGCAATACATCGAAACAGAGGGCCATATTTGGCTATGAGTTTTGATTAATATTTATTGTAATCGATTCATTTTAATTGACTCAATCAATTAAAATGTTTTAATCTTTAATCTAAAATAAAGAATTAATCACTTGATCGTTTTGATAAATCAAATAAATTATGCAGCACTAATAATTAGAACTAATGCTTGCCAGGAAAGGGTGGTAAATTCATATTTAATGAAAGGTCTCTCCTTGAAAGTTCTATTCCTCATGTACTGTATTACTGGAAGCACTCTATAGACCATCTCTATAGCATAGTGTTAGTGTCTGCCTCACATTTAAGAAGTCCCAAGTTCAAATCTCGGTCAGGGTGAGTTACCTGGGTAAGAACTTTTCTGGGGCTTTCCCTTATCGTTGGCAACTCTATGGACACTAGGCTCATTTGGGAATCGTTCACCCATTATTCTTTGTCTGATATGACTTATGTTGGACGTTAAAATAACAAACTCATTGAGAGATCACCATTTACTGGGTACATAAAAAATTATTGGCACTACAACTTTTTTTTTGTTTACAGGAAGTATTTGAACAAACTCATTCGGGTAACATTACAGGTATTCCCTGCCAATGTCTATGCACTTGTTCCATTGTTCTGGCAGCTTCCGTATTTATGTAGCAAACCATTTGTTGGGTATCCCAGCACCACTGACAGACAGCTGCATGAAGTTTCATTGTGGTGTACTTCTTATCCTGCATGGCATCTTTCATTGAGTCAAATAGCACATTCACTAGGAGCCAAATTGGCTTAATATGGAGGAGGTGGCAGCATAGTAAACCCTAGTGTAGGAATGGTGGCCATGTTCTGCCCACTAGTATTATGTCGTGCATTGTCTTTGTGAAGAACCCCACGTCCCCATTTTTTATGGCGGCATTGTGGAATGCGTCGGCAGAGTTGTTGCAGTGAATTGCAGTACCGCTCATTGTTGATGGTCATATCGGGAGGGAGCCAATCCAACAGCAGTATCCCTTCCTGATTCCAGAACACAGTTGCCATGTGTTTTCGAATGAATAGTCCTGGCTGTGACTTCTTGGGACGAGGGCTCGCATCATGCATCCACTCCATAGACTGGCGTTTCTTTTCCAGAGTTTCGGGGAAAAACCATGATTCATCGACGGTGACCAGTTTCGCAAAGAATTCCTCTGGATCTGCACTATAATGTTGCAACAATTGTTGGCATAGGGTTTCCCGTGATAGACCTGTTGCCTGCATCAGATGTGATTTGCCTGTTCTCCAGTATCAGGTCCTTAACAAGCTGGGTATTGTTTGATTTGGATGCAGTTGCTGTATGCCCCGTGCTTTTGCATTTTTCAGCGCAGTCTCTGCCATCTTTGAATTCGGATACCCCACAAAACATGGAATTGCAACTTGGTGCAGACTCCCCACATGTCTAAACAGTCACTTCTTCCCTCCAGAAAAACCACACAAACCCCTTTGCTCAAGCTTGTCTGTGTCCATGTTTTACGGATGTCCACAAGTGCACTCACAAGACGGTACAATTGCTGCTCCGGAAGTAGCAACATGTGGTGGCAGCAGACAGTACTATTGCCTATCTAAACCCATACATCGACACATTTTAAACTGCTACTTTGCAGGAGTGTCAATCATTACTGAACAAACTAAATACATCATTGTGCTGGTTGCCAAGAACCATTACCAAAGATGCTGCAGTTTCTTTTGAGAGGCTAAAGCTTGCTGTATATTTCACTTTTCTATAATTGGAAAGGAGGGCCACATGATACGGTTTATGATCCACTGCAGAATGAATTTGGAGGTTAAATCAGGTTCTTGACAGTGTAGCCTTTCAAACATAGTAGTCATATTTTAGACAATGTGTGCTTTTAATTTTTGAAATATTGTTTTTACAGTGTTATATATTAACCAAACTGTTGAAAGTGAGAGACATGTGCAATTTTATGAGTAGCTGAATTTTTACATGTTTGACTACTCAGAGTAGCCAATCAACACACTATCTGAGTAATCTTAAAAAGTTCAGCTATTCATAAAGTTCCACATTCACAATTTTGTTTAAAAGAAGAAGTGAGCACTTCACTTGGCAGAGACGAATGTTGGGAAGAGAATGTTCCATAGATTGATCAGGTTATGGAAGTGAACGTAATATATACACACTCATATCATGCAAATTACTACATTGTTGTTTGCTGTCCATACAGTCCCCTTTAATATTGGGATAATGTAAAATTTTCTCAGTAATAAATTAGCAGTGCAATGCATAATCATTTGCAAAACACCTTTGTTATGAAAGGGCAAGAAGTCCAAGTAGACTTGGAAGTACAGTAAAAGAATAAGTAAATGCAAATCAACCACTAAGCTACATTACAAGCTTACAGTAACATTACTGAATAGAATGCAGCTGCATATCATCTTGGAAATGAAACTTTTCTCATATTTGTTCATGGTAGACTTATGGAAATGAAGCATTATTTCTGAAAATGAAGTACTTAGGAAGTGGATGATGTATTGAGTGAGCCTTTACCACCTGCAGCTCCTCGTGTCCATTGGATGCATTTCCCAATATATAGTTTATTGAATGGTTTATTTCTACTTCCACCTGCAGCTCCTCGTGTCCATTGGATGCATTTCCCAATATATAGTTTATTGAATGGTTTATTTCTACTTCCACCTGCAGCTCCTCATGTCCATTTGGATGCATTTCCCAATATATAGTTTATTGAATGGTTTATTTCTACTTCCACCTGCAGCTCCTCATGTCCATTTGGATGCATTTCCCAATATATAGTTTATTGAATGGTTTATTTCTACTTCAACCTTCTCTGTAGTTTCCAGCATGTTTATTCTGGCCTTCTGTATTGCTGTCTTATACTTCTGTCTCTTGTATCTTTCTGTGTATCTGTGATGAGCTTTTGTATAACTGTGGAGCTATTGAACTGTCAAGTTCTAAACACACACACACACATGCACACCTCTTTAAGAAATGCAGCTCCCTTCCCTGTTCTGGTATGAGCTTTGTTGTTAAAGTGTAAGTTAAAGATAAGGAACTAGCCAATGAGATGCCATCTGTTGCCATGTTTTGACTTACTAACTGCCTTTCTGCATAAGTTAAGGACCAGGAATCAGTGGACTATATATAAATATCACAGCAGAACAAAGTGTGTTGGAGATGATGCTGTTTTTAACATCTGTTGATTTTGATGTATGTACATAACTACTTTTGTTGTGTGTGCTGCCACAAACCACCATCTCTTGTGGTTGATTCTGTGAATGCAACATAAGTTTTATGTTGTGTCTAACTTGTATTGTGAATGACCCCTGGGACTGCCCAATGCGGAGGTTTTATTATGCATAAGCATTTCATGTTAGTTTGCTTGGTTCCCTAGTCAGTTCTCTTGGGTGGGGGGTGGTTTTTTTCTCACACTTTTATCAGACAAGTCATTCTTGTCATCTTCAAGCTAATTGCAACTTATCTATTCAATATAAGAGAAGGTGATTAAAGGGCTATAAATGTAATGTGTAATGTTTTAGAGGGCAGGTATCCAGACAGAGCAGGTGACTCTTGGCATGCTGGGGGCGGTCCACCACCGGTAAAGCAGTTCAGTTCCATGGGCAGTGGCGGAGTACCGCCCCGCGATTCCTGGGGTCCTTCAGGAGACAGAAAGGCAGATGGTGGTCAGAACTGGGGACGTCCAATGGAGGCAGGCGCAGCAGATAGGTTAGTATTTTGTGGAGCCTTGCAATTGTAAATATAAAGCCATGTATAAAGAGACTAACCTTCACTTTTACAAATGTTCCAAACCACATAACCTACAAGGAAAAAGGACAAGCTCCCTTTTGTAGAGTAAAAGAAATGGCAGATTAACACTAGTAATATATGGAGCGTGGAGTACTAGCATTCACAGAAAGCCAACTCAGTGTGAAAATGACGGCTATAATGCAATTTTATGTAAACAACTTTATATCCTTTGCTCAAGAACAAGGAACTGTAAAGCATACAAATTCCAGAAGGGAGAATCAAAACCATATTTGTTACAATATATCCAAATCCACTAACTGTATGGATTGTGAGAAGTTCCTACGTAAGTAAGCAGTAGTATTTTACTTTTAAAGTGAAAACCATAACTCCAGACCTAAACCCAGAATTACTAAAAAGCCATAACTTAGGAAAATTTATATATGTAAGTATGAGTAATAAATCCTCCCTTCAGTTGTTACCAAAGTTAGGTAACAAGAGGATTTCTGAGGTTGAAAATGGCTCCCAGACTGTCATCTTTCCTTCCTCACTTTGCAGTCCTTCAGATGAGGAAGATAACATGAAGTTAATTCTCTAATAAAGCGCCTATCATGATTTTATTATGAAGTTTAAGTTGTTACTTATGCATAAAGATGATAATTCTACATATTTGTAGATGTAGAACAAAGTGGTTGCTTACAGCTGGTGCTGCTCCCAGACCAGCTATGTATTTTGTGATGCTGGACTTATCTTTTGGAAATTTAAATTCAGGACATATGTCATAACATTCTTTAAAATAAATACTTTCTGTTAAGCGATTAAATGTGTAGGTACTTTCAAATGCTTTAATAAACAATTTATCCTGTAGCTTTTATGATAAAATGACACAGTGGTATGGTACAATGATTTATCTACTTGCATTTAATATTTTTAAATGGTTCTTTAGTTTTCCAATTTAAACTTTATCACATTCTAAACAGTTTAAGCAATAAATGCCTCTTTTTTTTCCGCTTTGTTAAAAAGCCTAGAAAATTTTTTGTCACATTTATTTTGAGGAAGTATATTATAATTTACTCATTTGTCCAAGGATAAGTAAATATTTTAAAACTATAAGCATGTTGTACAGAAATATCTTCATAGCTTTCTGATATTTTAAGTTTTTCAAACTTCTTATGTGTAAAATGAATTTTAAAACCTTAATTAAAGCATTGTTGATAATATGTTTATAATGTCAAATTCATCTTAAATGGATGTATTAAAAATAGCATATGTAGGTGAAAAGGGTTAAACATTCTATTTTATGTAGTTATCAGTTAGGAATGATTTTGTGCAAATGTCAAATTCTGTCTTTTCTATCTTTAAATGTGGGAAAGGAAAGTAACCATAAATGTGATATATAGTTTAAGCTGATGTATATTTTTTCAGATGGGTAGCAGGTGGTGGTGGTCCAATGCCTGTCGTAGGTCGTGGAGGTCCAGGAATGGGAGGTCCAGGCTCCATGTACAGTGGTGCACAGAATGTTAGTCCTAACATGTCTGGTATGAACATGGGCATGTCAGGCAGTGGACCTTATGGGGGTGATAGATTTGAAGGTTATAAACCATCAATGGGTCCCATGAGAAAATATTAAGTTAATTTGATTCTTATCCTTAGTAATGCAGTCGGACAGATATTTCCTTGATTGAGAGAAATATATATTAACAAATTTTCCTTTCTGCAGAGACTTTTGTTCATAAAGTTGATTTTTCCATATATGTGATGAAAGTTTAGTGTGTCTAGTGTGTTTGTGGTGGTGTATCGTGTTATATCTGACAAATTTCATAGTGAAAACTATCTTAGCAACTTCAATTATAAGAATGAATGACTTCATCTATGAGCAGCAAATAGCTTATAGAAATGTGATTTGTTTGTGAGAAGTCTTTTTTTTAATAGTCAAATATTTTCTCATGTTCTCCATGCAGTTACTGTAGACCTACAGGCAGCCATAGTAGAAGCATTTGTTAAAACAAAATTGCCTGAAGTGCTCCTGGAATGAGGATTTCTCTGTTGTAAAGTTGCATTTCTTCTTCCATTCCTGCAAAATGTCAGCAGAACAAGCAACAGCAAGAGAGATTTTATGTATTGATGTATGGTTATTTTAATGACCTCCTTTAGAATATCATCACTAGAAACTCAAAACTACTTTTAAGGGCAAGTAGGTGCATTAAATACTGATGTAGATTTCTTTAAGTGCTTTGTTCAGACATTTTGTATTTAGTCCATACTTTGCTGCAAAGCTTGTAATATTTCAAACCTACAAGGAAATATATGTTTCTTATTACAGTTTGTTTTATTTCAAGTTTCTTTTCCCTTAGTGCCACAGAAAAATCCTTAGCTCCATATCTGGTTTTGGTCTTATTAATGTCAATTATTCCTCGAATAGTTAAGTTAGGGATTAGTGGGTTCTCAAACTTTGCTGGTTGTATTACGAGTTTCACTTAGGTCATATTAAATTAACTAATTCAGAAAATGGATAAAGAAATGTATCAAATATCATTTGTTAATAAAAGCTTGGGGGGGAGAGCAGCTGTATCAGTTGTCGTGAGTCAAGTGCATGTGACACTGCAGGTTTCTGCATGAATGCAGTGCGATTGATGTGTATTCTATTTTAAATCCAAATGGGAACAATTCTTATGTAAAACTCTTGCCAGTAATGCTCAGTGCTAAAAAAGTACAATATACGAAAGCTTTATTAAAACACAATGCATTTGGTAAACTTAATTTTGGAGGAAATTGCCAACCCATATTATTAAATGTTTTGTTATTTAACTTATTTTAAAATAATCCAAATGAATATTCGCTTAATTAAAATTATACGAGTGAACTGAGACACATACCAGATGTGGCAAAACATGGAGGAGAAATCCATTGAAAGAAAATTTGGTATGTAAACTACAGTGTGTCTATATGTGTTTGGAGGAATTTAGTAACAGTGATGTCAAAATTAATCTTAGAAACTAGTTGTAGTTGGTTTATTACTACTCGTCACTTACTTGTTTATATTTATGAGAGACTATTTCAAAGGCATTCGCCTCCATTTTCAATCTCTTTCCAACTGGCAGTTGGAAAGAGATTGAAAATGGAGGCGAATGCCTTTGAAACTAGTCTCTCATAAATAAGTGACGAGTATTAATAAAGCAACTACAAATAGGTTCTAAGATTACAGTGTCTCTTTAATTATTAGTATTTCACAGTATTCCAATTTACCTTTTCAAATTAATATTCTCTATCTTTAGCTCCTAGAATCTTTACTTAAAGGATAATGGGATTTGAAGGCTTGTGTATTGCCTATCAATATAGATATATCTAATATGTAAAAAAGAAGCTAATAACAGTAAAGCAATACAATTTAATTGTAATACATATCTGTTCATATCAAAAGCACTTTTATTTTAATATCTGATTTTGACCGTTTTAGATTTCAAATTAAAACAAAATGTCTCTATATGTAAATGCACAATTGGTTATTTTTCACAGCTTGAGAAACGTTAACATAGGGTAAGTATAATATTTTGTATATAATGTGTACCAAATAATCAAAGTTGTAACAGTATATCATTTTAATCAATTTGTATAACGTGTAAATAAGCAGGTTTCTATATATGGCTGACCCTTCTTACATCAAACCTGTTAACTTCCTAATCAAAGATAATCATGAAGGAAAACATTTTGTCGAGTATGTGCTAAAAATCTTGTAGCTGACATATATGGATAACCCAAAATTCATAAAACAGTAAATATGTGTTCAATCAACATAAACACACCTTGCTAACAACTGTTCAAATGACGAAACAAATATTCAAGTAGCTGCCAAGTTTTGAAAAACGTTGTACTAAAAATACGTTGGAATTCATGCAAAAACTAAAGAACTAGAATTTCCCTCCCTCGACTGAATAATAATTTTTTATTCACCATAAATCTTGTACAAAGATATAGGCTTCGTCAACATTACACACTAGGTAACTCAACATTACAAACTAGGTAACATCATATTAGAAATTACTTAAGTATTTATATCACAAACTGAGGTAAGTAATACTATAAGGGGCAATTCCTTTCTTGGAAATGTTGAAAACAGTGTTATGATAAATTAACTTAATAACACTAAACAATACTTGTTTAATGTTATTAATCGACTCTCCTTAAAGTTAATTAAACTATAAGGGGCGCTTATTGAATAGGTAATTACAAGCATCACCTCCGAAGTTACACAGGTATTTATTCACAAACATCACTTTAGGAAGCATTGATATGTTTACCATGTTTTAAGTATTCTTCCACTAAATAATAGCAACCTTCTCTTAAAAATGTTTTTACAGCCAGTTTATACCTTTTTTCCGATGTTATACTTTTAATGCCATCGGGTAGTTTGTTATATAATAATACTGCTTTATGTTCGAAGCTATGTTTGAATAAAGTTGTATTGTGCCTTATAATGCGTAGATCTGATTTACTTCTTGTATTATGTGTATGTATCTGCGAATTTGTTTCAAATTGAGCAAGTACAATTCTTGTCCTAACTAGAGCTTCATATATATATACACACAGGGCAATGGAAGTATTTTGAGTAGTTTAAAATATGGTTTACAGCTGGTGGTGAAAGGAATATTTACTATATAACGAATAGCCCTTTTTTGCAGTCTAAATATTTTTGATGCATCTTTAGCATTTCCCCAGCTAAGTATACCATAAGACATTACAGAATGAAAATAAGCAAAATAAATAATTCTCAACACAGTTGTGTTTACTGACTCCCTAATTGATTTAATAACGGATGTAATTCTGCTTAGTTTCAATTCTAGTTGCTGAACTTGTTTTTCCCATTTTAAATGTTCATCTAACCATATTCCTAGAAATTTGGTATTTGATTCATAGAGTAGTGATTTATTTCCTAAATATATACTTGGGATTCCTTTCTTGGAAGTGTTGAAAACAGTGTTATGATAAATTAACTTTAAAGAGAGTCGATTAAAGACACTAGACAACACTTACTTTTAAATTTTTCCGGAACATGTTTCTGAGGCTTTGCCTCTCTCATCGGCCGGCTCTCGACTGGTTCTCGTTGGTGTAGCTGACGATATTTTGTCACAGGTCTCCTCTGGTGGCGGTTCAAGGAAAGATTTGTTCAGCAAGTTCCTTGAACCGCCACCAGAGGAGACCTGTGACAAAATATTGTCAGCTACACCAACGAGAACCAGTCGCGAGCCGGCCAATGATAGAGGCAAAGCCTCAGAAACATGTTCCGGAAAAATTTAAAAGTGTTGTCTAGTGTCTTTAATCGACTCTCTTTAAAGTTAATATACTTGGGAACTGAGCAGTGTTATTTAATTTGTGGTGAAAGCCTACAGCTACTGATTTTGCTTCATTTTTAGCTTATTTTTTAAAAACCAATTGACAACCTTTGTATTAAATGTATTATAGCTTAATACCTCATTCGAGGTTTTCCCAGTCATTAATATGCTGGTATCATCGGCAAAGAGTGTCAAATTGATGTTCTCGCCCGAATGGTATCTTTTGATGCAATCTTTGTTCACAAATGTGCCAAGAGACAAACTCATGGAAGATCAGCAATGAAAAAATTTTCAAGCAAAAATCAGGACTATTTATGGGCAACCCATTGTCCCCATTCCTGGCAGACCTTTTCATGAGCTTCCTGGAAACCCACTAATTTTCACACATTGGTATATATGTGTGGATGACATCTGGGCAATAGTAAATGAGAAACAGGTGGATGATGCATTAGGATTACTTAATTTAAAATTCCCGCAATAACATTTTCCATAGAAAAAAAAAAAATGAAATCCCTTTCTTGGACTTGAAACTAATCAGAAAACAAAACTAAAATTTGGAATATGTTGGAAAGAAACACAAATTTCATAAAATCAGATGGATATAACACAAGCATATAGTTAAGTTTAACTTACAGGCAGTCAATGCCCCCTTAAACAAGATGGATTATTGAAAAAACTATTTGTAGTCTGCTTTTTGACAGTCACATTTTTATATTACTGAGGGACTAATTTCGGAAGTCGTTAGTCCATTTTCAACCTCTATCGAAGTTGAAAAAGGAAAAGGGATAAGTTCAAAAGGCGACATGCAAATAACTACTCTTTCCCCAATCACTAATAAAACTTCATACAGAAAATTTACCTACAACCCCACAGTCACACAACTTTTTGGAATAGTGTGATCAATGGGCGGTTGGTGTGGTGGTTGGAAACTCAACCTTCTGACAAACATCCAGTGTGGATTCCGATGTCGCCATTCCACAGTAGACCATCTGGTGTCGATGTTGACACAGATCATGAATGACTTCATGAACTGTCAGACCATCAGCATATTTTTCTAGCTGGAGAAGGCTTATGATACGTGTTGGCATGCAGGTCTATTATGCATCTTGCACAGCTGGAATGTACGTGGGCACCTACCTGTTTTCCTTCGGGAGTTCACGAGAGATCACGTTTTACGAGTAAGGGTCGGCTCAGTCTTTTCAAACATTTTTGTCCAAGAGAACGGTGTTCCTCAAGGATCGGTACTTAGCATTACACTATTTGCTATATCCATCAACTCAATCTCCAAAGGTGTTCCTTAAGTTTCATTGTGCTTGTTCGTAGACGACTTTGCCGTATACTGCACTTCACGACGCACTCCATTCGTGGAGCGCTGTCTGCAGCAATGTTTAGACAATCTCCACGATTGGAGGACTAAAAACGGATTCCGATTCTCCACAGAAAAAACTCTGCGTCAACTTTTGGCGCAATAGGAATCGATTACCACCTTCACTCAGACTCGGTCCGCACGTCTTACCATTTTCAGATGAAACAAAGGTTCGTTGGACTAATTTTTGATAGGAAGCTTAGCTGGACATCTCATATAGCACAGTTGAAAGCACGATGTGAGCGTTCTCGTAAAATACTGGGGGTACTTAGTGGGAAATCATGGGGAGCGGATCACTCAGTTCTGCTTTGTTTGTATCACACACTGATCTGATCCAACCTGGACTGTGGGTACATCGTTTTTTCTTCAGCTTGTCCATCTGTGCTGAACAGTCCATAACTCTGGGCTTTGTTTAGCTATTGGAGAATTTCCAACTAGCCCAGTAGTGAGCCTCTATGCTGAAGCAGCAGAACCTCCTCTGCAATATTGCCGAGAGGTTTTGCTGGGCAATTACGGCTGTGGTCTGAATAGTATGCCTTTGCATCCAATGTTTGCACTGTTCTTCGATACCTTAATTGACGGACATTATAGGAACACACGTTTCGGTTCCAGGAGCTTCTAGGGAGGCATGCATTTGAAATGCCTAGGATGTTTCCTAAGGGCGAAAGAGTATCCTCCATGGTTGCGTGCAGGATCCCACGTAGATCTTGGGATGACAGTGCACAGGAAGGCTACGATGCCCTCATGTAGTATCTGCAGTTCCTTCTTAGAGTTTGTATCATGTTATAAAGACTGTACTTTAATTTATACAGATGGATCTAAAACCGCTACTGGTGTTGGATGTGCTTATGTCCATGGAGCCGGACCCTACATATTAGATTTCCATGGCAGCACCTCCATTTATATTGCCTCTATGCAATATACATGTTCGCCGAAGAAAGTTTAGTGATTGTCTTATCCTAAGTGATTCCCTAAGTGCACTTCAGAGCCTTCGTGAATTGTACAACCAACACCCTATTGTGTGGCGTATACAGGATGCCCTCCACGTTTTACATGCCTCTGGCATTAGCGTGGTGTGCACATGGATTCCTGGTCACATAGGCTTGCATGGGAATGAAATGGCGGATTCGGCAGCAAAGGTGGCAAGCATAGAACAGAGTGTCTACATCCCTTTCGTCACCGTGTAAGACTTTGGGCTTGCGTGATGAGTGATCTGCTCTGCGTAATAACAAGCTCAGAAGGGAAAAATTGGGTGACCTCTTGACGCTTATCCCGTCGGGAGGAAGTAAGTTTGGCTCGGTTGTGTATTGGGCACTGCTACTTCTCACACAGTCACCTGTTGAAGGTCCCTGCTCCTATTTGCGTGTTGTGTGGTCGGGCTCTCTCTGTCCGTCATGTGCTGCTAGAGTGTATTCACCTAGCAGACCTGCAGGAGTCTCTGCAGCTGCCGGTCAGCTTGACGGAGATCCTGGCAGACATTAACTGCGGTGGAAAAGGTTCTACAGTACATTGCTAGAGTTGATGTTAGGATTTAGTCGTTTGTTTTTATAGTGTGTTATTTTATATATATATTTTCATAGTCTATCGCTGGCTTCTGCCACTGTTATAGATATATATCTTTGTTTTATATTTCCTTTTTAAGTGTTGTATTGTTATTTTTTTGTTATTTTTCTTTTAAATGTTTTTTTTACTAGATATACTTTTACTTAGTGTGTAGGTTTATACATGGCTTCTACCACAATTGTTTTTAACGGGCGCTGATGACCTTGTAGTTGAGCACCCTTAAACACAAAATCATCATATACAAAGGAGAAACCCAGACAAAATCAGGTGTGTACTAGATAAACTGCAAAGGCTGTGCCAACTTTTACATTGGCAAAACTAAAAGGAATTTGGAAATTAGACTTTAGAAGCATTTGAGGAACATCAAGAACAAAGAAATAGACAAATCTAGCAGTGGCATACCATTTTTGGATTGATATGATATAGAAAAATTTCATTTATTAAAAAGTTCAGAGTGTAACTATTCACCAGGTGGAAAAAGATATAAAGAAATATGAAGAAAAACTAATTTCGACACCATCGAGAATCCGTAGTTCATTAAGATACTAACAGAGATGTTCCCTGTCGCCTCCAAGGAGAACATCAAATCAACATTCAACAGTCGACATTAGCTGAGGATGTTAGGAAGTCATGAGAGAACATAAGCTTTCATGGCTGGAGTCAATATTACAAAGAATTATTTCCAGATGGTTTTGCCATTGCCTGCTGCTGTAAGAACATCCATATGTTTTGTCCACAACTGCAATGGACATCTTCAGTGGCATGGTTAAAGTTTCTTCAGAGAAGGTTTCATTGCATCTGAAGTGTTGAGTGCCTGAGTTGCGCTATTTGGTTGCTGGGGAGAATGGTACACTGATGGACCCTGTCATTTTTGGCTTTTTTTTTTTTTTTTTTCCCTGAAGGCAGGAAACGTCCAAAAAACATTTCTAGTAAAATGGTATAGAATATTTGAGTGGAATGCAATATTTCCTCTAATTATCAGACAGTAGAGAAAGAAAAACTCTGCCATTTATGCTGGACGTGCCCTACAACGCATGCATATAACTTGAATTTATGGACTGACAAGTGTTAGGTTAAACACTGAAGTAGAACATTGAAGTCAGTAACAGTTACATAAATATAATTAAACTAAGGAGAAACTTTCTTTTGTGCGACGCAAGAATATTTTCTTAGTCCCAACGGTGCACGTTTATACATGTGCAAGTAGACAACCTGCAGTACTTGTGTTGCAGCCAACACGAGAAAGATATTACTTTACAGAAGTAGGCTTGCTGTCCAGCAAAAGTGCCAATTGTACTGTTAGAAGTGAAGACTATTCTGTGCCTTCAAATATTTTAAGATCCGTTCAGTACATTGCTGAAATATTAAAAGCAGAAGCATTATTAACAGTGAAGTATCCTTCAGTTTTGAGTCACTATGTTTACACTCAACTTCACTTGTATAATTTAAACATTTTCAAGATCATTCAATCTCATCCTCAGCTGTTGGTGACTCAAGATCGAACGATCTTGAAAACGTTTCAATTATACAACATAGTAAATGAATTATTCATTTATAGATGAGTCGTATTTATTACACATCTGCTTCACTTACGTACCTATTTTGAGGACAAGTTTCGCAAATCATCGTTTGCATCTTCGGCTCTTATGCGAAATCTCGATAGTAAATGAAGTTGAGTGTAAACATAGTGACTCATAAATCAAATTAAAAAACGTTGAAAATCGGAAAATGGCTCGTCAAATCAATACAGTGTATCAGCTCGCGGGCTGGTTTGGCTAATGTGATTTTACCAACAGATGTTAAAATCAACATTAACAAATGTAACTTAAAAATTTTCACAGCGCAACACTAATGTTAAATTTATTTAGGTACTACTTTGTGTTAGTTTGCTAATGTAATATAGGGACGGGAGTGCTAAGCAAGCTGTTGAAGAGGAAGGTTGTGTTACAGTGAGCTCTAGAAGAGTGGCACAAGAAGCAAAAATGGGAGATGAGCTTACAGTGTACAGAGCAAGGATAGGACTGTTTAGGCAAAGGAAAATCAAGAAAAAGGAAATAGGAAGATCTATGGAGGTTAGCGGCATAATACTGGGATGTATAATTCTAATGTTATTAATAATAGGAGGAGTCGAACAGAACCCTGGACCAGAGGAAATACAAACTATTCTGGAGAATCTGGTGGAAAAAATAAATAAACTGGATGGGATGGAGCAAAGAATAGGCAACAGTCTGGAGAAAATAGCTAAGGAAATAAAAGAAGAAGTAGGAAAAGAAATCCAAGGTATAAGAGGGGAAGTAGATGAACTGAAAGTGAAATTGGAAAGAGCAGATGAGCGGAGAAGAAGACTAAATTTAGTATTTATAGGAGTGAAAGAGAGAAGAGGTATTTGGCCATGGCAGGAAGTGTCCCAAATATTGACAGAAAAACTACAAATAGAACTACACGGTTGGGAGATAGTGGAGGCTTACCGCGTAGGAAGACATGTGGGGGAAAGGCCAATTATTGTACATTTCTCTACAACTCAATTAATCTACGAAATACTGGGAAGGGCTAAAAGGTTGAAAGGCACAAAAATCTTCATAAATAAGGATTTAACACCAGCCCAAAGACACGTGAAGCAAAATCTAATCCGAAGGATGATGGAAGCGAGAGCTGCGGGTAAACGAGCATATATCAGAAATTTGCAACTCTGGATAGAAGGAGCGAACGCAACGTATGCGAGCAAGAGGGATGTATGGAGCAGGGAGCCTACACGGGAGGAAATAACTCAGCAAAAATCCAGCCAAGTTTCACATACACAGGAAGGGACGAAGGAGTCAAAGTCTGGCACCGGCACACAACACAGAGATGATGTAATACAGCACGTGGTAACAACCAACACGTCAGAGGATACGTCATTGAGTGAATCCAACAAGACGAAAGGAAATCAAATCTCCGTCGAACAGAAGGGAAGTGAGGAAAGCAGCAAGATGACGTCAACACCTGTAACAACAAACGGGAGAAAGTGGCTGTCACCAAGGAGGGAGGAGACTATGGCAGCACGTGGACTGGTGGAGAGAGGGGAAAGAAGCTGGACGCAAACTATTGGTAGTAGTGAAGAAGAAGAAGAGGAGGGGGCGGTAGGTGGTGAAGGCAGGAGGAGAGGTAAAGCAGAGGCGGGAGATATTATAACTTCGCCGCATGGAAGTATAATGGTGATAAACAAAGACAAACGATCCTCAGCTGTTGAAGGAATTCAGCTGAGAAGCAAAAAGACATTGGAAAAGTATGTATGGTCAAGGGGCAGAACGGGTTCACAATAGCAGTCAGTCAGGAAAATAGGATTTTGGAACTGTGAGGGAATAAAAAATAAAATTAATACGGGAATCTTACAGCACTTTTTGGGGACGCTGGATTATTTAGCAGTGGTTGAAACATGGTTGAAAGATGAGGTCATTGACATACGGGGTTTTAGTTACGTAGGAAGAAAGGGAGAAGCATATGCAAAGAAAGGGAGACTATCTGGAGGCATAGGTTTCTTTATTAGGAAGTCTCTGTGTAAAACAATGAAAGAATCATGGTCCAGGCATAAAGAAGTGCTTTGGGTTGTAATAGAAGATAAGGAGCTAGATGACAGCATGATATGTTTAGGTATAGTGTATAACCCGCCAGCCTCCTCACAGTTTCATAATCCCGAAATATTTTATCTGTTAGACAAAGACATTGAGAGGTTAAGGGATAAATACATTAACATTGAGATTATAATAATGGGAGATCTAAATATAAGAATTGGGGAAAGTGACGTAAATCTGACAGATGATTGGGAAAATAATAACCTAACAGGGAAAAATGATAATATTAGACGTAGCAAGGACAAGATCGTCGAGAGAGGAAGTGAAAAACTCATTGAATTTTGTGAAATAAATGCGCTTGACATTCTTAATGGGAAATACGGTGAAGATGAGCAGGGGGAATACACCTTCATAAATGCAAATGGCCAGAGTGTAATTGACTTTGTTTTCTGGTCCAATAATATTAGACATATAGTGACTAATTTTAAAGTGTCTAACATAAGTACCAATAGTGGTCATTTCCCATTACTAACATGTATTAAAATCAAATCTCAAAATGTGGAAGCTGACAAAATAAGGGAGAAAATAACAGCAAATAGAGAACATGTTAGATATAGGTGGAAGGAATACCATAAGGCAAACTTTGAAAATCTTTTAAATTCCGAGCGAGGGAAAATATGTCAGTATGGGGTACTATATAATTCGGAAACCTTTGAAATTGAAAAGGCGATGAATATCTAAATTTCATATTGCAATGGGCAGGGGAACAGATGAAAGTTAGAAACAGGCAAATTATTGAAAGTGACACATGGTTTGATGAGGAGTGTAAAATAAATAAAGGTATTGTAAAAGCGGAGTTGGTAAAATGGAGAGAATCAGGGAATATCAAACTGAAAGAACAATATCTGCTAAGCAAATATTATTATAATAAGTTGCTGGAAAATAAAAAATCTCAATGGAGGAAAAGAAATGCCAGCAAACTAATCAGTACTATTACTGAAAATAATGTAAGTAAAATATGGAAAGGTATTAAGACATTATACAAAAAATATATTGTCAAATCTAACATAACTCAAGAAGAATGGTTAGAGTATTTTGCAACTTTATATACATTTGAAAGCTTTAGTGTAGGGAGGGTAATCCCAGAAATAGTAAATAATTTCAATGAAATCTTGGACAGTGTCATAACAGATGAAGAAGTAATGAATCAAATTAAAAAAATTAAAAGGAACAAAGCACCAGGTATAGATGGTATACCCGGAGAGTTCATTAGGGAATGGAGCAAAGACGTGAACCGAGTTAAAGTTATAACATCATTGTTCAACTCAATGAAAACCAAAGGGTATACACCTAAGAGTTGGAAAAAAGCTATTATTCAGCCAATTTATAAAGGTAAAGGGGATATGGATATACCCAATAATTACCGAGGCATAGCACTGTTATCGAATGTGGGAAAAATTTATACGGGTATTTTGGCAGAAAGGCTGCAAGTCTGGGTAGAGGAGCATAATATTCTTTCAGAATTCCAAATGGGCTTCAGAAAGGGGAGGCGGACAGTTGATAATGTATTCATCATAAAAACACTAGTAGATAAATACCTAAAAAATAAGAAAGGTAAATTATATATGGCTTTTATCGATTTGGAAAAAGCTTTCGATCGGGTAGAGCTGAAACTGTTGTGGTATAAGCTGTTAATGAAAGGAGTGAGTAATCAAATGGTAACTATACTAAAAGAATTGTATAATGAAAATACATTTTGCATAAAATATGAAGAAGGGGCACTAACTAAAGAAATACAACTGGAGGGAAAAGGACTAAGGCAAGGGTGCAAGCTAAGTCCAATTTTATTCAATTTATTTATTGATGATGTATTACAAAATATAAGTAAGAATAATAGTCTCATACCAGTAATAAACAACTTACAAGTCCCAGGTTTACTTTTTGCAGACGATTTGGTAATAATGTCCATTACTGTTAATGGGTTAAAAATATCTTTGCAAGAGGTGGAGAAATACTGTTCAGAGTGGGGCTTAAAGGTAAACAGCGAAAAAACCCAAATTGTAGTATTTAAAAAAGGAACTAAATTGAGTAAATATGAAAAGTGGAAGAAGGGAGAAGCTGAATACAAAGTAGTGCGTGACTGTACTTACTTAGGATTAAAATTGGATGCAGGAGGCAAATGGGAAAAACAAAAGAAATCAGCACTGGCAAAAGGGAAAGCAGCAATGATGGCTGTGAGAGGGTGTCTATATAAAATGCCAGAGATGGAGATGAAATGGTTGGAAAGAGTATATAGTTCTGTAGTCGAGGCCAGAATGCTATATGGCATTGAAATATGGGGGCTTGAGAATGGGTGGGAAGTTGTGGATCAGATACACAGGATGTTCTGTAAGGAAGTTTTGGGGCTGCCAATGGCAACAGCAAACGAAGTTGCTCAAATTGAAATGGGGAGAGTAACAAGGAAAGGGTTAATAATGGAAAGAGCCTTGAAATACTGGCATAGGATCTTGAATTTAGATGAAGGACTCTTATTGCAACAATGTTTAAAATATCAAGAAGCAAGTCTGCAAAGCTCGGGCTGGGCAAGCACTCTACGAAACAATTTAGAAAATAATGGCTTAGGGGATATTTGGAGAAAAAGAGAGAGAAATTATAAAGGTTTCTGGAAGGGTGTTAGAAAAAGATTTGAAGATATAGAGATTCAAAAACTGTTCAGCCAGTTAGGTGAAAAGAGGTCATTGGTATATTATGTTGAGTTAAAAAGTGGCTGGGGAAGGGAGCAGTATATAGATAAAACCATTAATGAAGAAAGGAAGGGGATAGCATGGCTGAGAGCAGGAGTGTGGAGGCTAAAAGGGCAGCGGAATGGGTTTGTGAAAGACAAGTGCCCATTGTGTGGGGGTAAGGAAGATGTGGAACATATCCTTTTCGAATGCAGGGAAACAGAGATTTGGCGAAAAGAATATATCTGGAGAAAAATTAAGCGAAGTCCTGATATATGTAAAATTATAGATAAAAATCTCAAGAATGTAGGTCAGTTCTTAGATAAAGTGAAAAATAAATGGAAGTGGACTGTGAAAAAAAGGAAATGAACAATAGTGTGTAAGCAATAGTAGTAATGTTAGTAGTAATAGAAATGTAAGTAGTGTACTACACATTTTGTAATTCAATGGGCTGCTCACCAATTAATGGCCTGGGCCAAATACTGGTGATCAGCTCAACAGTTGTAATAGCTTAGTACACAAATAAATAAAAAAAAGTTTACCAAATAAAGGATGGGTAAGTAATTTACGAAATAATTTGGAAAATAATGATATGGGTGATATTTGGAGAAAGAGAGAAACTAATTATAAAGGTTTTTGGAAAGGGGCTAGAATAAGATTTGAAGACATGGAGACCCAGAAACTGTTTAGTCAAATAGCAGAGAAGAGATCACTTGTTTTCTATATTCCATTGAAAAAAAGTTGGGGGAGGGAGAGGTATATAGATAGCACTTACAGTGAAGAAAGAAAGGGGTTAGCATGGATAAGAGCAGGGATATGGAGATTAAGAGGTCAAAGAAATGGATACCTGCAAGACGAGTGCCCATTGTGTGGGGATAAAGAGGATATAGAACATATATTGTTTGATTGTAAGGAAACAGAGATATGGAGGAAAGAATGTCAAATATAAAAAATGAATAGGAGAATCAGCTTAATCAAGGTTTTAAGTAAAAATTATAAAAACATAGGTCAGTTTTTAAGTAAGGTTAAAAACAAGTGGGTATGGAATGTAAAAAGAGAGAAGGAATAATAAGTGACTATTCTGTAATAATACATATTGTAACACGTCTGTAAATATACTTAATGGACTGTCCTGTGTAGCAGTGGCCTGGGCCAAAACAGAGGGCAATCCAAAAATTGTAAAAGCTTAGTACCTCAATAAATATTACTATTACTATTAAATATAGGGACAAGTAAGACAGTTGGCAGCATTGTGTTCAGTGGAGAAACAAGGATAGTTTGGCTGTACTGAATTCTTGAATGTGGCTACATATGCAGTAAGGAAATAAACAATTAATAATGTTAAAAGAATGCCCTCAGCACAAAATTGCACTAAAAAGTAAAGAAATTATATTAAAAATCGTGGTTGTATATAAAAACATAAGAAAGTGTGAAGGACTTAGAAAAAAATTGCAGCATCGCATATTAGAAAGAAGAGCCTAAACTAATAATAGCTAGTGGCTAAACTTCACTTGTCTTCGATATATGTAATAACAGGACTAGTTCTGCAAATACATCATTGTCAACTGAGTTATATACAATGCCTGCCTAAAAAGTATCCGACCTTAATTTTTTCTGCACAAAGTGATGCTATGGAGGCAGCACTGTACACAGTGGAAGGAGGAGCCTTAATGTGCAGGCTTGAATTTTCTTATCACGTTTGTGTCAGTCGCTGGGTGCAGGTTCCTGAGTGAAGTGCTGTTATAAGTATTTGTTGGATTTAGCTTTCTCACAAGATGACTGAACAAATTAAGCAAAGATCTTCATCAAATTTTGCCGAAAACTAGGGATTCTCAAAAAGAAGCAATTTGTAATATTCAGCAGGCAATTGTAGATGATGCCTGAGAATAATCTGACTGAGTCTCCAAGGCTGAACAAAGTACAAAGGTGAGAAACAAAATCAAGGTGATGCTAACCATGTTCTTTGATATCTGTGGAGTTGTGCATCATGAATGCGCACCAGGACAAACAGTGACAAAGGAGTACTATCAAGATGTTCTCTGCCATCTCCAGCACATACATTGCAACTGATCCAGACCTTTTGGTGAAACATGAACTTCCGGTCATTTGACAACCTCACTACTCTCAGGACAAGTCTCCTTGCAACTTCTGGTTGTAGACTCCTTTAAAAGAATCCCATTTTGAGAGCAGAGAAGAGATAATGAATGCGATGGTGGAATTGAATGCCATCCCAAAAGAATCTTTCCAGAATTGTTTGAAGAAGTGGTGGGCTAAGTGTGAACACACCTGAGGATTAGGGTCCAATCCCATCAGGTAAATAATATATTTTTCCCAGTCATGGGTTGGATACATTTTAGACATATCTTGTATTTTTTTATCGTTACTAACCCTGGGTGATGGATTGGTTTTGTTATCAACCTCTGAAAGTAAAACAATCAATCAATTGGGCATATTTGTGGTTACATATATCAAAGATAAACAAAGTTTAGTCACTAGCTATTGTTATAGTTTACAGATGTAGGACTACATAGATCAGTAAATTCCAACACACCTTCAAGTTTACACACATATGAGTTCATTTAATTTCTGAGTTAACAGTATAATCCATTGTTTTTCTTAGAAGATTAATGTCTGACTTGAGTATTTTATAATATGTAAGTAACCTTTGCTGCGTCATTAGACTATGGCCCGAGTCATATTTATCCATATCAATTAGGTATTTTTCCATTATTTCTCCTAAAATATGTTGGGACTTTGCAGGTATTTTTATAAACATCTTTAAAGCTGCTTTAAACACCATGTACTGCAATCCTGGCTCATACAAATCAAAATTCTGAGCCAAAGTTTCCAAAACAAACACAGTCTTATCTTGTACAAGTTCTCCGTATTCAGCAAGGAGGATGGGTATTATGTACGGAACATGCACTTTAGAAACATTAGCTTTTGTAAGAATCTTTGTAACAAGAACATGTACTGTTGCTTTCTCAAACAGTTGTAAATTTAAATTTTCTAGTGCTTCAAAAACACAGTTACAGAGTTCCTCTTCTTCAGTATCAATTAACGAGATGAGGATATTTAGACAATCTGATCCTGCCGCAGACAGTAAGCGCACTGATACAGAACAGATGCAGGTGATGACGTGCTTGTGGATGCTCATGTCTCTGTGTAAGTTGCCTTCCAAAGCTTTGAGGACATCTTTGACATTCTCTTCTGTACACACATAAGGCAACACACACAGCTTTTTCAGTGTAACTGTTAAACCAGATTGTGTTTTACAAGGAAAGAACAAATGAGGCTCATCCTGGAAAGGAGTTAACCAATCTGTATCCTGCGTCTTCATTGCTGAGAGGAAATCAAGCACGTAACACACGTACTCCTTTGGAGAACTTGGGGACAGAAACTGCTTCAGAACTGGCACAACACGTTCAATTATTTCACTTTTCAGGTGTAGATGGCTCTCCTTAGTCAATGTGGTAAACAGCTTAATGCAGTTCACACTCACAACTGCATTTGAATGTACCAAATATGGATCAAGAACACCTGAAACAAACAGATTAGTCAATAAAGAATTTGAGACTGTTGGGTTGGCATCAAGGGTATCCATCCTCAAATGTTGGTACAGCTGTCTTCAACAGAAGAAAAGCAGTGGGCACAGTTGGAGAAAATGTGAATAGGAAGTATATGGCAATACACTGAGAAACAGGATAGATATAGAGAAACAACAAATATAGGGAAACCTTAAAAATAAAACATTGTTTAGTTTATACACAAGGCAAGTCCATTAAGTAAGCAGATCATATATTGCACAAAGTGACTATGTGTATGTGATTAGAGTAATGAGGTCGTATGATGTCTTACGTGTTTTAAATGGGATGATGTTTGTCCTTGAACGCTACTATATGAGTAACCAGTCGGAATCCTGCATTGTTGTCTAATTGCATTCCCTGTAAGTAGTGTGTGATGAGCAGCAATAAATACCATCTCTAATAAATACCATTTGTGCTAAGACAAAAATTGGCGTTTGCAAAAGGTGATCCACGAGGAAGGCAGAGAGTAATGTATAGAGTCAAACTGAAAAATTCAATGCCATGGCCAAGATTTGAACCATGGATCTCTTGGTTTCCATCCAGTTGCCTCTTATCCAATAAGCTACCTTGGCCAACTTGCCATCCTGACACTAAATTCTCTGATTGACTCACATTTTCCCAATAAACCACTATACCTTGTTTCACGTAAGCTTGCCCAGTATCTCTAACGGTCACGTGACCTAATCACCTCTCATTGGTCGCTGTTGTGGTAATGACTGTCGGGCGGTAAAAATTAGTTTGTTATTTAACATGGTGATATATGTTGGAAGAGAATTGTCAAATTTATATTTTCGTAACAGTTTTAATTAAATATATTACGCAACAGAGTTAATTTATCTGAAATGCATGTTAATTCTTAAACGAAGTAAAGAGGTTCCTTTGCTCTCAAGCACATGGCACGATAGCACGTGATTTAGCAGTGGTGGTGACATTTGTTTATATGACTTTTATCACTGACCTTGTTTTGAACTGGATTAGTCATGCATCGCCATTCGAGAGTGCGGGAGCTAAATTATTTTATTGATCATTTATTGCGCATGTACTTATATGTATAATGGCAGAGTCTACCGCCAGTTTTTCGATGAAGTATCGCAAGGATAATTATTTACAAACAGGCGAGAAAAGAATTGTGTTGCATGTGATTAATGCACTTACAGAGAAGAATCCATCTTTGTCAGTGGTTACAGGTGTGAGTGTTAGATCCGTAGGAACATCGCGACATGAAATTGAGGAAACAGGAAAACTTACCACTCCAGGCAAAAGCAGGAATAAACAAAAGTGCGTGCTCGGAGAAAATACGTGAAAAGTGTTGTGCGTCGTCATGTGTGTAGTTTTTCTTTAGAAACGAACTTCCTAACATAAGTAACATTTCGTCTGCTGTAAATGAGGATAAAGATTTAGCAAATTTCAGCAGATTGCTTATACATCTGGGATTTGTGAATGAAAAAAGAGGCACGAAAAATGTGCTAAAAGACAGAGGCGAAATTGCTGTGTGGCGAAGACGTTATTTAAGGACAACCACACTGCACCGAGATACAAATCGCAAAATATACACGAAGAACACACGAAAAGTAAAGTATGGTGTGACACGACTTTTAAGACTGAAAGACAAGCATTTTTGAAAGGTATGTGTGCTGGTTTAAAAAATCTTTCATTATAAACTTTCAGTTTCATTGCTCAGTCATTCTGTTTCGATTTGCTCAGTTCATTATAAACTTGTATTTTTGCATGCCTTCATATCCTTTTTTGTATGATTTTATTTATCTTCCCGGCAATTATTACGACATTTACTGCAGGTTTAAATGTGACGGCAAGGCACCGCCTATGGCCTATGATGCGAAAGCATTAGCCAATTAGGGCAAGGGGGAGGGTTGTTGAACGCGGAGTGATACATTTAAGGGGGCAAGGTTATATGAAACAGAGATTAGGGGCTCTCTTATTCGAGATACACCGTTTGTGGGAACTTACTATTGTAAGCACTCGAGTCTCGGGCTTCATCATTCAACTCTTATTTAAGTTAATTGATGGAAATAATCATTTCTTCACATTAGCCATATATAGGCTAAGGTTTTGAATAGAGTCAAACTGAAAAATTCAAGCCATGGCTGGGATTTGAACCACGGATCTCCTAGTTGACATCCAGTCGCTCTTACTCATTGAGCTACGTCCATCCTACAGCACAGTGACTTTCATCTGTTCCAGAACCTGTAAGACATGGTTGTCTCACTGTGGTTCCAATCCCACACAGCATACTTCTATAATAGAAATACAAAACATGCTCCCGCAGTATGATAAATGTCTGAATTTCAGTAGTGAATATGCTGAAAAATACTTAAAATACTTCATATCTGTTCCAATTAATTGTGTTTTATTTCTGCTTAAGTCCCCAGGAAATTTACTTAATGGATGCATCTACTATGTGAGGACACTGTACTGTATGTGCATAATTTCTTGAGTGTTCAACTTCTAAGTCATCGTTCGGCAGGTTTCACTCAACTCAATAAACACAGGTGACAACTTTGAAAAATGAAATACACTATACACTCTTTCATCTAGTGGCTAAAATGCTAAGCTTTTACATGTGCACCATTTCATTTTTAGCAAATTTGAGGTTAATTATTACTTAACATCAAACCTACAAGGGAATACAGTAGACTTAAAGCAATAGTCAAATGTTTTATATACATGACTTTCTCTACTCTTGTACAAACACTTATTGCTGTATCTAATTCAAGATAAACATTATCTTATTGTAGTTACAAGGGAATACAGTAGACTTTAAGTGATAGTCAAATGTTTTATATACATGACTTTCTCTACTCTTGTACAAACACTTATTGCTCTATCTACTTCAAGATAAACATTATCTTATTGTAGTTACAAGGGAATACAGTAGACTTAAAGCAATAGTCAAATGTTTTATATACATGACTTTCTCTACTCTTGTACAAACACTTATTGCTCTATCTACTTCAAGATAAACATTATCTTATTGTAGTTACAAGGGAATACAGTAGACTTTAAGTGAGAGTCAAATGTTTTATATACATGACTTTCTCTACTCTTGTACAAACACTTATTGCTCGATCTACTTCAAGATAAACATTATCTTATTGTAGTTACAAGGGAATACAGTAGACTTTAAGTGATAGTCAAATGTTTTATATACATGACTTTCTCTACTCTTGTAAAAACACTTATTGCTCTATCTACTTCAAGATAAACATTATCTTATTGTAGTTACAAGGGAATACTGTAGACTTTAAGTGATAGTCAAATGTTTTATATACATGACTTTCTCTACTCTTGTAAAAACACTTATTGCTCTATCTACTCCTAGATAAACATTATCTTATTGTAGTTACAAGGGAATACAGTAGACTTTAAGTGAGAGTCAAATGTTTTATATACATGACTTTCTCTACTCTTGTAAAAACACTTATTGCTCTATCTACTTCAAGATAAACATTATCTTATTGTAGTTACAAGGGAATACTGTAGACTTTAAGTGATAGTCAAATGTTTTATATACATGACTTTCTCTACTCTTGTAAAAACACTTATTGCTCTATCTACTCCTAGATAAACATTATCTTATTTTAGTTACAAGGGAATACAGTAGACTTTAAGTGATAGTCAAATGTTTGAAACAGCTTATCATTATGTAATGTCTTTGAAATTACATTCCCTTTTATGTCGAAAAAAAGTATAACATCCCATTTGAGAAAAGGGAATATATAATTATTAAAAAATTCAAATTAAGAACAAGAAATATCGTGGAAATGGTTCATCTTACTTTAACAAAATGTACATTGTTGTGTTTGTCTATCTCTTACAGTTCACCAGTTATACACAAGTTGTCCACTCTAGGACATACATTTCATTTGTCATGAAAATTTCTTAAACATATGGCATTTTAATCAAATTACTTATAACCATTTATAAGATAGATAACTTTTTAAAATATTTTTCATAATAGGATAGTTATGGGTGGACAGATTTTCTTGTTTTACATTCTTGGAAGTTAAATACCAAGTTTTAGCCAACCATTGTAGTGTCTGCCCCCCTATTCCCATTGTACCTAAAAGGAAATATGTAATAAAGGCATTTCTAAAGATATTTATCTTGATAACATGAAGTACAAGAAGAAACTTTTGTAAGAATAGTTGAAAAATGGCCAGAGAAATATGCAGAGATAATACATTACAATTTTTGTTTTGTAAATTGTAAATAACAGTGCAGTAAAACCTCGATAAACAGGACCTGTTTTGAAAAGCAAAATTTTGTTGTTTAGCGTAGTAAATGAAGATTTAAATTAATTAGGAGTCGATTAATGACACAAAACAACACTTACTTTTAAATTTTCCCAGAACCAGTTTCTGAGGCCTTCCCTCTATCTTCAGCCGGACATCGACTTGTTCTCATTGGTGTAGCTGGCGTTGGTGTAGCGGGAAAATTTAAAAGTAAGTGTTGTTTTGTGTCATTAATCGACTCCTAATTAATTTAATTTATACAACAACACTGTTTTCAACACTTCCATGAAAGGATTTTAAATGAAGATTTGTTTTACAGACGATAAATTGCTATTCTCTGTAGGTGCACCACTGCTTGGGACCAGGCATAAAACAAGATTGAAGAAGAAAATGTAAGTATGGAAGAAGATTTAATAAACATTTTTAAAAAATCAATGGCTGTTCTAATGTTGATGAAGAAGACATTGTCAATGACAGAGGTTATAAACCGATTACAGAGGAAGGCATTATGCAGTGTTACTGAAAATGAAGAGTATTTAGATTCATCTCCACAGTCATGTTCAAGTTGGATATGAACTTCAGCAGCAGATTTTTGCTCTTTAACAAGCAATTCAATAACAGCACACTGTCAAAACTAAAACACTGATGTCTGTAGTCACATGACATCACAAATGGTATAGTTACAATTCTACATTAATTTTTGTAATGAGTTTCCCACAACTTTCAATGTGACCCTCATATAAATGATTGTTTATTTTCAATTTGCAAGAAGTTAGTAACATCATCACTTACTTAGTTCCTCAAAGAGCTCATTTTCATCCTTTGGTTTGTATTTGCTGAGGACTTGGATTACTGAAGCAAGCTGCGGAGGTGGAAAATCTGGTAAACGGTTGAGAAGATACGCTGCCATGTTTCTGTTGACAACAACTCCTCCTTCTGACACCAAAATGTTGTCCAATACCAACAAACTGCTAGTCACTACAAGTGGATCACAATCACGTATGCTTTCATATAGCCTGAAGAAAAATAACAAAATTAGTAAATACTTTAGATTTAACACAGTTAAAGCAGTTATCAGACATTCAGTTATTTCACTCACGTCAAGTGTTAAAAACAGAAATGTTTTCAGTACTGGGACAATCCCAAAAAATGCTCCCATTTTTAATAGTTGACGAGAGTGAAAATTAAGTGATATGACTCAATAAGTCTTTTAATAGGAAATTGGCTTCACTTTTAACAACGCTTTTAATCACAACAATTTTAGTAATGAGGTTTCATGCTAGCAAAAATAGACAATACATGATAAATCCACTAACAAATTAATAGAAATGGGCTATAGTCTTAAGAGAAGATTTAAAATAGAGAGCACATACAGAGTGGCACAGAACAAGTTCCCTAGTTTCAGTTCTATGTCTTGGGAAAATGTGAAGCCACATCAATGTATGATGGCATCAATGCATTTTTGTTTTTGTTTACTTCAGCATTAATAGCTATGGAGCATTGGTCAGTGGGACATTGTGTTTCTTTCACGAAAGTAAGTCTCTTATGACAACACAGAGAATACTAGTTGAAGTATATTCCGGGCTTGTAGGCCATGGTCTACTGGGCTCTTTCTTCTTCTTCTTCTTCTTCTTCTTCTTCTTCTTCTTCTTCATCTTCGTCTTCGTCTTCGTCTTCTTCTTCTCAGACGAAACGTCTGGGAAGAAGAAGAAAGAGCCCAGTAGACCATGGCCTACAAGCCCGGAATATACTTCAACTATTTTCTGTTTCATATAACCTTGCCCCACTGACATGTATCACTCCGCGTCCAACTACCTTCCCCCTCGTCCTAATTGGCTAATGCTTTCGCGCCATAGGCGGTGTCTTTCCGTCACATTTAAACCTGCAGTAAACGTCATAATAATTGCCGGGAAGATAAATAAAATCATACAAATAAGGATATGAAGGCATACAAAAATACAAGTTTATAATGAAATGAGCAAGTTGGAACTTAATAACGGAGCAATGTAACTGAAACAAGTTTATAATGAAAGACCTTCGGCCTTTTCCACTGGGATTTTTTAAACCAGCACACATACCTTTCAAAAAGGCTTGTCTTTCAGTCTTAAAAGCCGTGTCACACCATACCTTACTTTTCGTGTGTTCTTCATTCTCCCAAATCTCGTCAAGGTAGTATATTTTGCGACTTGTATCTCGGTACAGTCTGACTGTCCTTAAATAACATCTTTGCCACAGCAATATCGCCTCTGTTTTTAGCACATTTTTCTTGCCTCTTTTTTCATTCACAAACCCCAGCTGTATAAGCAATCTGCTGAAATTTGGTGAATCTGCATCCTCATTTACAGCAGATGAAATGTTATTTACGTTAGGGAGTTCGTTTCTAAAGAAAAAACTATACACATGACGACGCACAGCACTTTTCACGTATTTTCTCCGAGCACGCGCTTTTGTTTATTGCTGCTTTTGCCTGGAGTGGTAAGTTTTCTTGTTTTCTCAATTTCACATCGCGATGTTCCTACGGATCTAACACTCACACCTGTAACTTCAGAGCACAGCTGTTCGACTTCTCTCACTGACAAAGACGGATTCTTCTCTATGAGTGCATTAAACACATGCACCGCAATTATTTTTTTGCCTGTTTGTAAGGATTTACCCTTGCGATGCTTCAGCGAAAAACTGGCGGTAGACTCTGCCATTATTCATAGTAGTACACGCGCAATAAACGATCAATAAAATAATATATCTTTCGCACTAGGCACAACAACCTTCGAATGCCGATATGACTAATCCAGTTCAAAACAAGGTCAGTGATAAAAGTCATATAAACAAATATGTACCGCTGAAGCACGTGCTATCGTGTCATGTGCTTGAGAGCAAAGGAACCTCCTCTTTACTTCGTTTAAGAATTAACATGCATTTCAGATAAATCAACTGTGTTGCGTAATATATTTAATTAAAACAGTTACGAAAATATAAATTTGACAATTCTCTTCCAACACATATAGTTATATACAGATATATCACCCTGTTAAATAACGAACTAATTTTTACCGCACGACAGTCTTTACCACAACAACAGCCATGAGCCAATGAGAGGTGATTAGGTCACGTGAGCAGTAAGAGATACTGGGCAAGCTTACGTGAAACAAGGAGTAGTATTGACACCGGCCGTGAAAGCCTTAGAACACAGATAATATTTTGCATTCATTTCAGTGTGCCTGGCATGGTCCAATTCCTTCATGGAAAACAATTATGCCATAGTTGAATGTTGTAGTGTCCTGAACATTAAACTTGGTCCACCTAAAACAGTGAGGACATCAAGTGAGACAAGCTGTTGAATGCAGTCCACCTCTTTCAGCTTGTAAACAATCAAGAGCATTGGGTATTTCTCAAAGATCCTTAGGACACTACACTCTTTCAAGATGTAAGTGACCTAGAAACTTCTCCTGGGTCAACCTTCAAGAGCTAACTTCTGCAGCATCATTGAATGGTCTGCCTGATTTCTTCTTGTGGGGCTGTCTGAAACAAAAGATCTTCACTATGTCTTGCAACTCTGTAAGCATTGAAAGATGTCATTACTGAAGAAATTGTGGCCATATATGGAGTCCTGCTGCATCATGTGTTTTCCAGTTTCAACAGGCCATCTTAAAGATATAATTCTATAACATGAGGCAAATAAATGGCATGTTGTATACTTTCAATTGGTACATGTGTTATGTTCCTCTACTGTCTTAAGTAATTAAGAATAAGCATCCAAACCTAGGGAGCTTGCTGTGTGCCACCCGGTATAAATATAACTAGAAAGCTCAGCACAGGAGAGCATATGTTAAACTTGGGTTCCCAGAAGTACATATTCTGTCCAAGCTGACAGTTTTCCATACAAAATTGTTAACTCGTATCGGCCCTGGTTCCAGTTAATCCATGTAAACAGCTTTCTACTGTACATGCAGCCTGTCTCAGTTTTGCCCAGCTATATCAAAATGAACGTGATTACTGCTCATTTTACATTAAGATGCAGTTGTAAAAGAGATCTGAGAATAAGTCTGTGCATAAACAATTAAATGAAGATTTGTGTAGTTGGTTACCTGTCAACAAAACCTTGATCCAGTATGAGTTGCTTACAGCGCCGATAAACTTTGCCACAGCTTATTACAGCCACTTGTCTTACTTTGGGGTGAGTGTCTTTCAATGCAGCATCCAGAACTGGTCCAGCATGTTCCTCCAGTAGCGGTGGTAAAGAGCACAGTGCAGACACAGCCAAACACCTGATGTATGGATTTGGATCTTTAAAGTCCCTCTTTATTGTATTGGCACTTAATAGTGCTACGCTTGGCTGCATGGCACATATCCTGTTAAAACAACAAACATGCTGAGCATCGATATCTAACATAATCAGGGCTAACTGTAATTTAAAGATACAACATGTACATCACTTCATTTTGTTTAAATGGGGCATGTTTGGAGAGCTCATGTCATGTTTTTATAAAACTGATGTATGTTTAAACACCATTGTATATAAAACTTCCGAAAAAGTATTGCAATAGACTATGGGATTTTCAGGAAACAAATGTATTACGGGCTTTCAAACGAAACCTGGTTAGTGTGTCTAACTTTGCATTACACCTAAGGTGGCACCACGTAACTGTGTGTATAGTGACGACAGTGTGGTTTCATGCCGGTGGTCACACAAGTTATCGTCCACTACTGAACATAAAGGCAAGTAAGCAGGAATGAGGTGTGATTAGAATTTTAGTGCAACTGACCACCAAAAAGCGCAATACTCAAATGGCACATCTTAGTCATCTGCAACGTTATCATGAGAAGGAGTTTCTCTCGCATATTGTCACTGGTGATGAAACATGGTGTCACTATTTGAACCAGAAAGCAAGCATCAGAGCAAGCAGTGGAAATATACAACTTCACCACTTCCAAAGAAGTCAAAGACCATGCACACCAGTTCTGGTAAAGTCATGATGTCATTTTTTAACCACAAAGGCCCACTGTTTGTTGAGTTCCTGAAACCACCATCAATGCCCAATGTTATCAAGCCATCTTACAAAACTTTAGATGAGCCAAAAGTCGAAACGCGCAGGTATGTTGTCCAATGGTGTTATTTTCTTGCATAATAATGCCCGGCCACACACACTGCCAATGCGGTGGAGACGACATTGCAGCAGTTTCAACAGGAAATGCTGGAACATCCACCATAATGTCCAGACCTTTCATCGTGAGACTTTCATGTTTATGGACCTCTAAAACAAGCTATTCGTGGACATCAATTAACAATGGATGACGAAGTGTGCAAAGCCTACTAGCTTCTTCAAAGATGGAAATGACCAGCCACTGTTGCAATGGGACAAATGTCCCAACAGTTCTGGCCACTATTTTTAGTCAATAAAATTGTTACAGTTACTTTACACAAGTGACCAGATTTCATTTGAATAACCTGCATACATAAAAAAATGACATTTTCAACAGGCTAGGCCTTCAGACTGATGAATGTATCCAAGAAAGAAAATTAATATATGAAGCACGTCCATAAAATAGTTTCCCACAGCTAGCAAACGATATGTTACATAAAGTTTTTTTTGTGTTACTTATATCCTCCAATGTTAAGTCATATCAGACGAATGAAATTGGTGAAATGATGCTCAAATGAGTCCGGTGTCCATGGATCTTAGGAGTTACCCGACATTCATCTTTAAGGATAAGGGAAAACCCCATAAAAACCTTATCCAGGTAACTCGCTCTGACCGAGATTCGAACTCGGGACCTCTTGAACGTGAGGCAGACATGCTACCATCTACGCTGCCGAGGCGGGTGTTACATAAAGTGACTGTGTGTTATAATAACAGAGTTGAAGAAGATACAGTGTCAAGTTATTTAATGCAGAAAGATATTATTGTCAGCTGTACAGAGTCTAACAACATGAGCAAGCAGATGCTGCAGAGAAGCTGATCATCACTTTAGCCTTATGGAAGTCAACAGTTGGTTCCTAGTCACGGGGCACGTGAATGTCTGGACCACATACAACATCCTTCTCTCAGTTATTTCCTCCAGTTGTGGTTCCAGTCCCAGAGAGCACACTTCTTGACACAGGGATATGAAAGTTGGTCCTACAGAATGATAAATGTCTTCCATGTTTCTGTTTATGGATGTGCTTCATACAAATCCAAGTAATGAACACCAATGTACCTTGGAAGCAGCATGTACGCTGTTTTCTTGACGCTTATGTTGTGACATGGCAGCAAGCGTGTTAATGGTCCAATTACAAAGTGTGCGTCACTCAGGGTGTTCACTGTTTCAGCAAACTGCAAACAAAATGGTAAAAGTGGCATGGATCACATGACTTTCTCTATCCATCACTACTGCACTCTCTAATAATTAATTATAAGACAGATTGTTGCACTGCACTCAAGTTATTTGATATGTAGATTTCACTGGAAATCAACTGAAAGAAAACTTATATGCAGATAATGCCTTAATTATCTGCAAAGGAAAACACTGTTGTAACTAGAAAATAAAATTAATAAAAAAACTTATTACAAATTTCAATTTACCTGACTGACAACTGCCTCAAATTATGTATTAAACCAAACTGATTCATTTTCAGCATCAGCAAAATAGAAGTGAAGAAATGAGTGACATAAATGTAAGACGTCTATCCATATACCTTGATAAACACCCAAAATACTGTCACTGTGTGGCATTGTTGTGCTGCTGCCACGGGCCGGAGAGATGCTCTGGAATGTTCTGCCCATTGTTGCGGCTGCGGAGGTATAAATACTCTGTAAGGTGTTAGAGTGGCAGTTGTTTGTTGGTTATTGCAACACTCGACGATGGAAGTGTACCACAGTGATTTCATTCATTTGTTCACATAAACCAATGTTGCGGTTGGGGAATATGTATTTTCCCAGTAGACCACTAGGGGCTCTCATATCCGAGATAAACTGTTTGTGGCGACTTAATATTGTAAATACCTGAATCCCAGGCTTCATCATTTAACTCTTATTATTTAAGTTCAGTAAACCCTAGTGGTTTACTGGCAAAATAAATATGAGTCATTTGGAGAATTTAATGTCATGACAGCACGTTGGCCAATGGGTAAGAGCGACTTGATGGAAGCCAGGAGATTTCTGGTTCAAATCCCAGCCAAGGCATTGAATTTTTCAAATTTACTCTATCCAAATCTATATTTTTACTTAAATTTTGTATCTGTTTAACCAAACAATGAATTTCTCTTACATTTTCTGTTTTTGGATTCTGAATTAAAGCTATTGCTTGGATTGCTGCTCAAGAATCTTATAAAATGACAATGTTCTTACATTTTTGTAGCCAAACAAATATTTTAAGAGAACTGTAGATTGCATCAATTTCTGCACCAAAATTTGAAGTGTTTTTTCCCACATTTTTGTAAAAGGAGAAAAACTGACATGTGCCACCTGCCATCACTTACAAATGAGCATTCTGTATATATACTTGTCAATTCTTCTTTAGGTTATTTGGTTTGTAATGTCTCTAATTCTATCAGTTTTGCAATATCTCGGCTTGTTTGTTTCTTGAAGATTTCACAGAGGTCTAAATTATATTCTATTTCAAAGCTTTCTATTGCATTAATGAGATGTAATAGATTTTGTTTTGCAATAGGTATGTGCAGTTTTTCTTTTAACTTTTTTGAGTTTTTAGTGTATATTTCAAGTCCTGGTGTTTGTCTACTTCATTAAAATTTGGAATTCTTAATGAATTTTTCAGAAGTTATTAGAGCTTGTTCATATGTTATCAACTGTGACAAAGAGAAGTGTTTCTGTTGGGATTGTTTTAGCTGTGCCTATTATTAAGCATAATGCTTGGTTGCATCTACTAGCAATTTCTGATCTCTCTGACTCTTGCATATTCTTTAATGTTAAATTTTGCAACTCCAATCAAAATTCCACTTGCAATTTGTTTTCCTTTGGATAATAATAAATTATCATAGAACTAAGGTCTCAACAATTAAGGATTGGAGCATAATGGGAAGATACTATACAATGCCTTACCAAAAAGTATAAAATTTCATTCAGAAAAAAAATCAAAGTGCCCATACTGACTAGCAGAGCTGTTAAACTAAAATAAACTGTATAAGACTAGAAATATTTGTATATAGATCTGAAGGTGGCACCATTTATTTGATTAATTGTTAATATTTTGTATTTCATATGTATTAGCTTTTGACAATGTTGCAGGCATGTGGCACAAGTTATGAGCAATAAAAAAACAATTGAATCCTATTTATATATGATTTGTAATTGAATTTATATTTGTGAACAACATGTGTATATACAAGGCATATTATCTAATTATTATATCTAGTATAAAAGTTTACAAGAGCTAATACGTTACTTTGATATCAACATTATTAAACCTATCATATTATGTCTGACTGGGTCTTCTTGGACAGAATAAAGAGAGCGAATGAGCAGCACACAACAATGGGACAGGGGGAAATGCATGAGAAGAAATGATCAAGTTGCTTGGAGTATCACTTTATTTCCTAAACCCAGTATTTGGCCTGAAACACCTTAAAAGTTAATTATTATGTATCTTGCACTTAGATGGCTATCGTCTGTTACGATAGGCAATGATGTTAGCAAGTTGTTACCAACTGCAGAAATCTGAACACCAATATCGCCAACCCACATTCTTTTGATTGTTATTCTTGTTCCATTTATCATCATCAGCTTCATCATCGCTATCCACGATGAAGAAAAAGTATAGAATTTTGATTAGAACTTTGAAAAGTCAATTTTTTATTTTATATGTTAAATTGCATCCGCTTATAAATTCTAAAGTTTTAATTTTAGAAAACATTGTTTCAATAACCCTTAATGTATTAAGGCCTATCAGAATATGTTTTTATTATTGAGGCTTTGTTAGTATATTATTTTTACCCACTATTATCTGGCCAGTTTCCTTACGCATTACATTATAGCTAGTTCGGTTATGCAGTGTTGGTAGCTTAAGCGAATGCATGTTTCTATTGTGGCTACAGTCTTGAGGTTACGGCCGTCATTTTCCTAGCAGACGACAGCCACTGATCTGCACTTTAACTGTATTAACACACTTTTATGAATGTCGCACCTTGACATGCAACTGAACTGATTTAATATTATTAATTCCGCACTCTCCGGCAGACATGAGAGTCGTATGATGTGTACATTACAACCTATCACCCATATTTTATGAATTACAAGACTTCTCTACATCGTTATTTGACATGAAACTAACCTGATTCAATAATATTTTTAATTCCGCACTCTCCGGCTCACGTGAGAGTCGTATGATGTTTGCAGATATATCCTCCAATGTGCTGCACATATTTATGAAAAATACGAAGCATATGCAATAAATAATACTTATTTAAAATTATCTTTGGAAAACTGGATCATTATTTGTTGAAATTTTGAGGCTTTAATGTTCTGTGTTTGCTACCTGCCAAACGACCTCAGAATATCAAATCAATATTGTTTTTCCTGTTAACTTGGCCACCTAATAATACATTTATCTCAAGATGGTGACCTGGTACTGTTGAACAAGTTTTCTATTCTGTTGCTGTGGTGCAAGCGGTGCAAGCCAATATCACGCAAACAAGAGTGTCAAACAGGCACATAAGGGTTATAAATTATATAAGAACATAAAATGTGTTCTTCTTGAGAGAAAGATTTATTAACAAATCTTCTGTCCTCTAGTTAGGTAGATCGCATGAATCAAGAATACACAAAAATATAATTCAGTTTTCAAATGCTATTTACTGTTCATTTTGAAAATAAAATATCTCAGATGCTAACAAGTATTAGCATACATATGTAGAATAATAATAGGAATAAATACTAAAGAAGTTTAATAGCAATTATAATTAAGTAACGGTTATTATTCTATGAGCATACTATGAACTGCTATGAACGGAACAAAATTCATGCCTCTACCGGCAGGTTTTGCAATTCCGGGTTCCCCCTGAGCCCGACCATCCAACTTACCAGGCTGGAACATTTACATCATGCTGCAATATTTACGGACATTCCTAACCAAAAACATGTGGTGATATGATAGGAGAAGACGACACCTAACGTGATGATGTATGTATTAAACTGAAAACACAATCAATTCAATTATTTTATGATCTGTATTATCTCGTATCAGAAAATATAACTTGTTAGGTTATATCGTTATATTGCACATCGACCAGAGACCTAGAATATTGCAACATATAAAGCAATCATGTCAGTTTACTATTTTTAATTTTTTTTATTATTTTTTCCTAACAGAAAAACACCAAATTATCGTGCACCAGCTTAGTTATAGATCATGCACGTACATTTCAAGTAATCAATGTAAGTTCCTGAACTTTAGAAACACCGTTGCAATTATCAAGAGCCATATTTTACACATGAGTAGTTAATTTCTTTTTGGCGTCTGACAGTAGTCAGACTGTGGTAAAGTTTTGAATAATTTAATACACACTTAAGTTTTCATTTGACAGCAAGTAAAGGTTGTTACTGGCTTGTGTCAATTTCCTAGTATTATTTATAATTTTGAAGATGTGTATTTTTAAAGTTTATGAAGTGCTAGTGTTCACTCATAAACAGTAAAATAGTTATATTATGAATGCTGAAATTCATAGGCCCAATACTAGAGTTAAATATTCACCTTATCTGGCACCCTGCATGAAAAGCGTTTACTATAATGGTATTATACTATAATGTATAATAAACTCCTCAAATTGTTTAAGAATATATCGAATTTAGCCATGTTTAAAAAGGAATAAATGTTTAAGTTACAGGTTTTCATTCTGTTAATGAATACCTGGAAGCTGTTTAGTGAATTAGTTGTATTACATTGTGATATCATTTAGCTATGTTTACCTTCTTAATGAGTATAGATTATGATACAATGAAGCACAAAATTATATTAATGTTTACCTTACTGAAATTTGTGTTTTGTGCAGTAGTGTTGTTTTTGACGAAGCCAATATTTCTGTATTGGAAATCATATGGTGAATAAATTTGATTTGATTTGAAATTATTTATAAATTCATATGAATTGTATTTACTTAAGATGAGTTGGTATAGGATTTGATTTGATTTATTGATTCATCCATTAAAACATGTACATGTTATAGGACACGTCAAATTAAAAACTAAGAACTAAAAACTAAGTACAATATTTATAATTAAGGTCTAAGTACAATATTTATAATTAAGGTAGCTAACTAAATATTTACAACACTACATCACTTTTTTTTTTTTAATCTCTGTTAATATGTTTTGGGAACATGTGATCCCATCTTCAGACCCGTGTTGTTTCTGTTGTGATGGTTGTCTATATTGGCGGCATCATGTGGCAGTGAAATGTACTTCCAGGGAATACTTGGTAGTGGTAAATCAAAGTGCATTAACTGTCGTTTGTATTTCAAATTGAAGATCTTTTCCTAAGTGTCCAATTCTCCTGATTGGTTTGATTAGTATAATGTTGGTTTGATGCTATGATTGGTTGTCCAGAAATGGTGTGAAACTGCAGACTTATCAATTTGTTTGTATTTTAAGCATCTCATATGTTCCTTTATTCTTTTTTCTAGATTTTGTTTGTTTTTCCTGTATATACTTTATTACAATTGTAGCAATTGATTTTGTAAATTGCTGGGTTTTTGTCTTGGGTATAGAGTCTTTTAATGTATTACAAAGTAATTTCTTTACGCTAAATTTCTTCTTTGCGGCTAAGCTAATGTTGTTCTTGATGAAAATATTCTTTAATTTGTAAATACATATTAAGACATCTCTGTTTCTAGCTTCTTCCATAAATAACAAATAAGTTTTATTCTGTTAAACCTTCATCTTTGTTTTTGTATGTAATACTAATGAATTGCAAAGAATTATCTGTGTATGTATTTGTTGAAAAGCTGTTGAGTACCAACTGAATTTGTAAACAAATATAGGCTGTTTTATTTAAAATAAGAACGTTGGAGTCACATCCTGTTAAAGTGGAAGTAGCAGACAATGAGTCCATCACATGCTTTAAAAGTTAATAGGTGTTGTAGAACTCTGAACTAAAACCTTAAATAATCTGAAAAGTTTTTATTTGAACTGTTTTAGGAATTTGTTTCCTGTGGAATAGTAACTTCAGCATTTAAGAATGGAGTGTAAGAAGGTGCATAACATCTTTGAGCTTGAGGAACATCCACAGTTGCTGAAAGGTCTGAAGATTGCCCGGTTGCCAGGAGTTTATACAGACAATTTGCCAACTGGTGAGTGCCACTTAGGTATGAGTTCTATTCCAGCCAAAAAAAAAAATTGATGTTAAAGTCTCATTGCAATTATTTTTTGAGGGCTTTAAATTACAAAAATAAGCATCCTTAGAAAAAAGAAATCCCCCTAGGGGCCTACTGCGGTAGGTTACAGGATTGGCGATCCCAGGGTCCTGAGCCAAATCTCTCGATTAGGTGCCTGTGCATGGTGAGAGAGCTAATGCCAAATGCCCAAACAAGGACCACATCCGTGTTTGACCCTTAATTTTCTAAAAGCAAAGCAAAGCGAAAAGAAGCAAAACTGAGTGAAGTCAAGCGAAGCCAGAGTCAAGCTAGAGAATGAACCTAAAGTGAAGCCCGAGTCAAAGCTAGAGAATGAACCTAAAGTGATGCCAGAGTGAAGCTAGAGTGGGACTGGAGCAGAGCCAGAGCCTAGCCAGAGAATGAAGTTAGAGCGAAGCCAGAGTGCAATTGGAGTGGGGCCAGAGCCTAGCCAGAGAATGAAGTTAGAGTGAAGCTAGAGTGCGATTGGAGTGGGGCCAGAGCCCAGCCAGAGAATGAAGTTAGAGCGAAGCCAGAGTGAAGCTAGAGCGGGGGCCAGAGCCTAGCCAGAGAATGAAGTTAGAGCGAAGCCAGAGTGAAGCTAGAGTGGGACTGGAGCGGGGCCAGAGCCTAGCCAGAGAATGAAGTTAGAGCGAAGCCAGAGTGAAGCTAGAGTGGGACTGGAGCGGGGCCAGAGCTAAGCCAGAGAATGAAGTTAGAGCGATGCCAGAGTGAAGCTAGAGTGGGACCGGAGCTGGGGCCAGAGCCAAGCCAGAGAATGAAGTTAGAGCGATGCCAGAGTGAAGCTAGAGTGGGACCGGAGCTGGGGCCAGAGCCAAGCCAGAGAATGAAGTTAGAGCGAAGCCAGAGTGAAGCTAGAGTGGGACTGGAGCGGGACCAGAGCCAAGCCAGAGAATGAAGTTAGAGCGATGCCAGAGTGAAGCTAGAGTGGGACTGGAGCGGGGCCAGAGCCTAGCCAGAGAATGAAGTTAGAGCGATGCCAGAGTGAAGCTAGAGTGGGACCGGAGCTGGGGCCAGAGCCAAGCCAGAGAATGAAGTTAGAGCGATGCCAGAGTGAAGCTAGAGCGGGACCGGAGCTGGGGCCAGAGCCAAGCCAGAGAATGAAGTTAGAGCGATGCCAGAGTGAAGCTAGAGTGGGACTGGAGCGGATCCAGAGCCTAGCCAGAGAATGAAGTTAGAGCGATGCCAGAGTGAAGCTAGAGCGGGGGCCAGAGCCTAGCCAGAGAATGAAGTTAGAGCGATGCCAGAGTGAAGCTAGAGTGGGACTGGAGCGGGGCCAGAGCCAAGCCAGAGAATGAAGTTAGAGCGATGCCAGAGTGAAGCTAGAGCGGGACCGGAGCTGGGGCCAGAGCCTAGCCAGAGAATGAAGTTAGAGCGATGCCAGAGTGAAGCTAGAGCGGGACTGGAGCGGGGGCCAGAGCCCAGCCAGAGAATGAAGTTAGAGCGATGCCAGAGTGAAGCTAGAGTGGGATTGGAGCGGGGCCAGAGCCAAGCCAGAGAATAAAGTTAGAGCGATGCCAGAGTGAAGCTAGAGCGGGACCAGAGCTGGGGCCAGAGCCAAGCCAGAGAATGAAGTTAGAGCGATGCCAGAGTGAAGCTAGAGCGGGGGCCAGAGCCTAGCCAGAGAATGAAGTTGGAGCGATGCCAGAGTGAAGCTAGAGCGGGGGCCAGAGCCTAGCCAGAGAATGAAGTTAGAGCGATGCCAGAGTGAAGCTAGAGCGGGACTGGAGCGGGGGCCAGAGCCTAGCCAGAGAATGAAGTTAGAGCGATGCCAGAGTGAAGCTAGAGCGGGATTGGAGCGGGGCCAGAGCCTAGCCAGAGAATGAAGTTAGAGCGATGCCAGAGTGAAGCTAGAGCGGGACCGGAGCTGGGGCCAGAGCCTAGCCAGAGAATGAAGTTAGAGCGATGCCAGAGTGAAGCTAGAGCGGGGGCCAGAGCCTAGCCAGAGAATGAAGTTAGAGCGATGCCAGAGTGAAGCTTGAGCGGGGGCCAGAGCCTAGCCAGAGCTAAGCCAGAGAATGAAGTTAGAGCGATGCCAGAGTGAAGCTAGAGTGGGATTGGAGCGGGGCCAGAGCCCAGCCAGAGCTAAGCCAGAGAATGAAGTTAGAGCGGTGCCAGAGTGAAGCTAGAGCGGGGGCCAGAGCCTAGCCAGAGAATGAAGTTAGAGCGATGCCAGAGTGAAGCTAGAGCGGGGGCCAGAGCCTAGCCAGAGAATGAAGTTAGGGCGATGCCAAAGTGAAGCTAGAGCGGGGGCCAGAGCCTAGCCAGAGAATGGAGTTAGAGCGATGCCAGAGTGAAGCTAGAGTGGGACTGGAGCGGGGCCAGAGCCTAGCCAGAGAATGAAGTTAGAGCGATGCCAGAGTGAAGCTAGAGCGGGACCGGAGCTGGGGCCAGAGCCCAGCCAGAGAATGAAGTTAGAGCGATGCCAGAGTGAAGCTAGAGCGGGGGCCAGAGCCTAGCCAGAGAATGAAGTTAGAGCGATGCCAGAGTGAAGCTAGAGCGGGGGCCAGAGCCTAGCCAGAGAATGAAGTTAGAGCGATGCCAGAGTGAAGCTAGAGTGGGATTGGAGCGGGGCCAGAGCCCAGCCAGAGCTAAGCCAGAGAATGAAGTTAGAGCGATGCCAGAGTGAAGCTGGGGCGGGGCCAGAGCCAAGCCAGAGAATGAAGTTAGAGCGAAGCCAGAGTGAAGCTGGAGTGGGGCCAGAGAATGAAGTTAGAGCGAAGTCAAGAGTTAGACCTAAGAGAAGCTGGAGCGAAGCAAAAAGCAAAGCCAAGCAAAGAAAAAACGGAAGCAGAAAGCCCAGCAAAGCTAATCAAAGCCAAGCAAAGGGTGTGTTTTATTTCCCTAGTTGAGGTTATTTGTTTCATTGCTATTTTGTTTCAGTTTTATAATAAGTTATCTCTGGCTATTGCCATGATTTAGTTTTTGAAAGGGTGCTGATGACCATGAAGTTGAGCACCCTTATATATTGTCACCCCAACGTCGGAACTCCCTATAGAACCGGCCAGCAGCAGGAGATGGTAGGCGTTCGGCCACGCCCACCCGTTTGTCTTATAGCGGTAACGAGGGGTGGCTGGAAAAACATCACTGTCCCATCTCTTTCCCCTCCCCTTGAGTTCTCGAACATACAGGACATTTCATCTAATCCGGAACCTTCTAGATTGGCCAGTTGGTCCTATATAAGCAACACGTCGGGCTGGAGGCAGTCAGTTCTTGGCGAGCAGCGTAGGAGCGTCATGCTAGTGTACGGACGAGAAGACTGTGTACGTGCATCGGAGGATTGTACGTAATTGCGAGAAGCAAAGTGGAACTGTAATGGGCGAACTGGTGAATCATATTGTGTGCATTACATAATCCTGTGTAATTGGCAAGTGTTCAACTGTAAGTCGGTGGAAATAAAGAACATCTTGAGTTTGTGCAATTGGACTTTTAATCTCACGAACCCACAAAGTCACAATATAAATCATCGAAAAAAATTCTCTTTGTATGTAGGTTTAGCTTTTTTAGGTTTAGTGAATGACCCAGAGACCATAGACAGTCCTACTGATAGAGGAAGTGTTTACCCATGGGTCAGTAAGTCAGGCACAGGAATCAAACATTACCTAGAGAGGGGGATTTTGTATTTTGCACATAAACTGTTAGAACTTGATTGGTATATTAAATGCTTACTTAAAAATGTTATTTCTGTTATATAAGTGAAGCAACTGCTTTGTCAGTAATTGGTATACGTCATTTATATATGAAGGAAGTTAGAAACAGTGATGAGTTATGATATAATTTACTTACGGTAGAATTAAAATCACTTTGGGATACTGTGACAGCTGCCGTGAAGGTGGTGGGGAAAGCGACATAGCCTTTTCTGAATGCCTTGGCAGTCGCAAATGGTTTGACAGAAGATAGTGCTAAAACTACCTAAATTAACTTGTTGATATTTATATTTCTAACTCATGGGAACAGTTTTTAACGATTCCTTTCTTGGAAGTGTTGAAAACAGTGTTGTTATAATAGTAACAATAATATAATTTTAACGATACTCTGTTAAGGCAGTGTACAGATAAGACAACGCTGGAAATGTTCAACAGAGTTTACGTTTGTTTATGGTAATGCTTTGTCCTTGGAGTGTCTCTTAGAAAGCTAGGATTGTGAATAAGTAAGAGAAACCTAATATACTTTTTGGCATTAAATGTAATAGTCTACTGAACAAATTTCTTGAACGTACAAATAATAGAGTGGTTTGTAGAACGTCTACTTTCTCTGTGTGCCATATTAGATTAGGAAGTACAAAACTGAAAAGCTTTTCAAAACTAACAAATTTTGAATGTGTATTTTTACTTGAAGTTCACTTACTGTAGCTTTACTACTCAAGATACATTTCTAAAAGCTTAGAATATTCAGCTGTGCATTGTCTTAAGAAAGATAGCAGTACTAACTGTTCCCTTATTTTTCAAAATATGGTCATCGTGTGGCTGTCACAAGCCTGAGCTGGGCGTGTGGGCAGGAGAGAGGCTCCAGACCGTTCGGTCCATTGTTGTTGCCGAAAAATTTCTCGGAAGGTCTGCAGCATTCTAGAAACAATGGCTGGGAGGGGGGGGGGGGGCAAGCAGCAGAAGTGTGTTGGTTATTGCAACAGTCGACAATTGAAGTGTACTGCAGTGATTTCATTCATTTGTTTTCGTGCAGCAAAAGTTGTTTTAGATTTCTGCAAACCAGATTTCTGAAGCTACATAACCAACGCAGTCACCGTTGGTGTCAGGAGTGGGATAGTGCAGGCCTGAGGAGGGAGCAGCTGGCGGATGCAATCTTGGGTCACTTTTGAGGGAAGAGGTGTGATCACTGTCGTCACTATAAAAAGTTTTCCAATCTTCAAAAGAAATGTCAAGATTGTAAAGTAACTTTAATTTGACCGTAATATGTGTTACTAGTGCAGACTGTTGCCTATGGTGTGCAGTATAGCTTCCTGAACACTACAACTCACAATGTGACTTGGTTAATTCTTTCTCTTTTCTCCCACTATTAGCATGTGTGAGTAACCTAGCAACCTTTTTGAGAAAATGTACTGGATCTGGGATCAGTGGGAGAATCGGCCTTGCAGTGATGTACACAACTTAGCTTCCTTGTATATATTATAAACCACAATATAGTATATACACATAAATACAAAATTGTAACAATCTTGAGTAGTCTTCCATAAACCTCTAAATTTATCTGAACAAGTTTACCTTAGCACTTAAGAACTCTATACTTGGTTCAAAATTTACCAAACTTTGCTTAACCAAACCCAATCCCTACATACAGTTTGTAAACAAGCCCCTTTCGACTTCTCATATATTCAACTAGGGTTATGAGTTACATACCTTCACACGAAGCTCAGGAGAAAACCCAGTGAGGAGCCAAGCCGCACAGGGAAGCAGCAACATAACAGCTTTAAAAATCCCTGGGCCGTTCACTTCGAGATATATTAAATTCGGGAGTGGCGTCCATGACGTCACAAGACTCACTTAAGTAAATTACAATAGAATGTCAGTTGTGTTTTTCTCTATTTCTACTTTTATTTATTATGTTTGGAAGGACTTTTATTGAACCTTATTGTAAGCTTTGAAAGATTGTTGTTGCAATAGTTTGATTGATTGAGTGAATTTGAATTTGATTTGATTGTTGTTGCAGAAGAAACTGAAGAAGAGGTGCTTAAGAAGCTGGAAGATGTTTGTGTATCAGAAAAACTATTTTGTTCTTTCTGTAACACAAGTTTTGAAGACCAGTCTCACCAGCGTCTGCACTACAAGTTGGACTGGCACAGATATAATCTAAAACGACAACTTGGAAATCTAAAACCTGTCACAGAAGAGCAATTTGCGCAGCTTACAGGTTAGTGCTTGCTGTTTTTTATACAAGTGTAATTTATGTGATTAATGCACTTGTTTGTTCTCAACACTGTCATATCAGCACTTAAAAGCCATTGGTCTGTGTTGTATACCTGTAACTTTGGAAACAGTAGACCTAGACTGACTCTCTTGCTATTGCTTTTGTTTCTCTTTTTTGTATATAGCAATCATGTGTTGTTGATCAAATGTCCTGGATTTTGACTCATCCCTAGCCTGCCAATACAAATTCTGTAAATATAAAATTTGTGATAAACACCTAAATGATGAGCACAAAGTGAATCGAGAAGATATTGACGCATTGCTTCACTCCAAAAGTCCAAAATGAATTAATAATCACATAAATGATGCTTTAAAATTACTAAATTTGCAAGATAAAGCTATAACATTTAAATTAGAGACTGAAATTAATGCATTTCTTCCTTTCTAGATCTAAAGACAATAAGAAATAATAATAAATTAAACTTTGTTATTTATAGGAAGTCTACTTATATCGATAATTACATAAAAAATAAAAGTTTTAACCCTTTTTCACATAAATTTGCTGTTTTTAACAGTTTGATTTATAGATTAATAAATATACCAATGAATAAAGATGAATTTAATAAACAATATAAACATATTATTAATACTGCTGTAATTAATGGTTTTAATAAAGACTTTATACATTAAAAAAATTGAAAAATTTAAATATCAGAAAACTCAGTAATATTTCTACCCTTAAAAAAATAAAAGACAATTATAATTTTAAAAAATTTACTTACCATCCTTGAGTTAATAAATAATTTCAGAAAATTTTTAAAAAGTTTGGTATAACTAAAGTTCCTCAAAATAAATATACTATTAAAAATTTATTGCGTTTCTCTAAAAAAGATAAAATTCCTAATAATAAAAAATCTGGTATTTATCAATTTAATTGCTTCGATTGTGATAAAGTTTATATTGGAAAGACAAAACATAATTTAGAAACCAGAACGAAAGAACATTTTCGTAACATTAAGTATAAACAAACTGATAAATTGACTGTAGCAGATCATTTTTGGTCATTTAACCATGATATAAATCCTGAAGTTAAATTATTAAGACAAGTAATGGTCCGATAGATTTAATGGTTTGGGAAAATATATTTATTTTAAAAAATAAACATCACGTAATGAATTTTGAAATACTAGCAATCGATTCTGTTTTTAAAATTGTTTCATTTTCAGATTTTGATTGTACTAACAAGAACATAGTAAAATGTAGTGTTTGTAACGATGACAACAGTTTTGTTTATGGTTCAGGCTGACAATGTGCAAGAATTTCCATGAAATTGTGATCCTGAACAATTTATAAGAAAAGTTACATAATTTCTTATAAGATAAGTGAAGTTTTAAGTTACAAATTATTATATTTGTATATACAAATTGTGTATCTTCCCATCTGGTACAGCGTTCCTCAATTCTGGGTATTCCAGTTGAAACTGATATTACATATATGGATGTATGAGACAAATTGTAATTTATTGTAAGTTAATAACCAAGCAGGCCATGTAGATGATGCAACAATTCTTTGGTTTATTGGAATTCCAAATTGGGATGTAGGACCAATCAAAATCAAGTATTAGAGTAACCTGGCAACAAAACAAAGTAAAGAACCAATGATTTTATTCCTAAATTTTTTTTTTCTGGCTTGGACTCTTGAAGAGAGTAGATGCTTCTGGATGAAAAGGCTTCTTGCAACTTTGAGAAGTGATTGGAGTTTACCATTTATAAGCGTTTATCAAAAGTTTTGAATATACAACGAAAATGCAACGCAACAATAATTAACTTCAATAAAAAGCCGTTGCATCATTAATAAATAAAAAGGAGAAAGTTAATATAATATAATGTAAAAAAGTTGCGAATGTAAAAAACATAAAGACGATCGAGAGAAATAAAAAGAAGAGAAAAGTGTAATGGTATTGTTAATAATTTGTTTCAAGATTACACAAAAAGTAAAGTCCTTTTTGTATCGAAACCACGCCTGAGGTAATTTCAAATCTCATCGCTCACCGAAAAAGGACTTTACTTTTTGCGTAATCTTGAAATAAATGGTTAACAATACCATTACACTTTTCTCTTCTTTTTATTTCTCTCGATCGTCTTTATGTTTTTTACATTTGCAACTTTTTTATATTACATTAACTTTCTTCTTTTTATTTATTAATGATGCAACGGCTTTTTATTGAAGTTAATTATTGCCGCGTCGCATTTTCGTTGTCGGAATATGCTGGATCAAGATATCCTTTCCTTTGATGATTGTTGCCTCGATGACTTCATTCATTAGCTTTTTGACAGCATCTTTCCATTACACAGTTGTGGTTGGTTAATGATCACAACTGATCCTACTTTTAATTTTAAGTCGTCTTCTCCACCAACTTCACAAAGTCACAAAGGAATTCAGTTAGTTTTGTTTCAATTTATTTCACAATCACAAATTATAAAGAAACTATCCAGTGATTCACCAATATTTGACAACAATTGTCTCTGGTCAAATATTTATAGTGTTATAGTGCATTCAGAAATTAATTTTGTGTCTAATCTTCAAAAGGTATATGATCATGTTACATAAGAAAATGTTAGTCTTGGTAAGAGATAAATGTTATTTAATAAAATATGGTAAGTGAAATATCTTTGAAGGCTTTGGCAAGGAGTGGAATATCTTTCTACTTTGTAATGCTTTTCTTTCTCAAAAATAAAAGAAGGTGTATGTGTTCCTAAAAGTTTGCGTGTTTATTTTTATTTTAGTTAATAACCTGGTCCATTATCACTTAAGGGTTTTTATTCCTTGGACTTATATGAATATTTCAAAACCAAAATTACGCTAATTGGTTCAGTCATTGTTGAGGTTTTGTGAGACTAACAAACATCAATTCATTTATATATATTTCCTTTTGAATATTATGTTGATATTTTTTATCTATATTCATTTTGACAGTTTTTTTGTTTTGCAAATAATCTACAATATTTAATATTGTGACTTTATGGGTTCACAGAATTAAAAGTCCAACTTACAGAAATTCAAAATGTTCTTTATTTCCATAGAAGTACTCTTACAGTAGCAGAATTATGTCACATACACAATTACATTCTTCCAAGGTCGATGACCACAAACAAAAGTGTTCACACAATTCGGTTCTGATTACACTCTGTTTACAACTCTCGTTACGACTCTGTTTACTACTGTCTTTACAACTACTTTGCTGGTGTATATCTTATTGATAATTCGAGAATGTTCTGTAACAAACAACAAATCGAATGTTCTGTCACTAGACAAAACATGAAAGTTCTAGACGTCTCACGTTATCTGTGCCGGCAAGCCATAAAAGGCGCTATCTTTATCTGCAGGCTCTTTATCTCTGCCTTGCACTCTCTGTTTGTAAATAATGAGTCCGTGACAATATGTTTTGAATGTAGCACTGCACCCTTTTGGCTGCCAGAAAGTCTGCACTCCCAGATATGCTGCTATCTACTGTAATATGATCTCATATCCTTAATATTATAAAATTTGTATGGTTTATCATATTGTTCTATTGTTTGAATGGCAGGAACGGAGAATAACTATTTTATATCAATCATATAGTAGGGTGCTGGGGTAGCACAGTGGTTTCGTTTGTGGCTCCTGTGCTAAGGGTCCCGAGTTCGATTCCCTGCTTCGGAGTTGGTGATTTTAAGTCAGCCCTATCCATGCCTTCACCTCTGTCTAGCACATGTGAAGTGTCCCCTATGCCCAACATGGTTCGGAGTCCACGGTATAAGCTATAGGTCCTCTTGCCTCACCGTCATCTTCACTATCACTCTACCATTGGAGGTAATGAACGCTGCCCTCTGGGTGCCTCCACCTGAGAAATGGATCTGGTCATCATATGATGGGGCGAGGTTGCCATATGGGGAGTGTTGGGAACCAACCAACCATTGCAACCACTTCACCATTAAAATTTGTGGATTGTCTAGGCAATGTTAAGTAATGTGAAAGGTTTTAGTTAATTGATGGAAATTAATCATTTCTTCACACTAGCCGTATATTGGCTAAGGTTTTTTTTTTTTTTTTTTTTTTTTTTTTTTGTAATACAGAGTCAATATGAAAAATTCAGTGCCATGGCTGGGAATTGAACCACAGTTCTCCTGGTTTCTGGGTTAGAGCAACTGTACAGAAACCAGGAGATCCGTGGTTCAGATCCCGGCCATGGCATTGAATTTTTCATTACAAACACTGACTTGTCCTTATTGGATGTGACTTGTTTAATTTACAAGTATAGTTGATTGCACTGTAAATTCACAATTTGATGTGTCTTATATCATAGTACTCATGTACAATGTATGATTTACAAGATGAGTAAATTATCTATCTATAGTTCTCTAAAAAAGATTTGTTTGTGATCTGTTTTTTTAGCTTGTATTCTCGTGGTAATTGTTGATGTTTACTTGGCTTTGATTGGATTATTATTTGTTCCAATGAGAAGTATGTTTTCATTGTTTTATTGTTATTTCTCTTCTATCTAACAAATTGTAGTGTCTGCCACACATGCTTTTTGTACTCTTCCTACTTCCAGTATAAAACATTATTTTTAAATAGTAATGGAGCAGTACCATTACTTCGCAGTAACTATACTAATTTTTAAGCATTAATATTTGATACTCTGTTTATAAAATCTGTAAAGACAATTTGTTTTTGTTAGTTATTTTCTGTGTAAAAATGCATCTAACTAATTATGAGTTTGCTCATTTTCAAAAGTTCCGGTATCATGTGCTGAAACTTGTACATTTCAATAGAGGTTCTGTAAACTTATATATTGTTTGAATGAGTAGAGCCAGACTGAAAAATTCAATGCTATAGCCAGGATTTGAACCATGCATCTCCCACTTTCCGTATAGTTGCTCTAACCACTGAGCTACTGGCCAACATGCCGACATGTTGACATATGAGTCAGTTGGAGAATTGAATGTCATGTCGGCATGTTGGGCAGTAGCTCAGTGGTTAGAGCAACAGCATGGAGAGTGGGAGATCCATGGTTCAAATCCCAGCTAAGGCATTGAAGTTTTCAGTCTGGCTCTACTCATTCAAACCTTAGCCTACACGTGGCTAGTGTGAAAGAAATAATTATTTCTTTCATATATTGTGACATGCTTTTTTAAGTTTGTTGCATTGTGTAGCTTACTCAGTATTTTTACACACTGCTTTGTTATTATTAGCACTGTGTACCTCAAAATAATTCCATACTTCATTTATATTTTATTTATTGTCACTGTTAGGACAAAATATTTATATAAATTAGTTAATTGTACCTGTAAAGTACACGGTTCTTGGCCAAAGTTTGACTTGGAAAACACAAATTAACAGATACTCCCTTATCTCATGTCTCAAGTTGTGATTTTTTGTTTCTGGTTTCATAGATTTTGGTCACCAGAGTAAGTAAATGCAGTCACCAAGGCAGGCTATTACAGAAACATCAGCTAAGTCAGCTTCACTCACAACTTACTGCTACATTATTAACCCAATTCCACACAAACATGCCACCATCAACAGTCACACACAGATTAGTAAATCTACCCCTCAGCCAGCAAGAATAGAAAAAAGAATACCATCAAATCTTAAAAAGTGCAATTAAAAATGGATATGGAAAAAGCCTTGTGGATAATAAACTAAAATCATTCAAACTTCAAAAGAGATTAAAACAGTTCACAACTCTTTTACCAGTGAGACAAGAAATTAGATTTGCTAAATTTACTTACCACCCCTGGGCCACAAAAAATATACATAAACATAAAAACCAACTAATGAATTTCAAAATCCCGCCAGAAGATAACCCCACATTTAAATCCATCACAAAATCAACAGATGTCAGCAGCAACTCCAGAACTACCCACACCACTGGATCCAGCTTTAGTCGCATTAGAGCCGATGATGCAAATGATGGTTCGCAAAACATGTCCTCATTATAGGTACATAAGTGAAGCTGATGTGTAATAAATACAACTCATCTATAATTTAATAATTATTTCGCTTCACTGTAGTGTTCCAATACAGCTAAATTTCGATTTAATGCTATATGTTACACAGTTACTTCCCTCATTGTTTTTTAAATTTCATTTTGACACAAGAGTACAGAATGTTACATTCATCCACTTACAGTTAATATCTATGAAGTATTATATGGGTTAAACGAGAGGATTTCTGCTTGTGTATCACCTTTATTTCTCACAGATACACAAGAAAACACTACGCTGCTCTGTGCCCCTAGTGGGATGAGAATAAAACAATACAAATAGTAGGCAGAAATTTCCTCAGATGGCATGAAGATTAAACATCAGTATCCATCCTGGCTGATCTCCAGGCGGATGACCAGCTGTATAAGACAAATTATCCTTATATGCTCGGGCTATTGAAGGATGACTGCCTCTCCCTTGACACAGTCCTACAGTTTGTGACTTTTTTCACACATGTCTCAGTCTTATGTCTGCTTGAAGGAGGATATCACCAAGCCTCAGAGTGTGCTGGCATTTGCTTGTTAACTCCTTCCACTGTTGGCAGAAATCTGCAGTCATTCTGAATTGCTTTGTAACTAGAGCAGGGAACGGCTGTTAGCCTTTTGCCAAGGAGAAAGTGAGATGGTGTCCAAGTCTTTGTGTGTAGGATTATGTGGATTAAACAAGAGGATTTCTGCTTGTGTATCACCTTAATTTCTTACAAATACACTACTGTGTGGCCTTAGTGGGACAAGAATAAAGCAATACAAAAAGTAGGCGGAAATTTCCCCAGATGGCATTAGGTCTCAATGCCAGTCCTCGACAATCAACCCTTTGGTGACACATGCGAGGCAATGTGAAGTCTAGAAGTCATTTCTTATCTAACATAATGTTAAAAGCACCTTTTAATAATCAAAATAGAGAAATTGAAGTGTTAAAGGCTTGTATTAAATATCATGAATATATAGTTATAAATGCCATTGAAATCCCATCTCTTCTAATAACATTTGTATCATATTGCTGCTGTACATTACATTATAGTTTACATAATTAGTAATTTGTTTATTTTTTAAAGATGATGTATCGAGCATATCAGGTTCAGAATATGACAGTGAGGACAGTAATGATGATGGTTCAGAAGAGAAACTAACATCTGCTGCCCACATTCGAACAGCTCAGAGCAAACCAAACAAGCAGCCACAAGGTGAAGATGATATGAACACAGCAAATCGCAATGAGATTTTGAGATTACAAGCTGCAAGACATTCCAAGGTATTCTTTGAAAACTCTGATGGAAAAATACTGTCACTCCATCGGTGCCTACTTCATGCAAAGAAGGTAATTGAATGTACGTATACTTAAATATTTAGTTCTGTAATATGTTTTAATTATGATTTAAGTGAGAGTAGGAGTGCAGATATGGGTAGCTGCTTCCTCAGAACTAGGTGACATATTTTTAGGTGGTAAAAAGTTACATTTACTTATTTTATATGCATTAGAATCCAGAAAAAATTTGTTTAAAAGTTAAAAATATTTACTAGAACACAAAAATATTTTCTTTCATTTTTTGTTGTTCCATTAACTGCAATGGTGATATCGGCAGCTATTCTCCTTTAGAACATATTGATGGTATTAACTTGTATACATTGGATTGCTTGTACTTGTGGTCATGCACACTCTCACACTCTCATTCATATTTCCAGACTATGGGGAATCATCTTGGTTGGAGAAAAATCCCCACCCCAGCTGGGAATTGAACCCGAAACACACAACAGGCAGGTGCTCTACCGACTGAGCTTTGGGGCCAGCCACTCTCTTTCATAATACATAATAAAGAAACTGATAATAAAAAAGAAGTGATAACGTAGAAAATGAAGCTAGCTACAGTGAAGCAATAAATATTACACAAATACAAATATTTGCCACTAAGGCTTCACTTATCTTAAGAAATTGGTGTTAACACTTCTTTTCAAATGGAGATCGATTTCACAAACAAATCGCTTGCATCCTCAGTCCAATAAACTCTGTTGTCAAGGATACCGGTTACCATGTTTTTCTTATGTGTTTTTAGTATTACCAATATCTGAAAACGAAACAAACCTAAAAACAGGATCAACTGCTATATTTCAAAATTCATTACGCGATGTTTAATTTTTAAAATAAAAATCTTTTTCCACACTATGAAATCTATGGGACCATTTAATTGTTTTAATAATTTAACTTCAGGATTTATTTTATGGTTAAATGATAAAAAATGATCTGCTACGGCCGATTTATCAGTTTGTTTATACTTAATGTTATGAAAATGTTCTTTCGTTCTGGTTTCTAAATTATGTTTCGTCTTTCCAATATAAACCTGATCACAATCTAAATAATTAATTTGATAAATACCAGATTTTTTATTATTAGGAATTTTATACTTTTTAGAAAAATGTAGTAAATTTTTAGTACTATATTTTGAGGAACTAAAGTTCTACCAACTTCTTAAAAAAAAAAAAAAATTGAAAATATTTATTAACCCAAGGATGGTAAGTAAATTTTTTAAAATTATAATCGTCTTTTATTTTTTTTAATGGTAGAAACATCATTAACAGTTTTTTGATATTTAAATTTTTCAATCTTCTTTTGTATAAAGTCATTATTAAAACCATTAATTAAAGCAATATTAGTAATATGTTTATATTCTTTATTAAATTCTTTATTCAGAGGTATATTTATTAATCTATAAATCAAACTATTAAAAACAGCAAATTTATGTGAAAAAGGGTTAAAACTTTTATTTTTTATGTAATTATCAATATTAGTAAATTTCCTATAAATACCAAAATCTAATTTGTTATTATTTATTATTATCTTCAAATCTAGAAAAGGAAGAAATCCATTAATTTCAGTTTCTAATGTGAATTTCTTAAGATAAGTGAAGCCTTAGTGGCAAATATTTGTATTTGTGTAAAAAAAGAACTGTTTTGATAACTCACCAGTGATGGATTATTGATATCATATGTCAAGTGTTGTAGTTACAGAGCACAACACATGCTTTCTCCGTATTGTCCATTAGAAATCTCTGCTGAGTGTGATGTAGCACTGTCCAATATTGGTAGGAATTGCATATTTCATAAGAGACATGTCGCTAGTGCACTCTCAATGTCTACTTGACGGCAGCTTCTCTGATAATTTGAAGCCCTGTATTTTTTTTTTTTTTTTTTTTTTCCAAACACTGATTTGAATTTGTTTTTTTTAAGTTCGCATTTTTAAGCCTTCAGTTTGTTGATTTTTGTTTCTACATTAACAATTTCTTTAACACTTTCTGTTAAGAGATTAGTTGTTGCTTCTAATATTTTTAATGGAATCGCAGAAGAAACAAATTAAGAGCAATATACACCACATCATTTCTTAGACAGCTGTCATGTAGTAAATTTTGAACAATTTGTATAGATCATCTTTGTCCAGTTCATTGACAACCAATTTGAAACTATCAAAATATTCTGCATAGTACACCAGTGCTCCAGCAAGTAGCACTTGGTGTAGGTGGTAATAGAACATTCATGTTTTTATTTCTAAAGAGATCAGCTGTCACCTTCTTTCTATTGGATACCTCTTTGCACATATTGGGATACTTCACATATCATATGTATAACGCAAGTTACATGTATCAATTAAATTAATTGGGAGTCGATTAATAACACAAAACAACACTCACTTTTATTAATTTAATTTATACAACAACACTGTTTTCAACACTTCCATGAAAGGATTTACATGTAACAGTTTGGGAAAGCTGATGTTAAGTGCTTGTGCTTCTTTCTTCATGTAAGATGCTGCATCAATGAGGAAAATAAGCATATTATCGTACTTAATACTGGCCATAAACATTAATGTGATTTGCTGCCAGCATTTCATTACCCAGTTTTCTTCATATTGAGTCTCGAGTTTCATCAATGCTCATCCATATTTTCTCATTTTTGTCCACAGCCCTGATTTTCCATAATGCTTCTTTGTAGCACTTTGGAAGGCAGTGTTTCCTTAGAGTAGATTCAACTGGAGCATCAAAGTTTGTGTACGTGAGAATGAACAGCTTCAGCCTCTTTAAGTAGAGAAATATCCACCGAAACAAAAGTTTGAAATAAATCTGGATAAAATTAATGACATTTACTTCACTTTAAGGCATCTGCTTTATATGTAGATGAACTTGAAGCCGCTAAAATGTGTGTTATTTAGATAAATGCTGCATTAGTGGGAGTGTTGATCGGCTATTATGCATTTTCCTGAAGGCTGACAATATAGAAAACTTACACTACCTTTTACCTTCAGCATTTTGGTATATAGGTTGATTGAAAACGACACCGAACGAATATAGCCATTTTGTAGTTTAAAAAAAAAATGTTACATTATTTTGTGATTCGGCAGTGCAGGAATGTGTGAACCTCAAAAGTTGTTATTGGGATACACTGGTCACAGAAACAAAAGCATTGCTCTTTATCAGTGATCCTAGCCTCGCTTTCAGGTAATGGGGCAAAGGGCAGTTACTTGTGGAAAAGTTGATAACGACTTGGACAGTTCCAAGGTTGCTAATTTTGCTATGATCTTAATTGTACAGTACTTTCAACCAGTTACTGTAAAATCAACAGCTTACTTTTAAGTTACAAATGCTTTATTTAGTATTATTAAACACAGTGAAATAAAATGCTTGTCTCATTGCATAAGCATTTAGTCTGGGCTAACCTTATCTACAATTCCTTGATATTGTTCTCTGTTCTTTTTATCATTTAATGCTTCCATCCTCAATCTCACTAACATTTACTTCGCTCTAAAAGGTTTAAGTTGCATATGTCCACCAGCTTATTTGCCGTCATGGACTGTTATAATGGAATGTTGGAACATGTTGAACACTCATAAACAAATAACTAAAGAATAGCTTCTTTATTGCGGTTTCATAAGCCAAAGAAATTCTTCAATAGTAGCAAGCTACTGTGGAGTATGTTGGTATGTTTACAAACAGCTACAGTGTGTCACCTACCTGCAAACTTTGATAGTGTGAGGCACATGGCATCATTCCTGTCACTGCCTAATCCACACTTATTCTGGAGCGTTTGTTTTATGTGGCTCTTTTGGCAGTAAAAACTATCTATATGTGTCAACTACTTCTATATATTCGTTTGGTGTTTCGAAACATCCTACATGAAAAACTGAATGTATATGTTAACGTTCCGTGGGTTGTGTGGGGCCTGGGAATCTCCTAGCTTTATATAATTAAGTATAATGGACACTCTATTTGTATTTTATTTTAGCTGATGTATTTGCTATGATTATACTAATAAAAGTGTATAATTATTCTAAATAAAGCTAAAAATAGGGAAGAGAAAGAAAAAATGAAAACAAAGAGAAATACAGGCATATAACAACATAAATATAGCCCCACATAACCAACTGTTTTTTTTTTTTTGGTGCAATTTATATCCTCCAACGTTAGGTCATATTGGATGATGAATGAAATGGGTGAAATGATGCTCAAATGAGTCCGAGGTCCATGGAGATACGATTTTATATATATAAAAAGGGCGGCCCCACACCCGCTGCCCCTGGTGGCTATTGACCGGCATGCAGTGCCGTGCGCTACATCGCCTCCCTCATGCAGTTAGAACTGGAGTTTAGAGTTACCTGTCATTTGTCTATCAGGATAAGGAAACACCCTGGAGAAAACCTTATTCAGGTAACTCACCCTGACCGAGATTTGAACTCGGGACCTCTTGAACGTGAGGCAGACATGCTACCGTCTACGCTACCGAGGCAGGCTCTGCCAAGGAGGATGAAGCATTGCTTAGCACTTCTGAACTGAAGGAACAAGAATAAGTCAGATGAGTAGTTGTGTTGAGTTTAAGATGCATCCGACATCTTCTTTCCTGAGCTGTTGACAACATGCAATCTAATCTAAGGCTACAAGACAAGCAGAAGGTTGCACAGTATCTCTTCTCAAAAACAGAGGGATGTTTGCCACACACAATAAAACTCAGCTTAGTATATTGGTAAAATGCATAAAGTGCGACTTAAACACAAATTGGCCAATCTGTGCAACATGTCCTCACACAGAAATACCGGGAAAAAGTTTAAAAACATCCGGAATATCAAAGTATGTCGATCAGCAATCGTCACACACGCTAAATTCAATAGTGAAATAAGTTGCGTAAACGAAAAATCGAGCACGCAAATCTTTGAAAACATAGTAAACCTATCTAAGCAAAATTTCTCCACAAAAGAATTGGATCTTTTAAATAATGGATTAAAAACATGCGTCAGTTTCTCAAACAAAATTGAAGGTTACATTGCAGATATCAACATTTCGACACAAATTCTACCAGTATCCATACAAAATTCAGTAAAAAGCCATTGTAAAAATATTTTGGAGGAAATAGAGAACAGATCCTTTCAGAAGAGAAAACATAATACTATCCATTCTTTGAAACAGAAAAACGTTATTTACACAAAGGCAGACAAAGGCAACAAGATTGTCATAATGGAAAAATCAGATTATATTGAAAAAATGGAAAAAATGCTAACTGACAATGAATATGAAACCATTAACAAAAATCCTCTAAAAACTTGCATACAGTCATATGAAAAAACAATAGCAAAATCAAGCATAATACCAAACAAATATGCAGTTAAACCGGATAACCCAACCTTACCTAGACTTTATGGCTTACCCAAAATACACAAACCATCCATAACAATGAGACCTATAGTTAGCAGTATAAATTCACCAACATACAAACTTGCAAAGTGGCTAACAAACAAATTCAATTCATTTCCAAAATTCGACCATCCATAACAATGAGACCTAAGCATCAAAAACACCTATGAACTTATAGAACACATTAAGGATACGGAACTAAAAGAAGAGGACACACTAGTCTCATTTGATGTTAAATCACTGTTTCCCAGCATACCAGTTAATCAACTCCCACCGTTGATAGAAAAATGGCTCAAATCACTTGGAATGGCATCATCTGAAATTTCAGACTACATTGAACTAACCAAATTATGCATAGAACAAAATTTCTTCCAGTTTCAAACAAAATATTATCACCAAACTTCAGGGTTAGCAATGGGCAACCCACTATCACCCTTCCTGGCCGATCTGTACATGAGTGCATTAGAAATAAGGATCAACAAAGGTTTCCCTTGGATGTTCAAACTCTGGCAACGATATGTAGATGACATCTTTGCAATAGTACCAAAAAAACACATCAGTGATGCACTAAAACTTTTAAATATCCAAGAAAAAAGCATCAAATTCACTGTAGAAATAGAAAAAGACGAGCATTTACCATTTTTGGATCTAAAAATAATGAGGAATAAAAACAGACTAAACTTTGGCATTTACAGAAAACCAACACAGACAGACAACTACATAAAAGCTAATGGCTACAACCCAAGATCCCACAAACAGGCAATCTTCAATAGTTTAGCACACAGACTGGTAAACATCCCTCTCACAGCAGAAGAATACAAAACAGAATACAACAAAATAATTGAAATAGCACAAAAAAATAACTTTCCCAAATCATTAGTGGACAAAAAAGTGAGCTTAGCAAAAAAGAAGAAGCTACCAAAGGAAACCAAAACTCTCTCATCTACAGAAACTAATATGATTTTCAAAAAATTCACTTACCATCCATGGGCCTATGATAAATTCAAAAAAGTCTTCAAAAAACAAAATATTCAACTAGCACCAGTCAACCATTTCTCCTTAAAAAACCTAATTTGCTCAAACATCAAAGATGCTATTCCATCAAACAAAAAATCTGGTATATATCAAATTGAATGCAATGACTGCAGTCAAATTTATATTGGAAAAACAAAAAGAAATTTAGAAACAAGAGCAAAGGAACACTTTAGAAACATAAAATATAAACAATTAGAAAAATCAGCAGTTGCCACACATTTTTGGGAAAAAAACCACAACATAAATCCAGAACCAAAACTACTGAAACATACATCAGGAAAACAAGAACTATCCACATGGGAACAAATCTTCATTTCAAAAAATAGGAACAAAGTATTCAATTTCGACATCCCCCAGAAGGATTTGTTCAGCAAGTTCCTTGAGCCGCCACCAGAGGAGACCTGTGACAAGGTATCGTCAGCTACACCAACGAGAATCAGTCGAGAGCCGGCCGATGATAGAGGCAAAGCCTCTGAAACTAGTTCCGGAAAAATTTAAAAGTAAGTGTTGTCTAGTGTCTTTAATCGACTCTCTTTAAAGTTAATGCATAAAGTGTGTTCTAATCACTAAATTGTGGAAAATATTTAACCTAAAACTCCCTTCCCTACTCATAACTGGGAGGAACTTTAAACTTGTCTGCAATAATAGGACATCAAACAGCACTCATGACTTTCACTGCATTTCTTCTCCCATACTTTGCACTTTGTCAGAATATGAACTGTACTTACTGTTTCTTCACATAATTTACATATTCATATCCTGCTACTTCTTAGTCCCTCAAGGACATTGATCCCATTCTTATCCAAGACATTCCTTCCTTCTCTTGTCTGTTACATTGGTCTATATATCTTTCTCTTCCCCATTCTTTCTTTATTAACCTATAAATCTTTAATGTTTTTGTATTTTTTAACCCTCCTTATATCTCGTCTATGTCCTCCATTCTGATTGTGACTATTCATCTTGTAAATCATACATTGTACATGAGTACTATGATATAAGACTCATCAATTTGTGAATTTACAGGACAATTAACTATACTTGTAAATTAACAAGTTAGTTAGTTTTTATTCATCCTTTTGATCATATTACATGATATAGGACACGTCAAGTACTTATAACTAAAAATTATACAATATACATATATACAACACAAGTTTGGAATGAAAATTCAACTGTATGTACAGTATAATGATAATGATGATAATAATAATAATAATAATAATAATAATAATAATAATAATAATAATAATAATAATAATAATAATAATAATAATAATAATAATAATAATAATAATAATAATAATAGTTCACTTGTAGTTAACATATTCAAACAATTCACCTATACTATAAAACATTAACATCATTAACATTAACAAAATCAATTGTCAAAGTAATCATAATATTCTTTTATGCTATAAAAACAATGGAGTGAAAGAAGTTTTTTGAGACAAATTCTAAATCGATGCAGTGCAGGTATTTGCTTCAGATAATTGGGTAATTTATTATAAAGCTGGAGGCCAGTATATACAAAACTTTTTTCAAAAGAACTAGTGCTATGTGTGATTACATGAAGGTTATCTTTTCTTCTGGTATCATGAGAATGTATCTGTGAGTTTGTTGTGTACATACTGAGATTATTTTTTATGTAGCATAATGTTTCATATATGTAAATACAGGGGAGGGGCAATATATTTAATTCCTTAAATAATGGCCTACAACTGGTTCTTTTATTAACATGTAGTATTATCCTAATTGCCCGTTTTTGCATTTTAAAAATAGATTTTGCTCCTATTGAATTACCCCAAAATAATATTCCAAAGCTAAGAACAGATTGAAAATATGCATGATATAAAGATATGACCGATTTCAAGTCCATGATTTTTGAAATGACTGTGATGGCATAAGTTATTTTACTCAGTTTTTGAGATAGTTTTTGAATGTGAGCCGACCACTTTAAATTATTATCCACCCATACCCCTAGAAATTTTGTACTATCTGTGTATGAGATATATTTGCCCTGGAACTCTATAAAGGGATGACTGGCAAGTGTATTTTGTTTATGATGAAAAGCTATTGCTGTTGTTTTTTCTGTATTTATTAATTATCTATTAATGTTGAACCAGTTTAGCAATTCAGACATTGTCTGTTCTATCTTAAATTTTAAGGATCTCAAGTTGTAACCAGAAATATATAAGTTTGTATCATCAGCAAATAATGTTGGATAACTATTTTTTAAGGAACACTCTAGATCATTTATATATATCAGAAATAAAACAGGTCCAAGAATTGAACCTTGGGGGACACCATATTTTATTACTGCCATAGATGATAAATATGTTGTAATTTCATTTGTATTTACATGTGTATAAGTGATTTCTACCATCTGTTGTCGGGATGTTAAATATTCTTTAAACCACTTGTTCACTGTTCCACGTATACCAATAACAGCTAGTTTTTCCAATAAAATTTTGTGGTCTACTAAGTCGAATGCCTTTGACAAATCTAAAAATATACCAATATTTTCTTCTTTTTTATCCATAGATTCATATATACGTTTAACAAAATCTGCTATTGCTGTGTTTATTGACTTGTCTTTACGAAATCCATGTTGTTTGTTTGTTATTATACTGTATTTATCGAGGAATGATGTAAGTCTGACGTACATTACTTTTTCTATTAATTTTGAAAAAACGGATAGTAGTGATACAGGTCTATAGTTACCTACATCAAATTCTTCCCCCTTCTTAAAGAGAGGTTTCACCTTAGCCACCTTCAATTTTTCTGGAAATTCACCCGTTGATAGTGAGAGGTTTATTATGTAACATAGGGGTTTTATTAAATTTTGGTAGCAGTTCTTTATAACACTGTCAGGAATTTCATCAATACCACAAGATGATTTACATTTCAAACCCTTGATTATGCTTTCCAGCTCCATTTCTGTGACTGGGGTTAAGTACATACTATTGCATTGTTTTGGATATCTATTTGGCTGTGGGAAATCTTTCTTCAGGCTATCATTCGAACTATTTTGAACTATATTTGTGTAATAGTTATTAAAAAGATTGGCTACTTGTTTTGGGTCACTTATTTTAATTCCCTTGTGTCTAAGGTGTATATTCTCGGGGATATTCTTATCTTGTTTAATTTCTCGTTTAATTAAGGTCCACATGGCTTTTGATTTATTTTGTGATTCATGTATAAACCTTGCATTATGCAGTTTTTTTGCTTCAACCAATACTTTGGTATATATATGTTTGTATTTTATTTTTTATAGTAGGTTTTGAATTGTTCCGACACATTTCCAGCTTTTATGATTCTACTAAGAAATTTCATTCTGTGACTTGAATTTATAATTCCAGGTGTTATCCATCTGTTTTTTGGTTGCCGAATTGGCATTCTTGTTTTTGGTAATGCTGTTTGAAAGCAATAATTGAAAGTATTAAAAAACTCATTATATGCATCATCTACTGAGTGGTATTGGTATACTAGATCCCATGACTGTTTTTGTAGTAAGTAATTTAAATAATCTAAGTTATTTTCTTTGATCATCCTTATGTATTTATAGCCGAGCTTTTTGTTTGGTAACCTACATCTGATTTTGCTTTTAATACTTATAATCTGTGCTAAGTGGTCTGAAAATCCTGTTTCAATTACCTGCAAGCTATATTCCCATAGGTTTTTGTTTATAATAATTTGGTCTAGTGCTGTTTGACAATGTGGTGTTACTCTAGTGGGCACAAATACTACTGGCTCCATTCCAAAAGAATTTAGCATGCACATTAGCTCTGGTTTTGGTGTGCTATCTAGAAAGTTTACATTTAGATCACCTATGATTACATGTTTCTTTCCTTTGTTTAATGCTGTTTGATTTATTATTTCCAAGCAGTCAATAAGCAGGTCAAGGCTACTGTTAGGGGGCCTATATATACAAGTAATTAATAAATTAAAATGTGTTAATTCTACTGTGCAAGACTCAAATTTTCCTTCAATATTTAAATCTGGGAAATATGTGCAAGGTTTAGCCACTATATTGGAATTTACATATATACATGTACCTCCATGCTTTATAGTTTTCCTACAGAAGTCACGTCCAATAAGGACAGTCAGTGTTTGTACAAAATAATGTTTTATAAAGATATCTCAAGAATTTTATAATATACACAATTAATTCAGAAATGTAACAATATTATAAACTTTCCATAAATTCACTAACAGAATAAAAACAATGGTTTAGCAAGTATGCCAAAACTGACTCTTTAAATGCTGAAAAATTGCAAGTGGTTTTATTGGCTATAGACAGTTTATTAAAAAAAGTGATTCCTAGGTTTATTACACTGTTTTGATGAGCTCTTGTGTTACTTCTATTCACATGAATATCCATTCTCTGTCTAGTGTTATGATTATGAACTGTGTCAGTATAGGTACAGTGGCCATTTCCTTTCACTAAATTTGTCTTAAATGAAAATACATGGGAGAGGTAAGATCTTAAAATTTTTTAAATAATGGTCTGCACATAGATGTTGATTTAACTCCTCCAAGTATTCTTAGAATCCGTTTTTGCATTATGAATAATGATTTACAATGTGGTGAGATACCCCATAATGTTATGCCATATTTTAAAATGGAGTGAGCACACACAAAATACATGCTTCTTTTTCCAAAAACCTGCTACATTCCTATTTTCTAGTCTCCAAAAGTCCTCCATTTCTATTTCTTCCACAGCAATTAACCTAATAAAGCCTGGGACTTAGTACTTAGATAAGATAATGGTTTATTCACTTATAGACATGACATACATGTTTCAAGTTTCGTCGAAAAAGTTTACATATTACAATATTTAGTTACATACATCAAGATTTACAAATTTTACAGAGCATATACAGAGATTAATAAATAATGTAACTGTCTTTATGGTAAAAAAAAAAAAAAAACGATCTTCGGTTTTCACTTTCTTTGAGGAGGGTCTCGCAGTTCTTCCTATCCATTGGTCATAAGGTGAAGATCTCAGTAATATGAAACAGAAGATGTAATAAACTGTATTAGTATTTTCTTATTTGTTATATAATGATTGAACATAAATAATAATAAGAATAATAATTTATAAATATGTACTTATTTGCTGATTTCAGAAATATATTTTGAAGGTTATACTCACTTGTTGAAATTACTAGACAGATTGACAGTTTGATCTCCCATTTATACCCTAAAAAAAAAAAAAAACATTGAAATTACAATTGCAGATATTCATCTATGTCATAAAAGGCCCTCTCAATTAAGTAATTTTTTAAACATTTATTAAACTTGGAACCAGTTGATTGTTTAATTGTGGCTGGCAGCTTATTGTATAAAGTTTTTCCAATTACAAATGGATTTTTATCAAAAAATTTCTTACTCTTTGCTTCCCTATACATATTCTCTTTAGTTCTTGTGTCATATTTATGTATATTGCTATTACTCCTTATATTTGTAGTTCTCCTAACTAGTAAAATAACTCTAAAAATATATAATGCAACAACTGTAAGAATTCTTTCTTTTTTAAAAATTTCTCTACATGAATCCCTTGATTTTAATGAATACACAATCCTTACACACCTCTTCTGCAATACCAGTAATCGTTTCAAATTTTCTTTAGACGTTGTACCCCATAACTCAATACCATAATTCAAATGAGGATGAATTATTCCATAATAAATCAATTTTAAATTAGGTTTATCCAAATAGTGTGCCACGTAATTTAATAGATAGATACCCTTACTTATTTTATTGCATATATAATTTACATGTTTTGTCCATGATAAGTTTTTGTCAATATTCAATCCTAGAAATAAGTGATCATCTGTTGTATCTATTTCTTCATTTCCAATTTTAATTTTCATATTGTTGTACATGCAATTACTAATTTTAAAATATATTATGCTTGTCTTGTTTAAATTATTAACTAGGTTGTTATTAGCAAGAAATTTAAGTATTACATCTGTACCTGAGTGTATATTATTGGTTAAGTTGTCTAGATCTTTTCCCCAACAAATTATAGATGTGTCATCAGCATATGATACAGTTTTAACATTATTAATCACAGGTAAATTATTAGTGTATAATGTAAATAGTAAAGGCCCAAGCACAGATCCCTGTGGGACTCCATATTTAACAGTTGCTAATGAGGATTCATATTTTGTTTCTATTTGGTTTAGTTTACATATTATTTCTGTGCTTTGTACCCGGTCTTGTAAGTATGTGTTAATTAATTTACCTGCAGTCCCCCTTATACCATAATGTTCCAATTTTTGTAATAAGACTTGGTGATCAACACTATCAAAGGCCTTTGATAAATCAAGAAAAATCCCCATTACTTGATTGTCATTTTCCATTTTGTTAATTAATTCGTCTATAAATTCTACCGCAGCAGTAATTGTAGAATAACCTTTTCGAAAACCATGCTGGGAATTAGATAAAATTTTATGTTTGTCCAAAAAACTTAAAATCCTCTTTAAAATAACTTTTTCCAGTAGTTTAGCAAAAGTAGATGTTAAAGTAATTGGTCTATAATTACTCACATTAGTAACATCACCCTTTTTGTGTAATGGTTTAACAACCCCCTTTTTTAAACAGTTCGGAAAAATTCCTTCCCCTATAGAGGCATTTATTAGATGTACTAGGATGTTAACTAATTCTTCCTTGCATTGTTTCAGGATTTTTGATGAAACTTCATCCCACCCGCTCGAGTTTTTAGATTTTAATTGAGTAATAATTTTGATTAATTCTGTCTCAGTAACAGGATTTAGGAACACTGTGCTACCAATATACTTTATTCCCTCATTCCTATCCATTTTAACTGCTTTATTTCCCTTAGGCACTGCTACATTTATAAAGTATTCGTTAAATATATTACCAATGCTTACTGGATTATCAACCCTTTTGTTCTGATGATTAATTACAATGTTCTCTGAATTTTTACAGTTTTTCTTACTAGCATTTACTAAGTCCCATAAAGCCTTACTTGTATTTTTTGCAGTAGCTACCTTATATTTAATATTTTCTGACCTTAAACTTTTGAGAGCAGCTTCATACGCTTTTTTGTAATGTTGATATCTATCATAATACAATCTATTACCATACTGCTGATAAAATATATACATGTCCTTCATTGATTCCCTAATCTTAATTACACTGGGGAGAAGGATTAATTTATTACTTTCTTTTTTGCGTTTATTTATAACCCGTTTTGGACACGAAGTATCAAAGTGTTTATTAAATATGAGGTAAAACTTATCCCATTTTTCATTAACACAGTCAGTATCATGTACTTCATCCCATGATTCATTCATACTTACAGCATAGTCGCCACAAAAGGTGTTTATCTCATTGTATATGTGACCCTTTAGTGGTTTACCGAGAAAAATACAAGTCAATTGATGAACTTAATGTCATGCTGGCATGTTGCTATGGTAGCTCAATGGTTAAGAGCAACTGGATGAAGACCAGGAGATCCATGTTTCAAATCCCAGCCATGGCATTGAATTTTTCAGTCTGGCATGTCATCATGTTTAGATGTTGGGGAAATATCTCTTACTTTCAGCTTGAGCCTAATTCATTGCTATCTTACAACTATTTGTGACATTGCGGATGTTTTGTAATATATACTGGGCAGTGAAGAAGCTGTAGATGTTTCTTCATAAGATATCATTTTGTTCTTGTCATTGTCAAGTTATCCCCATAATTTATTAAGTTCCTGTATAATGCCAATTAAATGGTTTTATTTCATCCTTTGGAACATAATACATATGTTATAGGACATGTCAGTTCAAGATACAAAGATAAATATAAAAAGTTACATAAGACTAAAAACTGTAACAGATACAGGATCCAACAAAAGTCTACAGTAGAAAAAGCAAATAAATATAAATTATATAAAGACCATAGAGAAATGCTATATAAAAGTAATTGTTCACAAATGTGGAGTTTACTCTACTTCATGATTTAATTCAATTTATTTTGTCCTTTTGATTGATACCAGACCCGTCATAGTATAAAAACTACATTAATGGCTATTGTCATTATTTACAATCACTTAAAACTAATTAACATTTAAAAACTCATTTATAGAATAAAATGAATGTTGCAGTAAAAAGAGTTTTACTCCCTTTTTAAAATGTATAAGGCTCTTCATTTGTTTAATATTTTCTGGTAGCCTGTTGTATAATATAAGTATAGAATATGTTAAGACAAAAATAACGATTGGTCTTTTTTTGCTGTTTTGTATTTACATGTGTAGCTATTGAGCCAATGTAACATTAATATACAGTTTAAGTGTTCTTTATGAATAGAGTGATCCAGAAAAAGATGAAGATTTAATACCATGTGCAATGGATGCAGTAACCAAAAGGAAGTGGGCCATCGTCATGCTTGGAGGAGGCCATTTTGCTGCAGCTGTATTTAATGGTATGGTAACTATTACTTCTCCTGGAAGTACAGTGCAAGATTTGTACAAGGATCGTTCAGAAATGATTTACAATAGTAATTTTTGTACTTATTAAATATTTTGTTTGTTAACAACAGTATCAATTGCTAGGATGATATCAACACTGCCTGCAGGAGTTGTTTTTCATACCAGTAAATCTGTTGACATGGGGCTGAAGCACACTTTAAAACTGTCAGTTTTGGCCTTTCAGATTTGAACTCAAAAACTTGAGATCACTAGACCAGTTTCTACCGATTCTTACTTATTAATGAACATGATTCAGTGTTTGAGGGGCAATCAAATATCAACAGGCCTTTTTTACTACGCACGCATAGAGTGCCATATGGGTTCAAGGAGGCTTTTACAGCACGTGCAATGAGGTCGCTGGAAGGGGACAGTGGCCTTGGTAACTCGTTTGGCTCTGTCGCTCAGTTATTGTCAAGATGTCTGAGAGAGAGGTGCATCCAGCTGTTGCGCAATGAGTAATAATCAATTATCTCATCAATGAAAATGTCACTGCAGCTGAAATTTGCTGTTGGTTACTTCCCAATTTGGGGAAAGAACCCTTTCATGGTCCAGAGTTAAACATAGGTGCCGCAAGTTTAATGAAGGATGTGAAAGTGTTGAAAGCTGGACCCACCCTCGCCACCCATGCACCAGCATCAATCCAGAAAACATCCAAGCTGTTCAAGACGACATTGAAGGGGATCGCCACATCACAGTGCTTGAGATTTGTCGACAACTTCTCATTAGCTATGAGAGTGTCCAATCAGTTCATTCAAAGGGAGCTGAAATTGAGAAAAGTGTCAGCTTGTTGGGTTCTGCGGTATCTCACTGCAGAACAGAAAGCAGTGCCTGTCACATGCTTCTCATGCACTACAAAGAGGAAGGTGATGCTTTTTTGGATGGAATTATCACTTGTGATGAGACATGGGTGCATCATTACAAACCCAAATCAATGAGGGTCAGTCTGGAGTGGAGGAGGAGTGGAGAGCAACTGCCGGTGAAAACCAAGTCACGACTGTCTGCAGGGAAAGTTTTGGCCACAGTGTTCTGGGGACTTGAAAGGTGTCCTTATTGATTTCCTTGAACAACAAGGACGACAACAGACCATTAATGCTGTCTACTACTGTGACCTTCTTAATCAAGTACGAGTTGCTTTCCAGTCAAAACGTCGCAGTAGCTCAATCAAAGATGTGTTGATTCTGCAGGACAATGCCAGACCACATACTGCAGCAGCAACACAACAAACATTCGAGATTTAACTGTATTGGCCGAAATGCACTAGACGGCCCTTTCACATCCGCCCTACAGCCCAGACCTCTCACCATGTGACTTCTTCATGTTTGGTCCACTCAAAGAAGCTTCTGAAGGACATCGTTTCAAACCAATGAGGAGGTGAAAGACTTCGCGCGCAACTGGCTCTGCACCTGTCCTCGTACTTTCTTTGAAACTGACATTAAAAAACTGCCTGTCCATTGGAACAAATGCATAGAAAAGATGGGGAATATATAGAAGAGTAAGAAAAATGTTCATTTCAATTATTCTTTATGAATAAATTTTCTGGTACAAAAGGCCTGTTGATATTTGATTGTCCCTCGTACATAGGGTCACCAGCATAATAATAATAATAATAATAATAATAATAATAATAATAATAATAATAATAATAATAATAATAATAATAATAATAATAATAATAATAATAATAATAACAACAACAACAACAACAACAACAACAACAACAACAACAACAACAACAACAACAACAACAACAACAACAACAACAATTTATTTTCATCCATAATAACACTTACATGTTGTCGGATATGTCAAAATAAACAGTTATATACATTTAATTACAATTCGTCCAGTCTATATAAGCATTTTTGTATTAGAAACTTGTTTAGTTCATTTTTAAATAATTTACCTTTTTTTGTTTTTAGTGAATTTGTTAGTTTATTAAATAATAAATTTCCCATTATTAAGGGATCTTTATCTGTTGACTTCTTATTTAAAGTTATTCTGTGGTAATTATTTTGTGTCCTTGTTTCGTGTTTGTGACAATGTTTATTTAAGTTACCCATTTCATCCTTGCTAATTACAAACATTATGTATGTAATGGATCTATTGTACTATGCACCCACTCATAGACAACTGCCTACAATACTTTGTTGTTGCCAAAGGATATGAGGGGTGTTACAAAAATAGTGGCAACATTGCCATGGAAGTGCAACCAGAGGGAATTATTTGTTGTTAGGTTTACAACATGTTTGTCTATGTCCAACTTCCTCTCTAGCACAGGGACTGTTCTGTCTGACTCACAATGTATGCGCTGTGGAGTTACCGCTCTAAGCTGTAGTGTCACGCTATGTTTACAAAGCAGGAACAGCAATCTTGGTTGAAAATTCTTGTTGAAGTATGTGGGAAGACGGTATTACGCTATAAAACTGTGATGAGGTCGATTGGAGCCTCCATGGATGAGTCACGTGCCTCGGCTGGGTGGTTTGAATGTTAGTGAAGCTGTTTCCATACTGCTAGATGCTGACAACAGACAGTATGTGAGTTAGCCTTGGAGATAAGACTTCATATGTGACTGTGTTTTGTATTGTCAAGAATCACAACTGAGAATGCAAAAAATTGCCTCTTACTGAGTCCTCTGGGATTTGACGGAGGATCAGCGATGGCTACGATATGACTCTTCTCAAACATACCTGGGGTGTTATGGTTGTGATGGGGACAATTTCTTGTGGTGATTATTGCGATTGAGAGAAACATGGACCAGATCGTACAAACCACTAAAGTGCCAGTTGAATTAGTGTTGCCATCATGGGTCACCTGCAAAACATTGGTGCATCGTACCTCTACAAATGTGAAAGTTACGGTCATTCTGGTGTATGAGTAGGATGGTGTCATCCTATCACATACGGTACAACAAGGACAGAATATTGCTGCACAGTTATTTTCTCCAATTTTTGGAATACAACCTGAGATCAGTATTGCAAAGGTAATGCTCACATGCTTTGCAGACACCTCCCAATATTGTATAGGACAGCGCTCGGGCGCACATGACACATCCTGTAGCTGATCTTACTGCTGCTGGGGATGGGAAGTGCTTTTCCATGTACCACATTCACCAGACTTAAGCCCCTGCGATTATGATTTGATCTCAAAAATGAAGGAACCAGTTTGTGACGTTTGATTCTGAACTGTTCCTGAGATTCTGCAGGCATTAGGGTGGTCCTTAAGAGCAGGAGCTGCTACAGGGATCTGCGACTTCCACATCGCTGGCAACGAGTTGTAGACAATGCTGGATACTACATTGAAGGACTGCAGATGTTTCACATATGTATCACTTGAACAGTAGTAATCACTAAACATTTGCCACTGTTTTTGTTACAACTCTCCTATCATCACATACCAAATGCTCATCACTGAAGTCCACCATCTCAACCAGTATGTATGTAATGTGATATGTTGAACTGTGTGTACTCAACTCATAAACTTTTGCATATGCCAGTTTCTCTGGTTCATTTATACACTACATTTTAATGACTGTTCAATTGCAGGTAATGAGGTGCTGTTACACAAAACATTTCATTCATATACTGTCAGAGCTCACCAAGGTGCAACTCAGAGCTCACGAGATAGCCGCAGTGGAAGCAGTCATCCTAAAAGTGCTGGTGCTAGTTTGCGTAGATATAATGAAGCATCTTTGATGCAGGTATTAACATCAAATATGTTGTATGAATGTCACCAAATGTTAAACTATAACAGCAAAATGGCTAGACTTAGATTCAGATAATTTATTTGCCGTAGGAGTCAACCAGACCCAAGGCATTGTCAAAAATACAGATTATGTACCTACAATATTTTCAAAAATATAAATATGCATTACAATATAGTTCAAAATGTTACAAATTAATATAAGGTTAATTAATGTAATATATATTAGGTACATGTTAGAAGTGTATGTTAGAAGTATTGGTCCTGGCTGTTGAGACACTTGTCCCACTGTGACACAAGGTGGTGAATGGCTGTCTCATAAACCAGTACCTGTATGTTAGAAGTATTGGTCCTGGCTGTTGAGACACTTGTCCCACTGTGACACAAGGCAGTGAATGGTTGTCTCATAAACCAGTACCTGTATGTTAGAAGTATTGGCCTTGGCTGTTGAGACACTTGTCCCACTGTGACACAAGGTGGTGAACGGCTGTCTCATAAAAGTCCCTGGGCTGCGATGTGAGCCAGTTCTGCATGTACTGCTGGACATCATTGTCCGAGGTGAATCGTTTGCCCTCAGAACCTTATTAAGGGGACCAAAAATGGTGAATTTACAAGGAGAGAGGTCTGAACTGTATGGAGGGTGGCAAGAATGTTTCATTTGAATTTCTTCCGGAGTGTCGCGACTGTATTGGCCGTACAAGGCTTTACATTGTCGTGGAGCAGAATGACCCCACGAGTGAGATTGCCTGGTCGGTTTGATTTGATTGCTTGGCAAGGTTGGTCTAGGATTGCGAGTCATGCTGGGAATTCACTGTTGTGCCGTTCTGTAGGAAATGTATTAGAAGGGGGTCATCTTGGTCAAAGAAGAACGTCAGCATAACCTGTCCTGCATATGTGTGGACGTCCTTGGCTTTTTTGGTGGTGGTGACCCTGGATACTTCCACTGTCGTTTTGATTCTGGTTCAAAGTGATGGCACCATGACTCATCTCCAGCCACCGCTCATGCCAGGAACTCTTTCCCTTCCCTAGCATAACGCTGCAGATGACCAAGATAGTGGGCCATTCGACATGCTACCTGGTGTCATTGAACACTGAGGAGCACCCATTGGACACACACTTGGCGCAAGAGCAGTTGTTCCTTCATGATGGTGTGAACACTTCCAGCACTTAATCCGACCTTGGTGGCTATGGCTTTCACTGTCACTCGGCAGTCCTGGGTAATGAGTGCATCAATCAGCTGGACGATGTCATTGGTAATACAGTATGGTGCTCCAGACCGTGCATCATCGGCTAACGACACCCATCCTCCCAATAAGTGCTTGTGTCACGCTTTGACCCTTGCAAGGGACATGCAGTGTTTGCTGTACGCTTGTGACATTGGTCAATGAATGTTCATTCCGCCTACTCCTGCTGTCAGAAAACAAACAACACCTCTTTGCTCCTCTTTTGACGCCTCCATTTCACTGTTTGCAATGCGACTGGCAGCGTAGGACAATTGATGCATGATGCTGCTAGCTTTGTATAGTGACGTGCACACGTGCCCTCTAGTGATGGACTGTGAACTTCCATGCTCTAGTTGGAAGAACACTTCGTTACATATGGCATGATATTACCATTCTATCACTGTTTTATGCATACCAGACTCCAGCTCGTTTCTTTTTGAATGCCCCTTATACTTATTGTACACTAATCGGCTAAGAGGGCAAGATAAAAAAGATGTGTGAGCTATGTGGGGGAGAAGAGAGCATGGAGCATTATATGACAGAGCGCATGGAAATAGCGGAGTGGAGAAATAAGGTATGGGGGAAAAATGTGATAAAATGACCAAAAAAATAAAAAAATAGTAGCCATGAGAATACTGACAGGAAAAGGGAAAAAGAAGTATAAGAACATGGCAGAGGTTTTAAAGAGAAGTGAAGCAGGAGAAAAAGAGGAGCAGAAGAAAATGGAGAAGGGAGAGAGTAAGGATGAAGTAGAGGGAGGACACTCCGAGGTGAGCCAAAGGCCAGGGAGCCAGGCAACCATAGGAGCCAAGGGGACAATGAACGGCTAGATCATAATTTGTACTTAGGGTAAGGTAGGCAATAGAAATATTGTGCATTATGTAAAATGGAAATAAAGATACATTCATTCAATTACTAGCATTTTGCTGTACAAACCATGCAGTTTGGTGTCTGTCTTGAAATCTGCTGTTTAGAATTGTGTTTGATGTTAACATCTTAGTTAACAATTCACTATAAAAGTAACAGTTTTAATAGTAAGACAATTTTACAGTAATTTTAACATTGATTGGTGGCAATAATAGCAAACTAATGAACTCTTCTCCACTCTACAGCATGTTCAAGAAATTATACAAGCTTGGGCCTCTGAGATTGACACGTGCAGTCTGATATTTTACCGTGCTGTGGGACACAGTAAAACAATTCTGTTTGGTGGTCGAAATCCTTCCCTCAGAAAGTCTGATCCTCGACTCAGAACAATCCCTTTTGCTACCAGACGTGCAACTTTCAGCGAGGTCAAGCGTGTGCAAAGCATACTTGCAAGTGTTCAAGTTTATGGTAAGTTGATTTATATCACTTTTGTATCTCATATATCTCATATGTGTGGTCAAGAGCTGCAGGACAAGTGCAACACTTTTCATGTCCAGAGCCCCATTATGCATTCAATGTTGATTCATCAGTATCCTCAGGTATTTGTTATAACTTTTAACTTTACTGTACTTTATCATCTGTAGACTCAGATTGAGGATATCTACTATACACGTACATTTTCTTGGACACTTGATTTACGGTGTGGTGCAGGCAGATTGGAAGAAGAAAGAGTAACACATTCTTGTTTCTGCAGTATGGTCAACCAAGAAAATAACAATTCAGCCAAATAGTGGTAAGATATGCATCGAAGGTGTAGGATGTGTAGTGTATGCTTATATATTTACTATGTTATGAAACACATGAAATTAGAAATGAAATATTATGACAGCTATAAACACTCACTCACTCGCTTTGTGATTCTTTGATTTCTGAGTCAGGTGTGTCAGTATCATTGCTGGTATCCTGTGAAGTGTTTTGATGGTAATTTCATCATTTGCATTTTCCATTACACCTCACAACTCCAGTATTGCATTTCCAGCTCTTGAGCCTTCTTGCAGTATCCTTTCCAATCTGGCCATGGGTAACCCTCTTTCACCATTACTAGCTAATCTGTTCATGAGTAATTTGGAAACACACATTACTAAAGCCTTTCCACATATTTTCAAATGTTGGCATAGATATGTCGACGATGTGTTTGCGATAGTCCCTAGAAGACTAACCGAGGATGCTATAAAGTTGCTAAACCTACAAGAAAAATCCATAGTTTTCACCATTGAAGTAGAGCAGGATGAATGGCTACCTTTTCTAGATTTGAAAATCATAAGAACACCAACAGGATTACAATTTGGAATATACCGAAAAGCAACACATGTTGACAATTACATTAAATGCAACCCATTCAACCCAGTACAACATCAATATGCAGTATTCCATAGTTTAGTTCACAGATTAATCAACATTCCGCTAACAAAAACAGAATATGAACAGGAGTACGCTCACATACACCAGGTTGCCGAACTGAACAACTATAACACAAATTTCATCAAAAAACTGATCTATAGACACAAAAGAAACAAATACTTAAAGGACATTACTACGTTAAAAAAACTAGAAAACCCAAACTCCAGATATGGAAAATTTACATTTCATCCAAAATACTTCAAAAAATTTGAAAAGATATTTAGGAGCTTCAACATAAAATTAGCCCCTCAAAACAAACACAACATCCGCAACTTACTAAACCACCCTCTAAAAAATAGCACACCGAAAACTCAATTATCATGCATTTACCAAATGAGTTGCCAGGATTGTGACAAGATATACATTGGTAAGACCAAAAGGAATCTAGGAACAAGAATGAAAGAACACTTCAGAAATATTAAATTCAAACAAATGGACAAGTCGGCTGTAGCACATCACTTTTGGTCTGAGAATCACAACATATAACAAGAGATAGAACTGATCAAACAGGCAAAGAAACCTCTGGAACTACAGATTTGGGAAAACATATTTATTACGAAAAAACAGGACCTCTTGATGAATTTTTAAATTCCCGCGGTAGATGACGTCATCAAACTTACCAGGACGTTAGATGGCAGCACAACACCAAGCCAGATGCAGACACCGGATGCATCATCAGTCTACCACAGAGCTGACGATAGGGGAGAAGTCCCCAGAAACTAGTCTTCATAAAAAACTTGTAAGTGGAGAAAAGTATATACAAGGTTGACTCACTTGCCTAATTTAGTACTTTCCAATCTGTTACTTCTATAGCAAGTTTCCGCAGATTTGTGGCTCTCCCATTAACATTGTGTCCTTGGACAACATTCTCTGTTTTTTCCCCACGCCAGCTAATTGCATTCAGATCACTGTTAATAAAAATAACATAATCCAGAGTGCAACAGCCCATATAGGGCCAGGAGCTACTAACCTGACTACCGGCTTCATGTCCACATACACATGGTAGAGGTGGGCGATCATCCAACCAATATGAAGAGGAGATGTGGTCAGCATCTTGGCATCCCCCAGCCAGAATGTTGGTTTTTGTGACCACAGCCACTTGCCTATCGTAAGCTCCTCACCTTTCCTCATGATACTGAGTGGGGCACCAGTCCTATAACTGGGACTTAAAATCCACACCCTAGGGGTGTGATTGATTCCGGGCCGCTTTCCATGTCAGGGAGCCGAGGCATGATGCCTTAGCCCACTACGCCACGACGCAGGGCTCAGATCACAGTTGTACGGAGCTAAAGGAATAATAGTGTATCTCCTTTTGAAAGCCATAACATCCACAGCATACCTCTTGCTCTTAGATTTGATGTAAACTGGTTAGCTAATAATTATCCTCAAAATTGTTCAAAATGAAATGGCGCATGTGTGGAAGCTTATCATATTAACCACTAGATGTCAGAGTGTATTGCACATTTCATGTTTCAAAGTTATCTTGTGTATGGAATTAGGCAAAACCTACTGAATGAGGACTTGGAACCCGATCACTCAAGAAAGCATGCGCATATACAGTACAGCCGTTGGATCTCTCGCTCTGACATTTTGTGGTTGCAGGTGGTGGAGGGGGAAGGTTAATAGTACCAACATACATTAATGAGCAATTGAAAACATATCCTTAAAATTATCTTTAGAACGAAGATATAGGACTATTGACATCCAACTTGCAATTTCATTATCATACAGGATATTCATTACAACACCACTCTATTCGAATATTTCTTTCACACCTTTTACACACACTAACTGCTTCTGTTAGTATTCTGTACATCTGGTGTCATGGTCAGGAAGTTAATACTGTCTGCTAATGCCAATCAGCATTGTCGCTGCTAGGCATGGCTTCCGAATCCAACATGGTGTTGCTAGTTTAATTGTGTTTGGACCATGTAGCTTTAGTTGCTTTTGGTGCTTGCGCTGGTGAAGTTTCTTTGCTATTTTGTGCGTGCGTCAATTCCGATTTTTACTGTCTGTAAGTCCTATTATTATCACTATTATAATAATATGGCTACTGGTTTGTGAAATATTTAAAATATGCATGTTCTTCTGCTTGAAATTCTCACTAATGAAGTGGCAACAGCCTGCTTCCCCCTTTCGAGAAATGTTAGAGCCGGAGAAGGGTCAGCCTGACTGTTCTATTTACTCTATTTAGATCTGAGGAAATCTGATGACTCATACACAACAGGATTAGTGGATACTCTGAATCACCCAATGGACAGCTTCACATCTAGTGACAGTGCAGAAAACTATAGTGAATGCCGCAAAGAAATTGAAACCTAAATACAAGGTCTGATCTATAAAGACTGAGACTGATATTTTCCTGTAGCTTCAGTAATAGTTTCCTCTCTGTAAGATAAATATTTGAAAAGAGCAGGTTTTTATGTTCAAAGGCAGCAGCACTTTCATTCTGGTAGGTTGGTAGTAATGCTCTATTTTGTAGATGCTACATGCATTTCACATACCAGACACTGGAAGTGACGCGAGAGGAGCAGTAGAGAGCAATCAAATTCGTCAAGGAAGTGACGAGTATTAATAAACCAACTACAAATATATTGAGATTTAACTGTATTGGAACACCACAGTGAAGCGAAATAATTATTAATTTATAGATGAGTCGTATTTATTACACATCTGCTTCACTTTCGTACCTATTTTGAGGACATGTTTCGCAAATCTTCGTTTGCATCTACGGCTCTTGTGCGACTGACGCTAGATCCAGTGATGTGGATAATTCTGGAGTTGCTGCTGCCATCTGTTGATTTAGTGATGAACTTAAATGTGGGATTCTCTTCTAGCGGGATTTCAAAATTCATTAGTTGGTTTTTATGCTTTTCTATGCATATTCTCTCCCATATGACGAGTTCACTATGTTTTTGTACGTATTTTAGTAATTCGGTGCTATCTTCAGTTTCATGATTTTCAGACCAGAAATGAGCTGCTATTGCGGACTTATCAATATTTTTGTATCTTAAGTGCCTGAAGTGTTCTTTCTTTCTAGTGCCGATGTTTCTTTTTGTCCTCCCTATGTAAATTTTTTCAGTCTTTACACTTAATCTTGTAAATGCCTGACTTTTCCTCTGGTTTTATCTTATCAGTATTATTACTGTGAAGTAGGTTTTTAATGTTGTAATTGTTTTTTTGGTGCCAATGTTATATTGTATTTCTTGAATATTTTTTTGGAACTTAAAAACTGCAATTAAAAATGGATATGGAAAAAACCTTGTAGATAAAAAACTAAAATCATTCAAACTTCAAAAGAGATTAAAACAGATCACAGCTCTCACACCAATAAAACAAGAAATTAGATTTGCTAAATTTACGTACCACCCCTGGGCCACAAAAAAGTTCCAAAAAATATTCAAGAAATACAATATAACATTGGCACCAAAAAACAATTACAACATTAAAAACCTACTTAACAGTAATAATACTGATAAGATAAAACCAGAGGAAAAGTCAGGCATTTACAAGATTAAGTGTAAATACTGTGAAAAAATTTACATAGGGAGGACAAAAAGAAACATCGGCACTAGAAAGAAAGAACACTTCAGGCACTTAAGATACAAAAATATTGATAAGTCCGCAATAGCAGCTCATTTCTGGTCTGAAAATCATGAAATTGAAGATAGCACAGAATTACTAAAATATGTACAAAAACATAGTGAACTCGTCATATGGGAGAGGATATACATGGAAAAACATAAAAACCAACTAATGAACTTTAAAATCCTGCCAGAAGAGAATCCCACATTTAAGTTCATCACTAAATCAACAGATGGCAGCAGCAACTCCAGAATTCCCCATACCACTGGATCAAGCTTTAGTCGCATAAGAGCCGAAGATGCAAATGATGATTTGCGAAACATGTCCTCAAAATAGGTACGAAAGTGAAGCAGATGTATAATAAATACGACTCATCTATAAATTAACAACTACAAATAGTTTCTGAAATCAAATTCTGTTTTCGTTTAAACCATACAGCCACTGAAACTTACAAGAAGGTGAAGCTAGCATATAGTGAAGATGCACTACCTCATGCAACAATGTTTAGGTGGTTCAAGGCCCGCTTGTTTGTGTTAACCCCTTAACATAAAAGCCCGAGTAAACTCGTGTTTATAATTTTTCAAGTAGAGTAAAATCCCGAGTATACTCGGGTGATTAGTTTCACAACTGGAAATTAGTTTCAAACCCGAGTTCTCTCGCTGTTTTGCAGTTTCTTAAAATTTCCGTTAGATTTTGTGCTGATCTCACTCCTTTGATAGTTGTAAGTGTGCCAACAGATGTCTCTGGTTCAGACACTTGTTTCGTTCTGCATATTTTTCGATGTTACATGTCTTTGTTCGTACCAGCTGTTGTGTGTATGCATACAGTGCATGGTTCTGTGTGTTTTATAGAAATGCAGAGTGATAAATATTATAATATTGAATTTAATGGAACTGAAATTTCTGAAGAAAGCTACGAAGGCATTTCAGAAGAAGAAAGTTATTTTTCCAGCTCATCAGAAGGTGATATTGCAGCTGAGCAAATCATTGCAGAACATCAGAGGGAGGAATATTCTCCAAAAGCAGTGAACAGGTCATCAGTGAAAGCAAATCCTTTTTGACTTGTTGGCCAAGATTATGTGACACTAGGTGCAAGAAGGGATATGTGTGCACTGACTGTAGCATATCTTTTTGTGTCAATCCTTGCTTAAGAGTTTTTCAAACAACAACAAACATATAAACAAAATAAATAATAAAGTATGATTTAAAAGTAGGTTAATAACTCATTTTTGTTTTGTGTTGCAGTACCCAATATAAACTTGTTTATATGTATTAGTTCAGACACAAACATTTTTATTGTTATGGTCATAAAAACTAGTTCTGTTGTTGTGATCAGTATTGTATCTTTATGAATATTCAATGTGACAGTAAAAAAAAAAAGGTTAAAAAATGAACATACTATTGAAAATAATAGGTATGCTAAGAGGTTAAGCAAGGTTGAGTCTGGTGTTTTGGCTTCTGCTGTGATATAGCAAAAAGCAATAATTCCACAACAGTCAGCTATGCTGATGATACTACTGCTCTTTGTTGGAATGACACATCAAATTCACTGGCAAATACCATTAATTCTACTAGTCGCTCTATAAATCATTACTTTGAATGTAACAAACTAAAAGTGAATGAAGAAAAAACCAAAGTTATGATATTTGACCTAGGAGGAAGAAATGAAATTAACAAAACTGTTTCCCCCATGATTAATCTGACACTAACTCCATCCTATTCCTTACTAGGGTTAAAAATAGACAGTAAGCTAACCTGGTCTGAGCATGTAAACAGCGTTTGTAATAAAATAGCTAAATATATTTACTTCTTTAGGCTAATGAAAAGATATGTGAATGAGCATACCATGAAAATAATGTACTATGGTCTTATTTTTCCACATCTCAGTTACTGTTTAGAAGTTTGGGGAGGAGCTGCACATGTACACATTAATAGGATATTAAATTTACAGAAGAAGTGTATAAGAATTATGTACAGTATTCCTAAAATAGAAACTTGTAGACATGTGTTTATTAGAGAAAATATTTTAACCATTGTATCACTATATGTATATAAAAACATTCTTTTAACTGTAAACAGTGCAAATGGTATGCTAATAAATAGTGAAATACATACACATAATACCAGACAAAATATGGATTTTCATAGAATAACAGTGAATAAAAAGAAAATCAATACTGATCCATATATTGTAGGCAGTTTACTGTACAATAAACTACCAGCTAAAATTAAGTCCTGTGCAAAAAATTGTTTTAAAAGTAAGCTAAAGATGTATCTCATTCATAAATGTTTGTATAAACTGGAGGAATTTTAATTTGATTTGTTATAAACTATGTATATTTGGTGATTTTATTATTATTATTGCATAATTTTTGTATAAAATGATTGATTTTTTATAAACTTTGTAAATATTGTAAATAGCCTCTGACAATGTCAGACACTCTGTATGAGTCTATTGACAGTAATAAACTACTACTACTACTACTACTACTACTGAAGTGAACCTTAACACAGCTGCTGTGATTGTCCGTGATAATTGGCAGATAATATTACATAATCCCAGTGAGTGTTGAGAATTTCATATGGCAGGATATTTACGATTATACATGATCATCTCCATATGATCTGAATCTGTGTCTGTTGACTGCTGAACAAAAGGCAGTGTGAATGGAGACAAGACGGGAGTGCTGCATCTCTTTGCTGATGGAGGGGATGTGTTTTTGAAATCAGTTATCATTGGTAATGAGTCATGGCTGCATCATCCTGAAGGAAAACAAGCCAGCACTGCGGGGAAATCGCCAGGTTCTCCAACACCAAAAAGGGCAAAAGTTGTTCCATATGTAGGGAAAGTGATGATCACATTTTTTTACCGTAATGGAATGATTTACCAGCATGCAGTCCCCTCGTACCACTATTACAGCAGCATAGTACACATTAATATTGGGTACACTGAGGATGCACATTGCAAACAAATGACCAGAAATTTCTCAGATTGGATGGCAACTTCATCATAACAATGCACGTCCTCACGTCGTAAATCAAGTCCTGCAATTTCTGGCTGATTTGACATTACCTGTTGACTGCATTCATTTTATAGCCCCAATCTTGTACCCTGTGATTTGGTTTTTATTCCTATCACTAAAGAAAATGCTAATTGACTTGTACGTTCATACTAGCCGTGTATAGGCTAAAGTTTTGGATAGATAGAGTCAACCTGAAAAATGTATGGAGGAATGATTAATTTCCATCAATTAACTTAATAATAATGGTTTAATGATGAAGCCTGGGAATCAAGTACTTACATTAGAAAGTCACCGCAAATGGTGTGTATCACGAATACAAAGACCCTAGCGGTTTACCGGGAAAACATACGAGTCAGTTGGAGAATTTAATGTCATTATGGCACATTGGCTATGGTAGCTCAAAGGTTAAGAGTGACCGGATGGAAACCGGTAGATCCATGATTAAATCCCAGCCATGGTATTGAATTTTTCAGGTTGACTCTATCTATCCATAACACTAATTCATGTTGTTAATCTCAGAACACAGTTGGTCTCTGCGAGTAGGACAAAACTGAAGCAAGCATAAACTTATACCGACGAGTGCAGTGAAAAGAGATGACGCAAGAAAGCCTACACAGATGGGAAAATAAAGGCATACTTCATCCAAAGGAGCAAGCATAAACATGCATGTGCATTGGTGAACCTTTGGAATTAGAAAAATGGGCTCTTGATAGATAGTCAGCATGAAAAATTCAATGCCATGGCCGGGATTTGAACCATGGATCTCCTGGTTTCCATCGAGTCGCTCTAACCCATTGATCTAACATGGCCAACTTGCCATCATGACATTAAATTCTCCAGTTGACTCGTATATTTCCCGGTAAAGCAATTGGGGCTCTCGTATCCGAGATACACCGTTTGTGGCAACTTACTATCGTAAGTACTTGAGTCCCAGGCTTCATCCCTAGTGGTCTACCGGGGAAATATGAGTCAAATGGAGAATTTAATGTCATGTCAGCAAGTTGGCCATGGTAGCTCAAAGGGTTAGAGCGGCTGGACAGAAACCAGGAGATCCGTGGTTCAAATCCTGGCCATGACATTGAATTTCTCAGGTTGACTATCAAAAACCTTAGCCTATATATGGCTAGTGTGAAGAAATGATTAATTTCCCTCATATGTGTTTGGAAGAATTTTGTAACAGTGACGTCAAAATTAATCGCAAAAACTATTTGTAGTTGGTTTATTTATACTTGTCACTTACTTTTTTCTATTAATGAGAAACTAGTTTCAAAGGCAGTCGCCTCCATTTTCAATCTCAATATAAAAAGTAAGTGACAAGTATGAATAAACCAACTACAAATAGCTTTTGCAATTAATTTCCATCAATTAACTAAAATGGGCTCTTCTTTCTAATATGTGATGCCAGCGATTTTTTCCCAAGTCCTTCGCACTTTTTATACAACTATGAAGTTTAATATGATTTCTTTTTTTTTTAGTACAGTTTTATGTGGGAGTCCATTCTTAATGTTACTGAAGTGATGGCTTAATTGATTATTTGTTTACTTATTGCATATGTAGCTATATTGAAGAATTCAGTGCAGCTAAACTATCCTTGTTTCTCCACCGAACGCAATACTGCCAACAGTGTTATTTGTCCCTAAATTACACAACATCTGTGTCCTCAGCAGACCCTTGTCAAATAATAATTGAAGGCAGCCCTCATTATTAAAATAAAAGCACAAGTTCATTTTACTTATTTGTCAAGCCATTTCCTGATTTTCAACAATGCACTGAACGAATCTTAAATATTCTCCTGGAAATTTTATTTTTGGGAGTTTGTGGCTGAAATTCTGGCTGTGACATTGGATTTTTCAGTGTGAGTCTACCTATACATACCTTGTGTACATAGGCTAGTGTGAAATAACAATTAATTTGTGTTAATTGACGTAATAGTGGTTGGACTATAAAGCCCAGAACTTAAAAATTAACTTATGTGTTGTAAGTTGCCATTAAGGTAGTTGTCTCATGTGTTTATGAGAATTTCTAGTGGTTTACAGGGAAAATGCAAGTTAGTTGGAGAATTTAATAAAATGCTGGCAAGTTGGCCATGGTAGCTCAATGGTTAAGAGCAACCAGATGGATACTGGGAGATCTGTGGTTCAAGTTCTCGCTATGGCATTTGATTTTTAAGTCTCACTGTACCTTTCCAACTCCTAGTTATATTTCTGCCTTGTGTTTTATTTTACTATATTCTTTAAGCAAAACATTGTAAAAATATTCAATGAATGAAAAAGCTAAAATGTGTGTAAAGTAATGTTATTTTTGTGTGTTCAAGGAGGCATTCCTGAATATACAGAAGCATCTGTAAAGGAAGAAAATTGTTCAGAGCCCAAAAAGAGGAGCCCAAAACAGAATATTGACCGTTCCAAAGCTCGCAAATCACCCCATCGTCCACTGCCAGGAATTGTTTCAGACATCTTGGCAAAAAGTTCCTCAGAAAGCGATATTAGTGAAAGTCCGCACATGGTTACTGAAGATAAAGAAGTGTTATTTGGTTCAAGACTTCAGCAGTTTGAAGATACTGTTCCACAACACATCAAACAGAGGAAAAGAGATCCTAAGAAACCTAAACGGGACCAGCAAACTAAAAATGATACAGGTACAATATCTTGTCAGCATCTTTTGTTGTTTGTTGCAAATGGATCTGTATATTGCACCTTTATGGTTTACTTGTAATCTGGAGGCTTTTGATGGCCTTAGTATCTTTTTTTTTTTTTTTTTTTTTTTTTTTTTTTTTTTTTTTTTTTTTTTTTTTTTGGCTAATTAAGAGTGTTGCTTATTTTTAGGGATGGGTCCTTGATACTTGCGATATCTCAATACTTTGGTAGTGATTTTGCAATTTTTATTTTATTATGAAATCACAAAATATTATTGCTGCAAGTAGAACATTGCAAAGCCTGAGAAATTACCATGAATGTGGTACCTGTACAGTAGCACACTGCAAGAAAATAATCACATGTAAAATTCACTGGCAGTAGCGTAGATTTCAAGAGGTCCCGAGTTCGAATCTCGGTTAGAGTGAGCTACCTGGATAAGGTTTATCCAGGGTTTTCCCTTATCCTGGAAGACAAATGTCAGGTAGCTCTAAGCTGCATGGATGCTGGACTCATTTGAGCATCATTTCACCAATTTCATTCATTGTCTGATATGACTTAACATTGGAGGATGTAAATTTAAGAAAGAAAGAAAGAAAAAAAGAAAGAAAGAAAAAAGAAAAACCTGCCAGTTACCAGTTCCCAAGAAGAAATCATCTCAACGATGATCTGTCACTGAATTTATAGAAAACAAATTAAAACTTTCCACAACTTAAATAGTTACGTAAAAATGAAGCAACAAGTACTACACAAATAAAATTATTTGTAACAGAAACTTCACTTATCTTCTCACTTTCTTCTCAGGCAGCCAGCCAGGTGAAAAGATGAAAAGATCTAATCATCTAATCATCTTTTCACCTGGCTGGCTGCCCGAGAAGAAAGTGAGCGTATTCGTCGCCAGGAAAGCTTCAGGTCTTATTTCACATATACTACCAAAATAAATTTTAATCAGAATCAATTGCTGTTGGTATTTCAAAATTCATTATGCAATTTTTATGTTTTAAAATAAAGCTTTTTTCCCAAACCATTTAATTGTTTTAATAATTTAACTTCTGGATTTATGTCATGGTTAAATTATTAAAACAATTAAATGGTCCAAATAGATTTAATGCTTTCGGAAAAAAGATTTATTTAAAAAAAATAAAAGTCGCATAATGAATTTTGAAATACTGACAATCGATTCTGTTTTTAAGTTTATTTCATTTTCAGATTTTGGTAGTACTGGCAGGAATGTAGTGACCTCTAGTAAATTGCGATCTCAATTGATAAGAAATTTACATAATTTTCTTTAAAGATAAGTGAAGTTTCTGTTACAAATATATTTGTATTGCAAAATATTTGTCTATTCCACGTGTAAGGGTGTTCTCCGAAAGACTATTTAGTACAGCAGGACTCATATGTGACAGAAGTAGACTTGACCCCAAAAGAGTGAGAATGCTATAATTTTTTAAGAATAACTTTTAAAGGTGGACTGTTCAGCTTTTAAATGTCAAATGTACAGTTTAAAAATAAGAACACTGATGGTTTTAAATTTTGTCTCATTAAATATGTGCACCTAATTAATTTGATTGGTATTACACAGTTCTACCAACATTCTAGTTTGTATTGAAACTAGAGGTAGAAATGACAGTATCGGGTATTGTGGAAAATATCCTGTTTTGGTATCGAGTATCGAGAAAAACTGGTACTGACCCATCCCTTTAAATTATTGCATTAAAATATTTGGATAATTTCAGAATAACAATTTGCAGAATTGATTTGGTAATATATTTTATCTATATGTGTTTGGAGGAATTTAGTAACAGTGACTTCAAAATTAATCTCAAAAACTATTTGTAGTTGGAAATTAATTATTCTTTCACACTGGCCGTGTGTAGGCTAAATTGTGTAAACGTTGAGTCAGACTGAAAAATTCAATGCCATAGCCGGGATTTGAACCACGGATCTTCTGGTTTCCGTCCAGCCGCACTACCATTGTTAGTGCGGCTGGACGGAAACCAGAAGATCCGTGGTTCAAATCCCGGCTATGGCATTGAATTTTTCAGTCTGACTCAACGTTTATTTGTAGTTGGTTTATTGATACTCGTCACTTACTTGTTTATATTTATGAGAGACTAGTTTCAAAGTCATTCACCTCCATTTTCAATCTCTTTCCAACTGGCATCTGTTGTCTGCTCTCTCTCTCTCTCTGGTGGTGGAACCATGAACTACTTGTCAAATTATCTACTGGTGGGATTTCAAAGTTCATTACGCGATCCTTACTTTTCCATATGAATATGTTCTCCCATGTTGTCAATTTATTTTGGTTTATCACTCCTTTTAATAATTTTGGATTTGGATCAATGTCATGGTTTTCATTCCAAAAATGAAATGCTACTGCTGACTTATCTTCTTGTTTCAATCTGATGTTTCTAAAGTGCTCTTTGACTCTGGTTTTTAGATTTCTTTTAGTTTGACCTATGTAGCATTTTTCACAATTCTTACAACTTGTTTGGTATATTCCGGATCTGTTAACTGATGGGATTTCATCTTTTGTTTTTGAATTTAGCAATTTTAAAATTGTGTGTCTTATTAGTAGGTGCCAAGGTGATATTTTGTTCCTTGAAGATCTTTTTAAATTTATTAAATGTTTTTGGGTGATATGTGAATGAATTGAATATACTGTAGCTTTCTTTTTATTTTGTAAATGTGGTTGCTTCCTTAGTGGTTTTGTTTAGTTTAGCTTTTCTAATTTTCTTCAACACCAAACTTTTGTTGTATCCGTTTTCTTCTGCTATGTGTATTATTGCTTTTTGTTCCTTGAAATATTCTTCTTTTTCCATGGGTATGTTGACTAGTCTGTGTGTAAGGCTGTTTATTATTGCATGTTTATGTGTAATTGGGTTATGTCTATTATTTTTATGTAATTTTTTTAATGTGTTGGTTTCCTGTAAATTCAAATTTTATTTTTGTGTTGTTCCTGATATTAGGATCCAAGAAAGAGAGTTGTCCATTGATTTCCTTTTCTATTGAGAATTTTGTAGTCCTTTCTTGCAGATTGAGTAATTTTAATGCACCATCTAAATGTTTATTCTTATTAATATAAAAAGTAAGTGACGAGGGTTTTTTGTAATTTACGTCCTTCAACGTTAAGTCATATCAGACGATGAATGAAATGGATGAAATGATGCTCAAATGAGCCCGGAGTCCATAGAGCTAAGAGTTACCTGACATTCGTCTTTCAGGATAAGGGAAAACTCCGGAAAAAACTTTATCCAGGTAACTCACCCTGACCGAGATTCGAACTCGGGACCTCTTGAACGCGAGGCAGACACGCTACCATCTACATTACCGAGGCGGGCAAGTGACGAGTATCAATGAATCAACTACAAGTAGTTTTTGAGATATTTTATCTATTTATTTTAAAAGTTTAAATTAATATTCAATTTACTTTTCATTGTAAATAGTCAAATTGATGATTCTATCACTATTTCTATGTTCAAACAGTATTACTGTACTTGTAGATATTTTCACAAAAGTAATCTAGTAATAAATAGGTCTGATAATGTCTGAGTATCCCAAATAACTATCATTAGTGATATGTTGTGTACATAACAAGGGAGTTAGGTACTATCCCTCTAATGATGTTGAGATTTGAGACCCCTGGAACCCAAAAAACATTTTCAGAGTAAGGTCTATATGTCTCTGAATAACATAATTAAAATACTAAATGTGTGATAAAATTCAAACTTGGTATTTGAGTATGTAAGAGGAAGCTTTTCTACGGAATCTTCACACCCAACACTACTCTTTAAATGGGGTGAAAAAAAAATTATTTTTCATTTTCTCAGAAATAGCTGCAAAGATTTTGATTGGTGCAGGAGTATACTGCAAACATTTTGCACAGTATCTAACAGTAGATGAAACTTCAAACCATTATGATGGAGAAAACAGCACTGCAGAATGTCCTGTACAGACCGTACATAAAGCAAAATATAGTTATCTTAACAGATTCAAAATAAGCCATAGATGGGATTGTAAACTATAAAAACAACAAGAAACATCAAAGAAATAAGAAGTTTAATTAAAGCTGTCGAATCAAGAAACCATGTCACCCTGCAATGGATTCCAGCCCATGTTGGACTTTTAGGTAATGAACATGCTGACCAACTAGCAAAAAAAGGTGCAATTAAAAATATAAAACCCGTAAGACAAACTGAAATTAATAAACAATTAAACAACATTAAGCTACATTTTAAAAGACAGCAGAGACTTGATGAAGAAGATAAACTAAAAGACAAGGATTATAAGAACATTGGAGACAAAACTGACATACAAGAACTGCAGTGGCCCTATTTAGAATGGAAACTGGCCATGATTGTCTTGCAGAACACCTTTATAAAATACACTGCATACCTACACCCAAATGTACTATCTGTAAAGAGGATGTCATCATGAACAAACACCATTTGGACAAATGTAATGGTCTCAAAAGTGGGAACCTACAGGCTTTATATTGGGAAACTAGGGGGAAAATGATGCAAATCAACTAATCCCCAGTGCCATAAGCCAACAACAACAACAGATTTTGATTGGTAAAATACCACATATTTAACCTATATTTGCATGTCAAAATGTGTATTTTGAATTTTTTGGCAATATCCAATTAAGTCTTCTACATTCTGAGTGACTTTTGTATATGCAGGTTTGGAGGAATTTATGAGGGCGGATCAAATATAAATGGAAATTTTAATATAACGCTGCTGTTGGTAATAATTTTGAGGAGAGACTTTGTCAGTATGTTGGTGGGGGTATCTCGAGAGGGAGAACGGGACTCCATCAGTACGTCATGAGTGAACACATCATCGTCACAGTTTGGGGAAGACACACTTTCAAAGACTGGAGTGTATGAGTGGGCTAAACATTTTTGTGGCAGGAAGAGAAGCTGTAGAAAATGAACCTCATAGGAGGAGATCGGGGACAAGCATTGCGGAGATGACATTGTTGCCATTCATGACATTATTGAAGAAGATCGGCACATAAAAATCCTTAGGAATAAGTTACGGAGGTGCTTAATCTTCCGAGATGAACTCCATTACAGAAAATTGGGTGCCAGGTGGTTTCCTTGTCTCCTCAACCAGAAACAAAAGACATTACGCCAGTAAATTTGTCAGAGACACCTGCATGGCTATGAGGAGGAGGGACCATGACTTATTGTGAAACATGGGTGCATCATTACACCCCAGAGCCAAAGCAAGCAAGCATGGAGATGAAGTCACACGCCCATCTGCTGGAAAGTTGCTTACAACTGTTTTCTCAAACTCTGCTGGTGGATTTTCTTCAAGAACAAAGGACAATTACTGTCACATTTTGTATGCAGCAAAAGCTGCATATCACAACAAGCGACACTGGCAAGCGATCGAAAATGCCATTTTTCTCCATTACAATGTGAGGCCATGTACTTCTACTTTAATGCAGGAAAAAGTGGAGAAAATGGATTGTATACCTCTGGAACACCCTCCTTACAGTCCAGATTTATCACCCCATTTACAACCATTTGTTTGGATCACTCAAAAGAGACCTAGAAGGACAGCAGTTTGATGATGATGCAAGTGGAGAAGAGTTCTTGTGCAACTGGCTCTGCATGCGTCTTTTTTCTTTCTATGAGATGGCGTCAAAAACTTGGCAATCCGATGGAGAAAAAGTGTATCGAAGGCAGGACACTATGTAGAAAAGTAATCCGTATATGAGAATTTTTGTTTGTTGATACAATCAATTTTAATGAAATAATTCCTGGTGTATATTTTATCTGCCCTCGTAGTAATAGTGATGTCCAGATTAATTGAAAAAACTATTTCTAGTCAGTTTTTAATTTTACAACACTTCAACTTTTATTTTTTTTGAGGGACTAGTTTCAGAAGCTGTGCTTCCATTTTCAATCTCAGAGGTCTAATTAACATCTGTTGTTATCTGCTCTGCTCTCTCTGGTGGTGGAACTATGAACTTCTTTATCAAATTATTGACTAGTGGGTCAGAGTTCATTACTCGGGTCTTATTTTACCATATTAATATTGTCACACTAGTGACTGATTTGTTTAGTGTGGTAGTTTGTGGCATGAGTGTGTGTGAGGCTGAACTGATTGTCCTTGTGCGCCTTTGGCTGGGTTGTGTGTTATGCCCCACCTCTTTCAGGTATGCAGTCCAATGGGCCATATTTGTAATTATTTAGTGTAAGTAAATCTTTAAATTTAAACGGACTGGATTAATTATACTAAACAATACTTACTTTTACATTTTCCTGGAACATGTTTCAGAGAATATTTGCCTCCATTGTCAACCGGACATCAACTAGTTCTCTGTGTCGATGTCCGGTTGACAATGGAGGCAAATAGTCTCTGAAACATGTTCCGGGAAAATTTAAAAGTAAGTGTTGTTTAATGTCATTAATCAACTCCCTATAAATTTCATTTACTACAACACTGTTTTCAGCACTTACAAGAAAGGAATTATAAGTAAATCTTTTCTTAAGTTAATTGTGGTTTTTGTGTATTAGTGTAATCTATCCTTTATAGAGAAATGCCAGAAAATCCCTAATCTTTCCTGCTAAGCATGACTTACCATCAGAGCGGTTTTCCCTTGCTGCGACCTGGACATGTGGTCATCCATGGCCAAGCCGTGATGTTGTCAGTTTGTTTTGGTTTATCCTCCTTTTAGTGATTTTGGATTTGGATCAAGGTCATGGTTTGTGTTCCAAAAGTGCAGTGCTACTGCTGACTTATCTGCTTGTTTCAATTTCATGTTTCTAAAATGCTCTTTGACTCTGGTTTTTAGGTTTTTTTAATTTCACCTATATAGAGTTTTCCACATTCCTTACAAGTTACCTGGTATAATATGATGTTAATATACATTTTGTTTTCTGTTGTAGAACTAATGTTTTATTTTATTCCAGAAACATTTAGTGCTGCAGGGATATTACTTCGGAAGAAGCTGTGGGCTGCCTGTAAATTGGGAGACACAGCTCTGCTGGCAAATTCCCTTCAGACTATACAACCTATTGAAGAAGAAAGTGAACAGACAAATGTAGAGAAAGACAATATTATCTCCAGATCAGAGCTGCTCAGGTGTCTGAATGAAAAAGTAGGCGACTCCAAGGAAACATTACTACACATAGCAGCAGCTGGTGGCCACACAGAAATTATCAGGTAGTACATGTTCCAGAAATGGCTTCTTTTTAGGGTTACCAACACAAAATTTCCACATATAGTACATTACAGTTAAACCTCTTTAACCCTGAAAAAATAGTTGTATAGTGCAATAAATGAAGATTTGTTACTAAAATTAGGCAAATGAGTCTATCTTGTATATACTTTTCTCCACTTAAAAAATTTTAAATTAATATAGAAGCTTACTACCTACACATAAAACTAACTCAAGAACTTGGACACATAATTTGGACACATTTCGAAACAAAATTACACGACATATTGAAATTGAACATGAAAGAAAAAACACACATTCTTAAAACGAAAGTACGAAAATTACGCTTAAGAAGACCGAGATGTAAAAATAAAAAAAATAAAAATTCTTAATGTAATTCTTACTCTTAATAATAAATATAAAATATGATTATAATTACTTTTTAATAAACCGCGATGACTTCATGTAATTGTAATTCCTGATGCAATCCACACAACCAGTACCGCCGTGTCACTGAAACACCAGACAATGTAGTCAACATCTCTTCCCAAACTTTCACCGAAAAAGAGTTACAATTTTTAAATAAAGGTTTTAAAACTTGTGTCGGTAGCTCGGGCAATTTAGACGATTACATTGCTGACGTCACCGTAACTTCTAACTTTTTGGAAAATGTTATCGAAAAAACATTAGTAAAATCAAAATACTTAGAAATTCTCAAGGGGATGACATTCGGACAGGAAAATAACTATAAACAAATTATTCAAACATTGAACCAAAAAGCAGTTTTATATCTGAAAGCAGACAAAGGAAACACGGTAGTCATTATGGACTGAAATGATTACAACCAGCGAGTCGAACATCTACTACAAAATCCAGAATATACAACCCTAACAAAAACCCCATTAAAGAAACACATAGAAACCACCAAAAAAGCAATTAAAGAAAATACCACAGTGCCAGAGAAGATGAAAAACACCATAATTATAAACAACCCTAATTTGCCAAAATTATACTGCCTACCTAAGATTCACAAGACAGACAACAGCATGCGACCCATTATTAACAATATAGATGCCCCGACTTACAAACTGACAAAATGGTTGGGGGCAGAATTTGACAAGTTTGAAAAGTTTGAATCTCTAAGCATAAAGAATTCATTTGATTTGGTAAAGAACATTGAAAACAGTTATAAAAACTGAAGAGGTGACGGTGTCTTTCGATATCAGAGCTCTATTCACAAGCATACCAGTAGAAAAAATTCCAAAATTGATGAAAGGCTGGTTATCCAAAAGCAATGTAGTGGGTGATAAAATAGAGGAATACATCAAACTAACCATCCTATGTATTGAACAAAACAGCTTCATGTTTTTCAGCAAGATCTTCCAACAAACTGCACGCTTGGTCATCGGTAACCCTCTTTCACCATTGTTAGCTAATCTGTTCATGAGTAATTTAGAAACACATTACTAACAAACACCTTTCCACATATTTTCAAATGTTGGCATAGATATGTCGACGATGTGTTTGCTATAGTTCCTAAAGGACTAACTGATGATGCTATAAAGTTGCTAAACCTACAAGAAAAATCCATAGTTTTCACCATTGAAGTAAAACAGGATGGATGGCTACCTTTTCTAGATTTGAAAATCATAAGAACACCAACAGGATTACAATTTGGGATATAGAGAAAAGCAACACATGTTGACAATTACATTGAATGCAACCCATTTAACCCATTACAAGATCAATATGCTGTCTTCCATAGTTTGGTTCACAGATTAATCAACATTCCGCTAACAAAAACAGAATATGAACAGAAGTACACTCACATACACCAGGTTGCCGAATTGAACAACTATAACACAAATTTCATCAAAAAGTTGATCTACAGACACAAAAGAAACAAAAACCTAAAGGATATTACTACATTAAAGAAACTAGTAAACCCAAACATCAGATATAGCAAATTTACATTTCATCCAAAATACTTCAAAAAATTTGAAAACATATTTAAGAGCTTCAACATAAAATTAGCCCCTCAGAACAATCACAACATCCGCAACGTACTAAACCACCCTCTAAAGAATAGCACACCAAAAACTCAATTATCAGGCATTTACCAAATGAGCTGCCAGGATTGTAACAAGATAACATTGGGAAGACCTAAAGGAATCTAGGAACAAGAATGAAAGAACACTTCAGAAATATTAAATTCAAACACATGGACAAGTCTGTCATAGCACATCACTTTTGGTCTGAGAATCACAACATAAAACAAGAGATAGAACTGATCAAACAGGCAAAGAAACCTCTAGAACTGCAGATTTGGGAAAGCATATTTATTACGAAGAAGCAGAACCTCTTGTTAAATTTTGAAATTCCCGCTGTAGATGTCATCAAACTTACCAGAGCATCAGATGGCAACATGACACCAAGCCAGATGCAGATGCCAGGTGTACCATCAGTCAACCACAGAACTGACGATAGGGAAGGAGTTCCCAGAAACTAGTCTTCATTAAAAACTTCTAAGTGGAGAAAAGTGTATACAAGATTGACTCATTTGCCTAATTTTAGTAACAATGGCACTCCACTTTCTGAAATACTTCTTTTTATTCTATAAAATGAAGATTTGTTTTACAGATAATAAATTGCTATTCTCAGTAGTACATTACTCAAATTCTCTTGTCAGTGGGTGAATTCATTGTACTCACTCCACCTGCTTAGAACCACGTTGGAAGAGAAACTTTGATAAAGTCATGGAAAAAGTTGTCCTGTTGTGTGACTTGACAGAAAACAAGATTAAAGAAGAAGAAAAAATAAGTGTAGAAGAAGATTTATAGACATTTTTAAAAATATCAATGGCTGTTCCAATGTTGGTGAAGAAGACATTGACAATGACGGAGGTTATAAACCAATTACAGAGGAAGGCATTATTATATCATGTAGTGTTACTGAAAATGAAGAGTATTCAGATTCAGACAGTGTTGATGAACCAGCCGTGGTTATGACCCACACACAAGCAGTAACAAACATAGAGAAATTGATGTTTTATTTCGAGAGTCAAGACAAATGAAGTTCTAATGTTAAAGCGGATGTGAGATAAGCGATACACTAAATTGAGTCAACAGAAGCTCACTGCTGTTATGACCCACACACAAGCAGTAACAAACATAGAGAAAGTAAGTGACAAGTGTCAATAAACCAACCACAAATAATTTTTATATTAAACATAGAGAAATTGATGTTTTATTTCGAGAGTCAAGACAAATGAAGTTCTAATGTTAAAGCGGATGTGAGATAAGTGATACACTAAACTGAGACAACAGAAGCTCACTGCTGTTATGACCCACACACAAGCAGTAACATACATAGAGAAATTGATGTTTTATTTCGAGAGTCAAGACAAATGAAGTTCTAATGTTAAAGCGGACGTGAGATAATAATAATAATAATAATAATAATAATAATAATAATAATAATAATAATAATAATAATAATATTAATAATAAATAATAATAATAAATAATAATAATAATAATAATAAATAATAATTAATAATAATAATTAATAGTAATAATTAATAATAATTAATAATAATAATAATAATAATAATAATAATAATAATAATAATAATAATAATAATAATAATAATAATAATAAATAATAATAATAAATAATAATAATAAATAATAATAATAATAATAAATAATAATAATAATAATTAATAATAATAAATAATAATTAATAATAATAAATAATATAATAATAATAATAATAATAATAATAATAATAATAATAATAATAATAATAATAATAATAATAATAATAATAATAATAATAATAATAATAATAATAATAATTTATTTTCATCCATAATAACACATGTTGTCGGATACGTCAAAATAAACAGTTATATACATTTAATTACAATTCTTCCAGTCTATACAAGCATTTTTGTATTAGAAACATGTTTAGTTCATTTTTAAATAATATACCTTTTTTTGTTTTTAGTGAATTTGGTAGTTTATTAAATAATAATTTTCCCATTATTAAGGGATCTTTATCTGTTGACTTTTTATTTAAAGTTATTCTGTGGTAATTATTTTGTGTCCTTGTTTCATGTTTGTGACAATGTTTATTTAAGTTACCCATTTCATCCTTGCTAAGTACAAACATTATTACTTTAAAAACGTATAGAGATACTACTGTTAGGATTTTGTTTTCTACAAAAACATTTCTACATGATTCTCTTCTATTTACCTTATATATACATCTTACACATTTTTCTGCAAAGCTATCAATCTGTTCATGTTAGTCATACAAGTGCTGCCCCATATCTCAACTGCATATTGTAGATGTGAATGTATTATTCCATAATAAGTTAGTTTCAGATATTCAGAATTTAGGTATTTTGCTAGGTTCCTTAATAAATAAAGATTTGTACTTATCTTTTTACATATATAGTCGATATGGTGTTTGAATGTTAGGTTTTCATCAATAATCACTCCTAAGAATTTTATCTTATCTAATTGCTCGATTTGTTCACCATTTATATTTATATTGATAGGATTACTACTATACCTGTTATTGCGGTGTTGAAACATGACTGTTTTTGTTTTTTGAAGATTTACTTTCAAGCTATTGTTTGTAAGATAATTATAGATAATTTGCATTTCTGTAGTTATTATTTTCTCCATTCCATTTACTTCCTTAGTACCAAATATCAATGAGGTGTCATCGGCATATGTCACTGTTTTTGAGTGTGTAGTTACAGGAAGATCATTCACGTAGATCAAAAAAAGTATTGGTCCCAGGACAGATCCTTGAGGAACTCCTGCTATGATGTTTTCATAATTGGATGTGATTGATTCTATTGTATTTCTACCTTTGGTTCTAACTACTGTACATTGTTTTCTGTTTACTAAATAGGATTTTAATATTGTTTGAAATTTCCCCCTTATGCCATACTTCTGCAATTTGTTCAGCAGCATTTCATGTGATACACTGTCAAATGCTTTAGATAAGTCAAGGAATATCCCTGTGATCTTTTCATTTTCAAGCCCTTGGAGTATATTGTGGTATAGCTCTGCTATCGCTGTGGTTGTGGAGTGATTTTTCCTGAATCCATGTTGAGATTTACTTAGTATATTGAATTTATTTAGAAAGCTTATTAATCTATTATTTAACACTTTTTCAAATACCTTAGCAAAAACAGAAGTTAAGGTAATAGGTCTATAGTTTTCTGCTTTTGTTTTATTGCCTTTTTTAAATATTGGTCGAACTATGCTTATTTTTAAACAATCGGGAAAAGAATCCTCCATTATTGATGCATTTATCAAGTGCTCAAGTATATCTAGTAGGGCATATTTACAATGTTTTAGTGATGTTGTAGATATTTCATCCCACCCCGTCGATGTGTTATTATTTAGTTCATTTATTATTTTTTCTAGTTCCTCTTTAGTGGTTCCTTTTATATAAATGGTTGATAATATTTCATTTGTCCCTTGTGTTGTATCCCTAATCTGACTGATTTTATTGATTCCCATTTTTAAGAAATAATTATTGAAGATTTGACAAATTTCTTTAGGATTTTTAACTAGCTGCGCATTTTCTTCTAAAGTTATGTTTTCAAATGTCTTATTGTTCACATGATGTTCTTAAACAATTCCCCATATCGTCTTTTCCTTTGCAATACACTAACCCTTTCTGGTCGGATGTCGATACTATGTCGACAGGCTAAGCTGGCCGCTGCGGTCGTATGTCGACATATAGTCGACAACGTTGGGAGGGTGTTTACAAGGATTTTTTTCAATGAAGTGCGAAGATTTTTTCCCAGAGGGCGGCACGAACTAGTAGTACAGACTATTACATTCGTCCTGATATGCCCTCTAGTGAGTAAATTTCAATTCATAGTGTTTCTAAAGGGAATGGAAAATAGTTGTTTTTGAACTTCATCATGGCTTCAACAAGTGTTACACCTGTGCTTGTTAAACGTGTTTATAGAGTATCAAATCCTGAAGATGATGAAGCTTTGGGGCATCTTCTACAGGAAGTGCTAAATGATAACAGTGATGACGATTTGGATTTTGCGGAAGAAGCTGAAATTGCGAGTTCTGCTTCAAGTAGCGCGTCCAGTGACTGTGAGGACAACAACGGGCTAAGTGCAGTTGGTACCGGTGTTTGCGATAGCCAGGCCGACGGAGATGGGTGGTATGCAGTAAGCACAAATGACTTAACTCCTGTAAAGAATAACTTTAGCAAAAGTTCAGGCCCTAAGGTAAATTTGAGTTATGATGCTACTCCATATGACTATTTTTCTTTGCTTTTCGATGATGAACTGATTAGTGAAATAGTTGCCGAAACAAATAGATATGCCGAAGAAAAAATCTCAAAAATAGAAATGAGCCCTCGTTCTATTTGGCTGAAATGGAGCAGTGTTACTTTAAGCGAAATGAAAGCCTTTTTGGGCATAATTAATATGGGTATGGTACCAATGCCAGAATTAAAAGATTATTTTTCTTCAGACTGGAAGACTGAAATAAAATTTTTTCGTGATGTAATGGCTAGGGATCGTTTCTTACAAATATTTTGGATGCTTCACGTGGGAAATGATACAGTAAGTGAAACAAATGCAGTACTGAGGCGGACTAGAAAAGTTCATGGAGTTGTTGAACATATAGAAAAAAAATTCCAGCAGCATTTTGTACCTGGTCAAAACATTGCCATAGATGAATCTACTGTTGGTTTTAAAGGGCATATAATTTTTAAAACATATAACCCTAAGAAGCCTATAAAATGGGGACTTCGTTTGTTTGTTTTAGCTGACAGTGCAACGGGCTATATTCATAGTATTATCCAATATTATGGCAAAAATACCCCCGATGTTTGTAGTTTACCGTTTGAAAATAAAAGTTTCACAACCAGGATTGTGTTGTCTCTAATGTCACGCCTTCAGAAATGTACAAATGACATAACATGGTATCATTTATTCACAGATCGTTATTACAGTAGTGTTGATCTGGCACAAGAACTTTATCAGCGAAAATGTCATTCAACAGGCACAATAATTGCTGGCAGAGCTGGGAACCCACGACCTGTTAGGCAAGGAGCCTTCAAGAAGTTGAAGAGTGGGGATGTGTCTGGTTTTCGTAAAAATGAAGTTCTCATTTTAGGGTGGAAAGATAAAAGACCCGTCATTATGATTTCCACCTATCACGACACTTCGATGGAGAAGGTTAGCACTATACAAAAAGGAGGACTAGAAAAAGAAATAATGAAACCACTTTGTGTGTTAAATTACACTAAGAACATGGGCGGGGTTGACCGAAATGACCATTACTGTGCAACGTATGCATTTTTACGAAAATCTTTTAAATGGTGGAGAAAACTGTTCTTTTGGTGTCTTGAAGTGAGCATCGTAAATTCGTATATCCTTTACAGCTGCCATAAACAAAATTTGCAATCCAGCAACAAGATAATGAGCCACCTTCAGTTTCGCCGTTCTCTAGTTCAAAGTTTAGTAGGGAATATTAGAAATCCAAGGAAGAGATGTCACCCCGGTACGGCGGAAACAGAAGAACGTCTAAACCAGACCAATCATTTCATATACCATTTTGAAAATAAGAAACACAAAGACTGTATTGTCTGCAGCAACAGGAAGGTAAAAGAAGCAAGAAAGGAAACATATTATTACTGCAAAACATGTTCCAACCAGCCTGCTTTGTGTCCCGGCGAATGTTTCGAACGGTATCATACATTACAGGAATATAAATGCAAATAAGGTTGTTTGTCATTTCCTCAGCTCCTTTACAGTATTTATTTCCCATATTTAGTGTTCACGTACATTAAAAAAAGTGAACCATTTATATAAGTGTAAATATGCATACGTTTAAATTGACCAAACATTACAGTGTAGACATACAAAAACTTTGGTTCTTCAAGGATTGTTTTCGTACATTTACAAACGTGCAACTTATATACTTTTAGATATGGACATAAATGAGTTAAACATTACAGTGCAGTGACAAACAATTCTGGATTTCCTAAAGAAATCGCCGAGCACCATTTGCCTCAGAAACATGTGAGTGCAATTTTATCTTAGTTTCTGTTAATATTTACGCATGTGTTAAAAGCTGCATGAGAGTTACCGCATTGTATGTTCCTTCCGTCTACCTGGCTCTCGGGGATGCAAGGTCAGCCCACTTAGGTCCTTATTGCACAAACATTTCCTTTAGAAATCCCTCGCACAGGAATATGGAAATCCCTACGGCCAGCTGGCGAAAATTTTGACCAGCGTATTCAACCGGTAAGGGCTAAAGTAGACAACAGAAGCTCACTGCTGTTATGACCCACACACAAGCAGTAACACACATAGAGAAATTGATGTTTTATTTCGAGAGTCAAGACAAATCAACGTCTAATGTTAAAGCGGATGTGAGATAAGCGATACACTAAACTGAGACAACAGAAGTTCGCTGCTGTTATGACCCACACACAAGCAGTAACAAACATAGAGAAATTGATGTTTTATTTTGAGTGTCAAGACAAATCAACGTCTAATGTTAAAGCGGATGTGAGATAAGCGATACACTAAACTGAGACAACAGAAGCTCACTGCTGTTATGACCCACACACAAGCAGTAACACACATAGAGAAATTGATGTTTTATTTCGAGAGTCAAGACAAATCAACGTCTAATGTTAAAGCGGATGTGAGATAAGCGATACACTAAACTGAGACAACAGAAGTTCGCTGCTGTTATGACCCACACACAAGCAGTAACAAACATAGAGAAATTGATGTTTTATTTTGAGTGTCAATGCAAATGAAGCTCTAATGTTAAAGCGGATGTGAGATAAGCGATACACTAAACTGAGACAACAGAAGTTCGCTGCTGTTATGACCCACACACAAGCAGTAACAAACATAGAGAAATTGATGTTTTATTTTGAGAGTCAAGACAAATGAAGCTCTAATGTTAAAGCGGATTTGAGATAAGTGATACACTAAACTGAGACAGTAGAAGCTCACTGCTGTTATGACCCACACACAAGCAGTAACAAACATAGAGAAATTGATGTTTTATTTTGAGTGTCAATGCAAATGAAGTTCTAATGTTAAAGCGGATGTGAGATAAGTGATACACTAAACTGAGACAACAGAAGCTCACTGCTGTTATGACACACACACAAGCAGTAACAAACATAGAGAAATTGATGTTTTATTTCGAGAGTCAAGACGAATGAAGTTCTAATGTTAAAGCGGATGTGAGATAAGTGATACACTAAACTGAGACAACAGAAGCTCACTGCTGTTATGACACACAGACAAGCAGTAACAAACATAGAGAAATTGATGTTTTATTTCTAGAGTCAAGACAAATGAAGTTCTAATGTTAAAGCGGAAGTGAGATAAGTGATACACTAAACTGAGACAACAGAAGCTCGCTGCTGTTATGACCCACACACAAGCAGTAAAAAACAGAGAAATTGATCGAGAGTGTAATAAATATGACTCATCTATAAATTAATAAGAGAAATTGATGCTTTATTTCGAGAGTCAAGACAAATGAATATCTAATGCTAAAGTGGACGTGAGATAAGTGATACACTAAACTGTGAGAGCAGATACTCGCTGTCTTTTTTACTACTGACTAGTTTGTAGTACAGTACAAATACATAGGCTATTACAGTACATAGGTGAAAGTGTGCCAGTAGTTATGTCTAAACTCTATTAAAAGTTACTTATCACCCATGGGCCTTTGATAAATTCAAAAAAGTCTTCAAGAAACAAAACATTCAACTAGCACCAGTCTACCATTATTCCTTAAAAACCCTAATATGCTCAAACATCAAAGATGCCATTCCATCCAGCAAACAATCTGGTTAAATTTAAAGGGAGTCGATTAATGACAGTAAACAACACTTACTTTTAAATGTTTCCGGAACATGTTTCAGAGACTTTGCCTCAATCCTCAACCAGCCAGACCGGAAAGAAAAACCTTATCCAGGTAACTCACCCTAACCGAGATTCAAACTTGGGACCTCTTGTACATGAGGAGACTTGCTACCATATACGCCACCGAGGTGGGCGAATTTTGATTTGGTGAACTCCTTGGAGGCAACAGGGGCGTCTCTATTGGTATCTTGATAAACTTGAAGTTCAGGTTCTCTTCAAAGATGGTGTCAAAATTGAACAGTTTTCCTTCATATTTCTTTATGAATATCTTTTTCCATATGGTAAATGCAGTTGGATCCTGAACACTTTTTAATAAATGAATTTGTTATTGTGTATTTTGATTATCATTTCAAAAATGATAAGCTACTGCCGATTTGTCTATTTGTGTGTTCCTGATGTTCCTAAAATGCTCTTTAAGCCTAATGTTCAAATTCCTTTTAGTTTTGCCAATGTAAAAGTTGTCACAGTTTCTTTCTTGGAAGTGTTGAAAACAGTGTTGTTATGATAAATTAACTTTAAA